>CM060608.1:2879830-3289830 GCA_030578255.1 Tiaroga cobitis
ACTAATCTTGATGAAACTTCAGCAGTGTGTTCGTTGTAAGAGCCCGATCACATGGATGTGACTATTGTGAGTCAAAGTTATAGCGCCACCAACTGGAAGCAGGAAGTGTGTCACTTTCAAAATGCTTTTAAATCACCCTCTTATTTTTACCCGATTTGCTTCAAACTTCATGTGCATAATGTAGACACACGCCAGATGTAGACCTGTGAAAGGATTATTGATATCTTAGATACTGTTGCCATGGCAATGCATCAAACATTAATATTCCTTTTTTTAAGCTTTTTCATGCTTTTTTATGCTTTCGGGCACTTTTGGGGTTCTTAACGTGCTCGAAAACTCTTGAAACTTTGCACACGGGACAAAACCCGCGGCCATCAGGGCCAGGCTGAAGCTGGTACCCGGGCGTGGCAGGGGGGCTCGACAGCGCCCCCTTGAACGGGTCAGACAATTTGGTCCACATATCCAACACGCTTTACCCTATTTGCTTCAAACTTGATGTGTATAATGTAGACACAAGCCAGATGTAGACCTGTGAAAGGATTGTTGATATCTTAGATGCTGTTGCCGTGACAACGCATCAAACTTTAATATTCTTTTTGGATACTTTTGAGATTCTTAGCGCACTTTTGGGGCCCTTAACGTGCTCAAAAACTCTTGAAACTTTGCACACGGGTCAGAAACCGCGGCCATCAGGGCCGGGCTGAAGCTGGTACCCGGGCGTGGCAGGGGGGCTCGACAGCGCCCCCTGGAATGGGGTCCGAAAACTTGGTCCATAAATCAAACAGGCTTTACCCGATTTGCTTCAAACTTGATGTGTATAATGTAGACACACGCCAGATTTAGACCTGTGAAAGGATTGTTGATATCTTATATGCTGTTGCCGTGACAACGCATCAAACTTTAATATTCTTTTTGGATACTTTTGAGACTCTCAGCGCACTTTGGGGGCCCTTAACGTGCTCAAAAACTCTTGAAACTTTGCACACGGGTCAGAACCCGTGGCCATCAGGGCCGGGCTGAAGCTGGTACCCGGGCGTGGCAGGGGGGCTCGACAGTGCCCCCTGGAACGGGGTCCGAAAACTTGGTCCATAAATCAAACACGCTTGAATGTAATAATATGAAACTCGGTACACATATAGATCTCATCGATTCATATATCCTTTGTACTTTTACTTTTTACCCCAGCCCAACAGGAAGTCGGCTATTATGGTTTGTTTGGAAGCGTATGCCCCTGGAATTCGATATACTCCTCCTAGAGAATTCAACCAATCGCCACGAAACTCGGTCAGCATGAAGTCAAGACATTGAGGATGAAAAGTTGCCAGGGGATTTTTGATATCTCGAACGGTTTGGCTGTGGCGAGGAAACGAATTTATGGCGAATAAAGGAAACAGGAAGTGTGTTATAACTTCTGCATACATTAACTGATCTTGATGAAACTTCAGCAGTGTGTTCGCTGTAAGAGTCCGATCACATGGATGTGACTATTGTGAGTCAAAGTTATAGCGCCACCAACTGGCAGCAGGAAGTGTGTCACTTCCTAAAGGCTTTGAAATCACCCTCTTATTTTTACCCAATTTGCTTCAAACTTTATGTGTATAATGTAGACACACGGCAGATGTAGACCTAAGAAAGGATTATTGATATCTTAGATACTGTTGCCGTGGCAACGCATCAAACTTTATTATTCTTTGTTGATGCTTTTGAGACTCTTAACATACTTGAAATTGCATGAAACCCGACAGACACATCACATTTATTAGACAGTAGACATGTGCAGAGTTTCAGAAACGGGCATGGTGAGAGCAATTAGAGAATAATGTTTAAGTTTAAAAACAGCCAGAATGGTTGTTTAGTCAAAAAAATTTTTTTTCCAAATCATACATAGTGTTATACTGCCCTCTTGTGTTCAAAATCAGGTAAAAAGCGAAAGTAAAATAAGGACGTCTGCACAATTCATTAATAATGGTGCAGAGTAGAGTGAGCTTTTTCAATTAATTCCTATGGAAGTAGGAATGAACTAAACAACGTTCGCTCTGTTCTGCTCGTCCCTCACCGTGGGCGCGCAGAGTTATGAATGCCCGTGCAGCCGTGAGCATTTTAGTTTCATTTTAAAATTAGCGCCATTTCGGGGGACATATTACTTTAATTTATTTAACAAAAACACAATGTTGTGTTTAATTGCGAGTGTACACAAATATAAGTAAACACTTTGACGTTTGAATGATGTCCTGTATGAAGAAAATGACGGAGTATGTTTCACTGTTCAATCGCGCTGAGCCACCCAGACCCCCACACACACACTGACACACACACACACACACACACACACACACACACACACACACACAAACACACACACACACACACACACAATAATAAAACATTCAACCTAACATATACAAATTACACTGCTATGTTGAAATAGTCAGTAGTACAATTTGTATCATTCACAGTAAGCACCGCTCCACTGTGATTTTTCCAAGCACATTTTTGCACAAGTGAAGAGGATGATTTTTTCCGTCGATATTGGAACGTGAGTGAAGTACAAAGCCTGTAATAAAGAATAGTTTAGCATCCAAATACATCGCAAATGTTGCAACATTTAGATTCTAAAGAGAGATTTACGTGAGCCTAACACCACTTACTTTTACTTTTGTTTTAAATTATTTCGTTTTGGCTTTATTATAGTTATTTTTTTATTTGTGTTCTGTTCTGAATATCATTAAATTTAAAGGATTTGTTGTGGAATATTTTGAGTGTATAATCAAATAACACTAAACCGTCACTAGGTGTCGCCAGGCGACCGTCTTAATGAGCGGGTCATTGATTCATTCGTTCAAACGATTCGTTTGAACGACTGAGTCATTCATGAATGAGACAGATGTTTATGGATTGGTCATTGAATCTTTGAGTCAACCAATTTGTTCAAAATGCTGAATCATTCAGTAATGAGAAAACACGTTGCTGTGAGATGCAATGGTTCTGCTGTGATCTTTGTTTAACTATTTTCGCTGCTGAAACAGAAGAACAGTCAATATTGCATCTAAAATGTAAGTGACTTGACACGTGTGTGTGTGTGTGTGTGTGTGTGTGCGTGTGAGTGCGTGCGTGCGTGTGTGTGTGTGCAATCAATCCCAGGTAAGAGGCATGAATAATGAGAATTGGACTTCTAGGAGTGAGGTTAATATTCCGGAGATGGTTCCCTCGGATTGTGAAAAGGAGGCGGCGCGGGAGTGGCCAGGCATTGCGCTACTTCTGTTTCAAAGTTTAAAACAATGCTAATATCATTTTTTTGAACGATTTCATTACAAATGTTTATTTTATATATTTATAAAATATTATAAAATATAATAACTATGTTTTGTCCTATTAACAAAAGACAGGCAATGTACTATTAACAAATGTTAATAGTTTTTTAAAAGTTAAAATGATACTTTATGCATTTGTTTTGTGTCAGATGATTAACAATATAAATTAAACAAAGCTTAAAACAAACAAAATAATAAAACGAAAACAAAGCTTGAACATTTTATTTAATTGAAAAGCCTTTTTGAAATAAAATGTGTTTTTTTCCCTCTGAAATAGCAAAAGCATCGCACACTTAGCTGTACCTGCTCTAAATAAATAATAGTATTTAAATAAAAATACAAAATCGAAATAAATAAATTATATAAAACAAAATCAAATCAAAGAAAATAAATCTTATTAAAGTTATGCAGGCACACATTTAACAATAATTTTCAAGTGACAAATAAAATCAATCAAAATTCCTTACACATGGAGTTAATCCTGACGATTCCTGAGGCGCCTTTCCTCATGACACTCGCTTTTTTTTTCGAAGATATATTTTCTTTGGTTTGATTTTGTTTTTGTAATAATTTATTTTATTTAGTTCGATTTTGTATTTTTATTGAATTACTCTTTTTTATTTAGAGCAGGTACAGCTAGTGTGTGATGCTTTTGCTATTTCAGAGGAAAACAATAATTTTATTTAATTAATAATTTTTGTTTCAGTCCACCATATAATTATGTTGTGTTTGATCTATGGAAAAAAGTTAGTTGTGAAATGGTTGAATATTAACAAAAGTTAATAGTTTTTTACAAGTTAGAATAATACGATATATATATATATATAAACAAGCCGGTGGCACCGCCACCCCGGTGCCTTTACGGTTACTGTGCATGACGGGCAATATCGTAACTCCGCTTTGACCTTTGAGAAGATGTGTGCTATAGAGCTTGCATTGGTGTGGGCTCTGCAAAAGTGTGTGTGTGTGTGTGAGGCGTGATTGAACAATGTAGACATATATATATATATATATATATAAAGGCACCGGGGTGGCGGTGCCACCGGCTTGTTTATATATATATATATATATATATATATATATATATATATATATATATATATATGAATATAGCTGCGAGCAGCGATGAAGGGCCAAAGCCGGCGGCACCGCCACTCCGGTGCCTTTAGGTAACTAAAGGCACCGGGGTTGCGGTGCCACCGGCTTGGGCCCGTAATCGCTGCTCGCAGCTATATTCATATATATATATATATATTTATTATTATTATTATTATTTTACTACCTTTTGGGCACTTTTGGGGGCCTTAACGTGCTCGAAAACTCTTGAAACTTTGCACACATCTCAGAACCCGCGGCCATCAGGGCCGGGCTGAAGCTGGTACCCGGGCGTGGCAGGGGGGCTCGACAGCGCCCCCTGGAACGGGGTTTGAACACTTGGTCCATAAATCAAACACGCTTGCATGTAATAATATGAAACTCAGTACACATATAGATCTCATCGGTTCATATATACTTCATGCTCTTACTTTTTACCCCAGCCCAACAGGAAGTCGGCTATTAAGGGTTGTTTGGAAAACACATGCAATGGAATGTGAAATACTCCTCCTAGAGAATTCAAACACACGGCACGAAACTCGGTCAGCATGAAGTCAAGACACTGAGGATGAAAAATTGCCAGGGGATTTTTGATATCTCGAACGGTTTGGCCGTGGCGAGTAAACGAAATTATGGCGAGAAACGTGAAACAGGAAGTGTGTTATAACTACTGCATACATTAACTAATCTTGATGAAACTTCAGCAGTGTGTTCGTTGTAAGAGCCCGATCACATGGATGTGACTATTGTGAGTCAAAGTTATAGCGCCACCAACTGGAAGCAGGAAGTGTGTCACTTTCAAAATGCTTTTAAATCACCCTCTTATTTTTACCCGATTTGCTTCAAACTTCATGTGCATAATGTAGACACACGCCAGATGTAGACCTGTGAAAGGATTATTGATATCTTAGATACTGTTGCCATGGCAATGCATCAAACATTAATATTCCTTTTTTTAAGCTTTTTCATGCTTTTTTATGCTTTCGGGCACTTTTGGGGTTCTTAACGTGCTCGAAAACTCTTGAAACTTTGCACACGGGACAAAACCCGCGGCCATCAGGGCCAGGCTGAAGCTGGTACCCGGGCGTGGCAGGGGGGCTCGACAGCGCCCCCTTGAACGGGTCAGACAATTTGGTCCATATATCCAACACGCTTTACCCTATTTGCTTCAAACTTGATGTGTATAATGTAGACACAAGCCAGATGTAGACCTGTGAAAGGATTGTTGATATCTTAGATGCTGTTGCCGTGACAACGCATCAAACTTTAATATTCTTTTTGGATACTTTTGAGATTCTTAGCGCACTTTTGGGGCCCTTAACGTGCTCAAAAACTCTTGAAACTTTGCACACGGGTCAGAAACCGCGGCCATCAGGGCCGGGCTGAAGCTGGTACCCGGGCGTGGCAGGGGGGCTCGACAGCGCCCCCTGGAATGGGGTCCGAAAACTTGGTCCATAAATCAAACAGGCTTTACCCGATTTGCTTCAAACTTGATGTGTATAATGTAGACACACGCCAGATTTAGACCTGTGAAAGGATTGTTGATATCTTAGATGCTGTTGCCGTGACAACGCATCAAACTTTAATATTCTTTTTGGATACTTTTGAGACTCTCAGCGCACTTTGGGGGCCCTTAACGTGCTCAAAAACTCTTGAAACTTTGCACACGGGTCAGAACCCGTGGCCATCAGGGCCGGGCTGAAGCTGGTACCCGGGCGTGGCAGGGGGGCTCGACAGTGCCCCCTGGAACGGTGTCCGAAAACTTGGTCCATAAATCAAATACGCTTGAATGTAATAATATGAAACTCGGTACACATATAGATCTCATCGATTCATATATCCTTTGTACTTTTACTTTTTACCCCAGCCCAACAGGAAGTCGGCTATTATGGTTTGTTTGGAAGCGTATGCCCCTGGAATTCGATATACTCCTCCTAGAGAATTCAACCAATCGCCACGAAACTCGGTCAGCATGAAGTCAAGACATTGAGGATGAAAAGTTGCCAGGGGATTTTTGATATCTCGAACGGTTTGGCTGTGGCGAGGAAACGAATTTATGGCGAATAAAGGAAACAGGAAGTGTGTTATAACTTCTGCATACATTAACTGATCTTGATGAAACTTCAGCAGTGTGTTCGCTGTAAGAGTCCGATCACATGGATGTGACTATTGTGAGTCAAAGTTATAGCGCCACCAACTGGCAGCAGGAAGTGTGTCACTTCCTAAAGGCTTTGAAATCACCCTCTTATTTTTACCCAATTTGCTTCAAACTTTATGTGTATAATGTAGACACACGGCAGATGTAGACCTGAGAAAGGATTATTGATATCTTAGATACTGTTGCCGTGGCAACGCATCAAACTTTATTATTCTTTGTTGATGCTTTTGAGACTCTTAACATACTTGAAATTGCATGAAACCCGACAGACACATCACATTTATTAGACAGTAGACATGTGCAGAGTTTCAGAAACGGGCATGGTGAGAGCAATTAGAGAATAATGTTTAAGTTTAAAAACAGCCAGAATGGTTGTTTAGTCAAAAAAAAATTTTTTCCAAATCATACATAGTGTTATACTGCCCTCTTGTGTTCAAAATCAGGTAAAAAGCGAAAGTAAAATAAGGACGTCTGCACAATTCATTAATAATGGTGCAGAGTAGAGTGAGCTTTTTCAATTAATTCCTATGGAAGTAGGAATGAACTAAACAACGTTCGCTCTGTTCTGCTCGTCCCTCACCGTGGGCGCGCAGAGTTATGAATGCCCGTGCAGCCGTGAGCATTTTAGTTTCATTTTAAAATTAGCGCCATTTCGGGGGACGTATTACTTTAATTTATTTAACAAAAACACAATGTTGTGTTTAATTGCGAGTGTACACAAATATAAGTAAACACTTTGACGTTTGAATGATGTCCTGTATGAAGAAAATGACGGAGTATGTTTCACTGTTCAATCGCGCTGAGCCACCCAGACCCCCACACACACACTGACACACACACACACACACACACACACACACACACACACACACACACACACACACACACACACACACAAACACACACACACACACAAACACACACACACACACACACACAATAATAAAACATTCAACCTAACATATACAAATTACACTGCTATGTTGAAATAGTCAGTAGTACAATTTGTATCATTCACAGTAAGCACCGCTCCACTGTGATTTTTCCAAGCACATTTTTGCACAAGTGAAGAGGATGATTTTTTCCGTCGATATTGGAACGTGAGTGAAGTACAAAGCCTGTAATAAAGAATAGTTTAGCATCCAAATACATCGCAAATGTTGCAACATTTAGATTCTAAAGAGAGATTTACGTGAGCCTAACACCACTTACTTTTACTTTTGTTTTAAATTATTTCGTTTTGGCTTTATTATAGTTATTTTTTTATTTGTGTTCTGTTCTGAATATCATTAAATTTAAAGGATTTGTTGTGGAATATTTTGAGTGTATAATCAAATAACACTAAACCGTCACTAGGTGTCGCCAGGCGACCGTCTTAATGAGCGGGTCATTGATTCATTCGTTCAAACGATTCGTTTGAACGACTGAGTCATTCATGAATGAGACAGATGTTTATGGATTGGTCATTGAATCTTTGAGTCAACCAATTTGTTCAAAATGCTGAATCATTCAGTAATGAGAAAACACGTTGCTGTGAGATGCAATGGTTCTGCTGTGATCTTTGTTTAACTATTTTCGCTGCTGAAACAGAAGAACAGTCAATATTGCATCTAAAATGTAAGTGACTTGACACGTGTGTGTGTGTGTGTGTGTGTGTGTGTGTGTGCGTGTGAGTGCGTGCGTGCGTGTGTGTGTGTGTGTGTGTGTGTGTGTGCAATCAATCCCAGGTAAGAGGCATGAATAATGAGAATTGGACTTCTAGGAGTGAGGTTAATATTCCGGAGATGGTTCCCTCGGATTGTGAAAAGGAGGCGGCGCGGGAGTGGCCAGGCATTGCGCTACTTCTGTTTCAAAGTTTAAAACAATGCTAATATCATTTTTTTGAACGATTTCATTACAAATGTTTATTTTATATATTTATAAAATATTATAAAATATAATAACTATGTTTTGTCCTATTAACAAAAGACAGGCAATGTACTATTAACAAATGTTAATAGTTTTTTAAAAGTTAAAATGATACTTTATGCATTTGTTTTGTGTCAGATGATTAACAATATAAATTAAACAAAGCTTAAAACAAACAAAATAATAAAACGAAAACAAAGCTTGAACATTTTATTTAATTGAAAAGCCTTTTTGAAATAAAATGTGTTTTTTTCCCTCTGAAATAGCAAAAGCATCGCACACTTAGCTGTACCTGCTCTAAATAAATAATAGTATTTAAATAAAAATACAAAATCGAAATAAATAAATTATATAAAACAAAATCAAATCAAAGAAAATAAATCTTATTAAAGTTATGCAGGCACACATTTAACAATAATTTTCAAGTGACAAATAAAATCAATCAAAATTCCTTACACATGGAGTTAATCCTGACGATTCCTGAGGCGCCTTTCCTCATGACACTCGCTTTTTTTTTCGAAGATATATTTTCTTTGGTTTGATTTTGTTTTTGTAATAATTTATTTTATTTAGTTCGATTTTGTATTTTTATTGAATTACTCTTTTTTATTTAGAGCAGGTACAGCTAGTGTGTGATGCTTTTGCTATTTCAGAGGAAAACAATAATTTTATTTAATTAATAATTTTTGTTTCAGTCCACCATATAATTATGTTGTGTTTGATCTATGGAAAAAAGTTAGTTGTGAAATGGTTGAATATTAACAAAAGTTAATAGTTTTTTACAAGTTAGAATAATACGATATATATATATATATAAACAAGCCGGTGGCACCGCCACCCCGGTGCCTTTACGGTTACTCTGCATGACGGGCAATATCGTAACTCCGCTTTGACCTTTGAGAAGATGTGTGCTATAGAGCTTGCATTGGTGTGGGCTCTGCAAAAGTGTGTGTGTGTGTGTGAGGCGTGATTGAACAATGTAGACATATATATATATATATATATATAAAGGCACCGGGGTGGCGGTGCCACCGGCTTGTTTATATATATATATATATATATATATATATATATATATATATATATATATATATATATATATATATATATATGAATATAGCTGCGAGCAGCGATTACGGGCCCAAGCCGGTGGCACCGCAACCCCGGTAACGTGCTCAAAAACTCTTGAAACTTTGCACACGGGTCAGAACCCGCGGCCATCAGGGCCGGGCTGAAGCTGGTACCCGGGCGTGGCAGGGGGGCTCGACAGCGCCCCCTGGAACGGGGTTTGAACACTTGTCCATATATCAAACACGCTTGCATGTAATAATCTGAAACTCGGTACACTTATAGATCTCATCGGGCCAAACAACTTTCGTGCTCTAAGTTTTACGTCAGCCCAACAGGAAGTCGGTTATTATGGGTTGTTTGGAAACTCATTTTCTATATTTTTCTTACGACTATTCGGGCACTTTTGGGGCCCTTAACGTGCTCGAAAACTCTTGAAACTTTGCACACGGGTCACAACCCGCGGCCATCAGGGCCGGGCTGAAGATGGTACCCGGGCGTGGCAGGGGGGCTCGACAGCGCCCCCTGGAACGGGGTCCGAAAACTCGGTCCATAAATCAAACACACTTGCATGTAATAATATGAAACTCGGTACACATATAGATATCATCGGTTCATATATACTTCATGCTCTTACTTTTTACCCCATCCCAACAGGAAGTCGGCTATTTAGGGTTGTTTGTTAAACGCATGCAATGGAATTTAAAGTACTTCTCCTAGAGAATTCAAAGAAATGCCACGAAACTCGGTCAGCATGAAGTCAAGACATTGAGGATGAAAAATTGCCAGGGGATTTTTGATATCTCGAACGGTTTGGCCGTGGCGAGGAAACGAATTTATGGCGAGAAACGTGAAACAGGAAGTGTGTTATAACTTCAGCATACATTAGCTGATCTTAATGAAACTTCACCAGTGTGTTCGCTGTAAGAGGCCGATCACATGGATGTGACTATTGTGAGTCAAAGTTATAGCGCCACCAACTGGCAGCAGGAAGTGTGTCACTTTCAAAATGCTTTGAAATCACCCTCTTATTTTAACCCGATTTGCTTCAAACTTCATCTGTATAATGTAAATACACGGCAGATGTAGACCTGTGAAAGGATTATTGATATATTAGATACTGTTGCCGTGGCAACGCATCAAACTTTAATATTCTTTGTTGATGCTTTTGAGACTCTTAACATACTTGAAATAACATGAAACTCGACAGACACATCACATTTATTAGCCAGTAGACATGTGCAAAGTTTCAGAAACGGGCGTGGTGCAGGGGCTCAGTAGCGCCACCTTTTGACAAAAGTGGGGGTGTTAGTTCTATAGTTTTACCTACAATCATAAAACTCGGTACGCATATTGTTCAGATCAAGCCGGACAACTTTCTAATTTACTGTCATTAGCTCAGACCAAGAGGGAGTCAGATATTTTAGTTTGAATGTGGATGTTTCTGAGAATTTTCTCTCCCTCTCTTTCCGTCTCTGTGTGTGAGGGATTTGTCTATTGAGTTTAATGCATTTCAAGGTTTCAGGGGATTTTGGGACTCTTAACATGCTCAAAAACTTTTGAAATTTTGCACACAGGTCAGAACCCACGGCCATCAGGGCCGGGCTGAAGCTGGTACCCGGGCGTGGCAGGGGGGCTCAACAGCGCCCCCTTGAACGGGGTCCGACAATTTGGTCCATATATTCAACACGCTTGCATGAATTAATATGAAACTCAGTACACATATAGATCTCATCGGGCCAAACATTTTACCCCTGGTCAAGTTTTACGCCAGCCCAACAGGAAGTCGGCTATTATGGGTTGTTTGGAAAACGCTTGCTGTGGAATTTGAAGTACTACTCCTAGGCAATTCATTCAATCATCGCCAAACTAGGCGTGCATGAAGTCAAGACATTGAGGATGCTAAATTGCTGACGGATTTTTGATATCTCGAACGGTTTGGCCGTAGCGAGGAAATGAATTTTCATGACTAAAAAAGGACATATAAAGTGTGTTATAACTTAGTTAGATTTACCTACAGTTACAAAACTCAGCTTGTATATTCTTCTCCTCAAGCCAAACAACTTTCTAATTTACAGTCAATAGCTCCAACCCTCAGAAGGTCAGATATTGTGGTTTGAATGTGGATTTCATGAAATGGTATCTCTCTCTGTCACTCTTTGACAGAGAGAGGGCCCCCTCCCATTCTATGTGTGTGTGTGTGTGTGGCTGTCTGTGTGGGGAGGGAGGGGGAGGGAGGGCTGGTGTCTGTGTTTATATGTGTGTGTGTGGCTGGCTGGCTGTTACAGTGACATGATATTAAGCCTTTCATTGCTGTGTGATTTTTCCTGCATTAAAGGATAAAGAAATCTCTAAGGCCTTGTCTTTTTGCATAACAATTTTGTATTTTTTTTAAATTACAAAATATGCACAGAACCAAGATCTTTTAAATGTACAGTTTGCTTTAAATAAAATTAAGATTGTATTGGTAATTGAAGCTGAATGAATTTAAAATGAATGTGCTATATTTCAGAACAATATATTTGTTTTCCTTAAAATTGTAAAACACTAACTTTATTCTCATCTGAATTATAAATAATTTATTCCTGTATAAAATAAAAACACATTTGAATTTTTCTTTTTTAATCAATGTAGAATGTGTAATTGAAAAATAAACAGATTAGGGCTCTGAGGACAATAAATGAAAATCAATGCGATGTGGTGAATGTCCAAAAGATGGCACCCACAGACTGTTTTAAATGGGGTTGGATAAATATTTTTTGCTTTTAGACAGTGTGTGCGTGTGATTTTAGTTTGGTGACAGTTGTAGGTTACAGTTTGACAAGAGTTTATAGTTTGAAAAAAGCACTTTGTTGTGTTTTATTGGACGGAGTATGTTTTTATGTGTAACAGTTCAATCGCACCCGCACCTCACACACACACACACACACACACACACATATTGAAACCTGAGTGAAGTACAAAGCCCATAATAAAGAATAGTTTAGCATCCAAATACATCGCAAATGTTGAAACAGTTTGATTCTAATGAGAGAGTTACGTGAGCCAAACACCACTTACTTTCACTTTCGCTTTCAATTATTTCGGTTAATTCTTAATTATAGTTTTTTTGAATTCTTGTTCTGTTCTGAATATCATTAAATTTAAAGAATTGCTTGTGTAATATTTTGAGTGTATCATCAAAACAGAATAATTCTCTCGGTTTAGTGATTCCCTAGTTTTTTTTATTGTTTTCATTGTTCTCAGGTAAGGCAAGTGATATATATATATATATATATATATATATATATATATATATATATATATATATATATATATGTATATATATAAAAAAAAATATATATATATATATATATATATGTATTTTTTATATATATATATAATTTATATATATATATATATATATATATATAAATATAGCTGCGAGCAGCGATGAAGGGCCAAAGCCGGCGGCACCGCCACCCCGGTGCCTTTAGGTAACTAAAGGAACCGGGGTTGCGGTGCCACCGGCTTGGGCCCGTAATCGCTGCTCGCAGCTATATTTTATTATTATTATTATTATTATTAGGGCCCAAGCCTTGAAAAGGCGAAGGCCCTATTGTTTTCCTAAGGATTATTATTTATTATTATTATTAGGGCCCAAGCCTTGAAAAGGCGAAGGCCCTATTGTTTTCCTTAGGATTATTAGGGCCCAAGCCTTGAAAAGGCGAAGGCCCTATTGTTTTCCTAAGGATTATTATTTATTATTATTATTAGGGCCCAAGCCTTGAAAAGGCGAAGGCCCTATTGTTTTCCTAAGGATTATTATTTATTATTAGGGCCCAAGCCTTGAAAAGGCGAAGGCCCTATTGTTTTCCTAAGGATTATTATTTATTATTATTATTATTATTATTATTATTATTATTATTATTATTATTTTACTACCTTTTGGGCACTTTTGGGGGCCTTAACGTGCTCGAAAACTCTTGAAACTTTGCACACATCTCAGAACCCGCGGCCATCAGGGCCGGGCTGAAGCTGGTACCCGGGCGTGGCAGGGGGGCTCGACAGCGCCCCCTGGAACGGGGTTTGAACACTTGGTCCATAAATCAAACACACTTGCATGTAATAATATGAAACTCAGTACACATATAGATCTCATCGGTTCATATATACTTCATGCTCTTACTTTTTACCCCAGCCCAACAGGAAGTCGGCTATTAAGGGTTGTTTGGAAAACACATGCAATGGAATGTGAAATACTCCTCCTAGAGAATTCAAACACACGGCACGAAACTCGGTCAGCATGAAGTCAAGACACTGAGGATGAAAAATTGCCAGGGGATTTTTGATATCTCGAACGGTTTGGCCGTGGCGAGTAAACGAAATTATGGCGAGAAACGTGAAACAGGAAGTGTGTTATAACTACTGCATACATTAACTAATCTTGATGAAACTTCAGCAGTGTGTTCGTTGTAAGAGCCCGATCACATGGATGTGACTATTGTGAGTCAAAGTTATAGCGCCACCAACTGGAAGCAGGAAGTGTGTCACTTTCAAAATGCTTTTAAATCACCCTCTTATTTTTACCCGATTTGCTTCAAACTTCATGTGCATAATGTAGACACACGCCAGATGTAGACCTGTGAAAGGATTATTGATATCTTAGATACTGTTGCCATGGCAATGCATCAAACATTAATATTCCTTTTTTTAAGCTTTTTCATGCTTTTTTATGCTTTCGGGCACTTTTGGGGTTCTTAACGTGCTCGAAAACTCTTGAAACTTTGCACACGGGACAAAACCCGCGGCCATCAGGGCCAGGCTGAAGCTGGTACCCGGGCGTGGCAGGGGGGCTCGACAGCGCCCCCTTGAACGGGTCAGACAATTTGGTCCATATATCCAACACGCTCTACCCTATTTGCTTCAAACTTGATGTGTATAATGTAGACACAAGCCAGATGTAGACCTGTGAAAGGATTGTTGATATCTTAGATGCTGTTGCCGTGACAACGCATCAAACTTTAATATTCTTTTTGGATACTTTTGAGATTCTTAGCGCACTTTTGGGGCCCTTAACGTGCTCAAAAACTCTTGAAACTTTGCACACGGGTCAGAAACCGCGGCCATCAGGGCCGGGCTGAAGCTGGTACCCGGGCGTGGCAGGGGGGCTCGACAGCGCCCCCTGGAATGGGGTCCGAAAACTTGGTCCATAAATCAAACAGGCTTTACCCGATTTGCTTCAAACTTGATGTGTATAATGTAGACACACGCCAGATTTAGACCTGTGAAAGGATTGTTGATATCTTAGATGCTGTTGCCGTGACAACGCATCAAACTTTAATATTCTTTTTGGATACTTTTGAGACTCTCAGCGCACTTTGGGGGCCCTTAACGTGCACGAAAACTCTTGAAACTTTGCACACGGGTCAGAACCCGCGGCCATCAGGGCCGGGCTGAAGCTGGTACCCGGGCGTGGCAGGGAGGCTCGACAGCGCCCCCTGGAACGAGGTCCGAAAACTTGGTCCATAAATCAAACACGCTTGCATGTAATAATATGAAACTCGGTACACATATAGATCTCATCGGTTTATATATCCTTTGTACTTTTACTTTTTACCCCAGCCCAACAGGAAGTCGGCTATTATGGTTTGTTTGGAAGCGTATGCCCCTGGAATTCGATATACTCCTCCTAGAGAATTCAACCAATCGCAACGAAACTCGGTCAGCATGATGTCAAGACATTGAGGATGAAAAATTGCCAGGGGATTTTTGATATCTCGAACGGTTTGGCCGTGACGAGGAAACGAATTTATGGCGAATAATGGAAACAGGAAGTGTGTTATAACTTCTGCATACATTAACTGATCTTGATGAAACTTCAACAGTGTGTTCGCTGTGAGAGGCCGATCACATGGATGTGACTATTGTGAGTCAAAGTTATAGCGCCACCAACTGGCAGCAGGAAGTGTGTCACTTTCAAAATACTTTGAAATCACCCTCTTATTTTTACCCGATTTGCTTCAAACTTGATGTGTATAATGTAAATACACGGCAGATGTAGACCTGTGAAAGGATTATTGATATCTTAGATACTGTTGCCATGGCAACGCATCAAACTTTAATATTCTTTTTGGATGCTTTTGAGACTCTTAGCATGCCTGAAATTGCTTAAAATTGCATGAAACTTGACAGACAGATCACATTTATTAGCCAGTAGACATGTGCAAAGTTTCAGAAACGGGCGTGGTGCAGGGGCTCAGTAGCGCCACCTTTTGTGACAAAAGTGTGTGTGGGGGGGGGGTTAGTTTCATCTACAGTTACAAAACTTTTTCAACTTGATGAAAATACATTAAAGATGCTAAATTGTGAACGGATATTGAATATCTCAAACGGTTTTGCTATGGCGAGGGATTATGTCAAAAAAAGAATCAGGAAATGTCTCATATCTTTCTAAAATGTAATTATACACCATTTATTTTTCTATAAAATTATACTAATATTAGAAGTAAACCCATTGTATTCCTTTTTTTCAATTTAAGATTTATGTTTAAGTTTAAAAACAGCCAGAATGGTTGTTTAGCCAAAAAAATAAAAAAAATAAAAATCATTCATAGTGCTTTACTGCCCTCTTGTGTTCAAAATCAGGTAGGCCAATTGATGCTACTATGGGAATATTTTCCCACCGTGACTCCGCTGGGGGCTTTAAAATCGCTAACTTGAAAGCGAAAGTAACGGACGTCTCCACAAGACGTGCAGCTGTGAGCATTTTTGTTTCATTTTAAAAGAAGCCCCATTTCGGGGGCGGATTTCTTGAATGTATTTTACAAAATCACAATGTTGTGTTTGATTGCGAGTATCCAAAAATAAGTAAACACTTTGCAGTTTGAATGATCTTCTTGAATAAAATGACGGAGTAGCCAATGTTTCCACTGTTCGATCGCGGACGTCCACACGGACATTGATAATGGTGGCGCGTGCAGAGCGCGTGCTTGAATTGTGAGTTCAATAGTCTATTATTTTTCACGGAAAACACAACAACAAAAGAGTATAATGATAGATTCGCTTAAATAGGCGCTTTTACATAAAATAGCCTATTCCGTCATCATCTTTTCAGTCAGCTCTTCACTCTCGTGATTAATGAAATTTGACTCCTGTTGCTGATATTTGCTGCAACTTTCGTTCAGCTCACAATTTAGTAAGCAAACACGCTTCAAATGTGTTTATTTTATTTTTGTGTATATATATGTGTGTATATATATATATATATATATATATATATATATATATAGCTTATGTTTCAAATATGAGTTAATTAACAATCGTTGGAAAGAATGATACTTTTAAACATATCACTAAACCGTCATTAGGTGTCGCCAGGCGACCGTCTTAATGAGCGAGTCATTGATTCATTCGTTCAAACGATTCGTTCGAACGGCTGAGTCATTCATGAATGAGACAGATTATGGATTGGTCGTTGAATCTTTGAGTCAACCGATTTGTTCAAAATGCTGAATCATTCAGTAATGAGAACGCGTTGCTGTGAGATGCTCGATGGTTCTGCTGTGATCTTTGTTGAACTATTTTCGCTGCTGAAACAGAAAAAAAGTCAATATTGCATCTAAAATGTAAGTGATTTGACGTGTGTGTGTGTGTGTGATTGTGTCTGTTACAGTGATTGTTTAACCCTTGTTAAAGTTTAGGCTTTGTATTTTTGGATATATATCTTTTTATATATAAAAAAATTGCATACAACCCATATATTTTAAATGTATTGTTTGCTTTAAATTACATTGAGATTTGTATGTTTGGTAATTGAACCTGAATGAATTTTAAATGAATGTGCGATATTTCAGATCATATTTTTGTTTTCCTTAAAATTTGAACTAACACTAACTTTACTCTCATCTGAATGCTAGATTATTTATTTATGTATAAAATAAAAACACATTTGATTTTTCTTTTTTAATCAATGTAGAATGTGTAACTGAAAAAATAAACAGATTAGGGCTCTGTTCGAGAACAAGAAATGAAAACCAATGCAATATGATGAATGTCCAAAAGATTTTTTTGCTTTTAAACTATGTGTGTGTGTGTGTGTGTGTGTAAGAGATTTTGGTTGGGTGACAGTTGTAGTTTACAGTTTGACAAAAGCACAATGTTGTGTTTTATTGTGATTGTACACAAATATAAGTAAACACTTTGTAGTTTGAATAATGTCCTGTATGAACAAAAGGACGGAGTATGTTTTTATGTCTACATTGTTCAATCACGCCTCACACACACACACACACACACACACACAAAAACTATTTTTCTAATCAGATCAGGCAAATATTCTGTCTTGGCACACTTCATATAACTTTCAAACTTGTGTACTTATTTCATGTGTCCATTAAGTCCATGAGACCGTAGGGTGTCTCATTTTTCATTTTAGGTTTCAGAAGGTTGCTCACGCATACTTTGTGGTTGATATGTGCCCTCAATGCACACTTTTGCAGAGCCCACACTGATGCAAGCTCTACAGCACACATCTTCTCAAAGGTCAAAGCGGGGTTACGTTATTGCCCGTCACGCACAGTAACCCTAAAGGCACCGGGGTGGCGGTGCCACCGGCTTGTTTATATATATATATATATATATATATATATATATATATATATATATATAAATATAGCTGCGAGCAGCGATGAAGGGCCAAAGCCGGCGGCACCGCCACTCCGGTGCCTTTAGGTAATTAAAGGCACCGGGGTTGCGGTGCCACCGGCTTGGGCCCGTAATCGCTGCTCGCAGCTATATTTATTATTATTATTATTATTATTATTATTATTTTACTACCTTTTGGGCACTTTTGGGGGCCTTAACGTGCTCGAAAACTCTTGAAACTTTGCACACATCTCAGAACCCGCGGCCATCAGGGCCGGGCTGAAGCTGGTACCCGGGCGTGGCAGGGGGGCTCGACAGCGCCCCCTGGAACGGGGTTTGAACACTTGGT
Organism: Tiaroga cobitis; assembly: GCA_030578255.1. Taxonomy (NCBI): domain Eukaryota; kingdom Metazoa; phylum Chordata; class Actinopteri; order Cypriniformes; family Leuciscidae; genus Tiaroga; species Tiaroga cobitis. The sequence goes on from CM060608.1 coordinate 2,898,345, forward strand.
CCATAAATCAAACACGCTTGCATGTAATAATATGAAACTCAGTACACATATAGATCTCATCGGTTCATATATACTTCATGCTCTTACTTTTTACCCCAGCCCAACAGGAAGTCGGCTATTAAGGGTTGTTTGGAAAACACATGCAATGGAATGTGAAATACTCCTCCTAGAGAATTCAAACACACGGCACGAAACTCGGTCAGCATGAAGTCAAGACACTGAGGATGAAAAATTGCCAGGGGATTTTTGATATCTCGAACGGTTTGGCCGTGGCGAGTAAACGAAATTATGGCGAGAAACGTGAAACAGGAAGTGTGTTATAACTACTGCATACATTAACTAATCTTGATGAAACTTCAGCAGTGTGTTCGTTGTAAGAGCCCGATCACATGGATGTGACTATTGTGAGTCAAAGTTATAGCGCCACCAACTGGAAGCAGGAAGTGTGTCACTTTCAAAATGCTTTTAAATCACCCTCTTATTTTTACCCGATTTGCTTCAAACTTCATGTGCATAATGTAGACACACGCCAGATGTAGACCTGTGAAAGGATTATTGATATCTTAGATACTGTTGCCATGGCAATGCATCAAACATTAATATTCCTTTTTTTAAGCTTTTTCATGCTTTTTTATGCTTTCGGGCACTTTTGGGGTTCTTAACGTGCTCGAAAACTCTTGAAACTTTGCACACGGGACAAAACCCGCGGCCATCAGGGCCAGGCTGAAGCTGGTACCCGGGCGTGGCAGGGGGGCTCGACAGCGCCCCCTTGAACGGGTCAGACAATTTGGTCCATATATCCAACACGCTTTACCCTATTTGCTTCAAACTTGATGTGTATAATGTAGACACAAGCCAGATGTAGACCTGTGAAAGGATTGTTGATATCTTAGATGCTGTTGCCGTGACAACGCATCAAACTTTAATATTCTTTTTGGATACTTTTGAGATTCTTAGCGCACTTTTGGGGCCCTTAACGTGCTCAAAAACTCTTGAAACTTTGCACACGGGTCAGAAACCGCGGCCATCAGGGCCGGGCTGAAGCTGGTACCCGGGCGTGGCAGGGGGGCTCGACAGCGCCCCCTGGAATGGGGTCCGAAAACTTGGTCCATAAATCAAACAGGCTTTACCCGATTTGCTTCAAACTTGATGTGTATAATGTAGACACACGCCAGATTTAGACCTGTGAAAGGATTGTTGATATCTTAGATGCTGTTGCCGTGACAACGCATCAAACTTTAATATTCTTTTTGGATACTTTTGAGACTCTCAGCGCACTTTGGGGGCCCTTAACGTGCTCAAAAACTCTTGAAACTTTGCACACGGGTCAGAACCCGTGGCCATCAGGGCCGGGCTGAAGCTGGTACCCGGGCGTGGCAGGGGGGCTCGACAGTGCCCCCTGGAACGGGGTCCGAAAACTTGGTCCATAAATCAAACACGCTTGAATGTAATAATATGAAACTCGGTACACATATAGATCTCATCGATTCATATATCCTTTGTACTTTTACTTTTTACCCCAGCCCAACAGGAAGTCGGCTATTATGGTTTGTTTGGAAGCGTATGCCCCTGGAATTCGATATACTCCTCCTAGAGAATTCAACCAATCGCCACGAAACTCGGTCAGCATGAAGTCAAGACATTGAGGATGAAAATTTGCCAGGGGATTTTTGATATCTCGAACGGTTTGGCTGTGGCGAGGAAACGAATTTATGGCGAATAAAGGAAACAGGAAGTGTGTTATAACTTCTGCATACATTAACTGATCTTGATGAAACTTCAGCAGTGTGTTCGCTGTAAGAGTCCGATCACATGGATGTGACTATTGTGAGTCAAAGTTATAGCGCCACCAACTGGCAGCAGGAAGTGTGTCACTTCCTAAAGGCTTTGAAATCACCCTCTTATTTTTACCCAATTTGCTTCAAACTTTATGTGTATAATGTAGACACACGGCAGATGTAGACCTGAGAAAGGATTATTGATATCTTAGATACTGTTGCCGTGGCAACGCATCAAACTTTATTATTCTTTGTTGATGCTTTTGAGACTCTTAACATACTTGAAATTGCATGAAACCCGACAGACACATCACATTTATTAGACAGTAGACATGTGCAGAGTTTCAGAAACGGGCATGGTGAGAGCAATTAGAGAATAATGTTTAAGTTTAAAAACAGCCAGAATGGTTGTTTAGTCAAAAAATTTTTTTTTCCAAATCATACATAGTGTTATACTGCCCTCTTGTGTTCAAAATCAGGTAAAAAGCGAAAGTAAAATAAGGACGTCTGCACAATTCATTAATAATGGTGCAGAGTAGAGTGAGCTTTTTCAATTAATTCCTATGGAAGTAGGAATGAACTAAACAACGTTCGCTCTGTTCTGCTCGTCCCTCACCGTGGGCGCGCAGAGTTATGAATGCCCGTGCAGCCGTGAGCATTTTAGTTTCATTTTAAAATTAGCGCCATTTCGGGGGACGTATTACTTTAATTTATTTAACAAAAACACAATGTTGTGTTTAATTGCGAGTGTACACAAATATAAGTAAACACTTTGACGTTTGAATGATGTCCTGTATGAAGAAAATGACGGAGTATGTTTCACTGTTCAATCGCGCTGAGCCACCCAGACCCCCACACACACACTGACACACACACACACACACACACACACACACACACACACACACACACACACACACACACACACACACACACACACAAACACACACACACACACACACACACACAATAATAAAACATTCAACCTAACATATACAAATTACACTGCTATGTTGAAATAGTCAGTAGTACAATTTGTATCATTCACAGTAAGCACCGCTCCACTGTGATTTTTCCAAGCACATTTTTGCACAAGTGAAGAGGATGATTTTTTCCGTCGATATTGGAACGTGAGTGAAGTACAAAGCCTGTAATAAAGAATAGTTTAGCATCCAAATACATCGCAAATGTTGGAACATTTAGATTCTAAAGAGAGATTTACGTGAGCCTAACACCACTTACTTTTACTTTTGTTTTAAATTATTTCGTTTTGGCTTTATTATAGTTATTTTTTTATTTGTGTTCTGTTCTGAATATCATTAAATTTAAAGGATTTGTTGTGGAATATTTTGAGTGTATAATCAAATAACACTAAACCGTCACTAGGTGTCGCCAGGCGACCGTCTTAATGAGCGGGTCATTGATTCATTCGTTCAAACGATTCGTTTGAACGACTGAGTCATTCATGAATGAGACAGATGTTTATGGATTGGTCATTGAATCTTTGAGTCAACCAATTTGTTCAAAATGCTTAATCATTCAGTAATGAGAAAACACGTTGCTGTGAGATGCAATGGTTCTGCTGTGATCTTTGTTTAACTATTTTCGCTGCTGAAACAGAAGAACAGTCAATATTGCATCTAAAATGTAAGTGACTTGACACGTGTGTGTGTGTGTGTGTGTGTGTGTGCGTGTGAGTGCGTGCGTGCGTGTGTGTGTGTGTGTGTGTGTGTGTGTGCAATCAATCCCAGGTAAGAGGCATGAATAATGAGAATTGGACTTCTAGGAGTGAGGTTAATATTCCGGAGATGGTTCCCTCGGATTGTGAAAAGGAGGCGGCGCGGGAGTGGCCAGGCATTGCGCTACTTCTGTTTCAAAGTTTAAAACAATGCTAATATCATTTTTTTGAACGATTTCATTACAAATGTTTATTTTATATATTTATAAAATATTATAAAATATAATAACTATGTTTTGTCCTATTAACAAAAGACAGGCAATGTACTATTAACAAATGTTAATAGTTTTTTAAAAGTTAAAATGATACTTTATGCATTTGTTTTGTGTCAGATGATTAACAATATAAATTAAACAAAGCTTAAAACAAACAAAATAATAAAACGAAAACAAAGCTTGAACATTTTATTTAATTGAAAAGCCTTTTTGAAATAAAATGTGTTTTTTTCCCTCTGAAATAGCAAAAGCATCGCACACTTAGCTGTACCTGCTCTAAATAAATAATAGTATTTAAATAAAAATACAAAATCGAAATAAATAAATTATATAAAACAAAATCAAATCAAAGAAAATAAATCTTATTAAAGTTATGCAGGCACACATTTAACAATAATTTTCAAGTGACAAATAAAATCAATCAAAATTCCTTACACATGGAGTTAATCCTGACGATTCCTGAGGCGCCTTTCCTCATGACACTCGCTTTTTTTTTCGAAGATATATTTTCTTTGGTTTGATTTTGTTTTTGTAATAATTTATTTTATTTAGTTCGATTTTGTATTTTTATTGAATTACTCTTTTTTATTTAGAGCAGGTACAGCTAGTGTGTGATGCTTTTGCTATTTCAGAGGAAAACAATAATTTTATTTAATTAATAATTTTTGTTTCAGTCCACCATATAATTATGTTGTGTTTGATCTATGGAAAAAAGTTAGTTGTGAAATGGTTGAATATTAACAAAAGTTAATAGTTTTTTACAAGTTAGAATAATACGATATATATATATATATAAACAAGCCGGTGGCACCGCCACCCCCGGTGCCTTTACGGTTACTGTGCATGACGGGCAATATCGTAACTCCGCTTTGACCTTTGAGAAGATGTGTGCTATAGAGCTTGCATTGGTGTGGGCTCTGCAAAAGTGTGTGTGTGTGTGTGAGGCGTGATTGAACAATGTAGACATATATATATATATATATATATAAAGGCACCGGGGTGGCGGTGCCACCGGCTTGTTTATATATATATATATATATATATATATATATATATATATATATGAATATAGCTGCGAGCAGCGATGAAGGGCCAAAGCCGGCGGCACCGCCACTCCGGTGCCTTTAGGTAACTAAAGGCACCGGGGTTGCGGTGCCACCGGCTTGGGCCCGTAATCGCTGCTCGCAGCTATATTTATTTATTATTATTATTATTATTATTATTTTACTACCTTTTGGGCACTTTTGGGGGCCTTAACGTGCTCGAAAACTCTTGAAACTTTGCACACATCTCAGAACCCGCGGCCATCAGGGCCGGGCTGAAGCTGGTACCCGGGCGTGGCAGGGGGGCTCGACAGCGCCCCCTGGAACGGGGTTTGAACACTTGGTCCATAAATCAAACACGCTTGCATGTAATAATATGAAACTCAGTACACATATAGATCTCATCGGTTCATATATACTTCATGCTCTTACTTTTTACCCCAGCCCAACAGGAAGTCGGCTATTAAGGGTTGTTTGGAAAACACATGCAATGGAATGTGAAATACTCCTCCTAGAGAATTCAAACACACGGCACGAAACTCGGTCAGCATGAAGTCAAGACACTGAGGATGAAAAATTGCCAGGGGATTTTTGATATCTCGAACGGTTTGGCCGTGGCGAGTAAACGAAATTATGGCGAGAAACGTGAAACAGGAAGTGTGTTATAACTACTGCATACATTAACTAATCTTGATGAAACTTCAGCAGTGTGTTCGTTGTAAGAGCCCGATCACATGGATGTGACTATTGTGAGTCAAAGTTATAGCGCCACCAACTGGAAGCAGGAAGTGTGTCACTTTCAAAATGCTTTTAAATCACCCTCTTATTTTTACCCGATTTGCTTCAAACTTCATGTGCATAATGTAGACACACGCCAGATGTAGACCTGTGAAAGGATTATTGATATCTTAGATACTGTTGCCATGGCAATGCATCAAACATTAATATTCCTTTTTTTAAGCTTTTTCATGCTTTTTTATGCTTTCGGGCACTTTTGGGGTTCTTAACGTGCTCGAAAACTCTTGAAACTTTGCACACGGGACAAAACCCGCGGCCATCAGGGCCAGGCTGAAGCTGGTACCCGGGCGTGGCAGGGGGGCTCGACAGCGCCCCCTTGAACGGGTCAGACAATTTGGTCCATATATCCAACACGCTTTACCCTATTTGCTTCAAACTTGATGTGTATAATGTAGACACAAGCCAGATGTAGACCTGTGAAAGGATTGTTGATATCTTAGATGCTGTTGCCGTGACAACGCATCAAACTTTAATATTCTTTTTGGATACTTTTGAGATTCTTAGCGCACTTTTGGGGCCCTTAACGTGCTCAAAAACTCTTGAAACTTTGCACACGGGTCAGAAACCGCGGCCATCAGGGCCGGGCTGAAGCTGGTACCCGGGCGTGGCAGGGGGGCTCGACAGCGCCCCCTGGAATGGGGTCCGAAAACTTGGTCCATAAATCAAACAGGCTTTACCCGATTTGCTTCAAACTTGATGTGTATAATGTAGACACACGCCAGATTTAGACCTGTGAAAGGATTGTTGATATCTTAGATGCTGTTGCCGTGACAACGCATCAAACTTTAATATTCTTTTTGGATACTTTTGAGACTCTCAGCGCACTTTGGGGGCCCTTAACGTGCTCAAAAACTCTTGAAACTTTGCACACGGGTCAGAACCCGTGGCCATCAGGGCCGGGCTGAAGCTGGTACCCGGGCGTGGCAGGGGGGCTCGACAGTGCCCCCTGGAACGGGGTCCGAAAACTTGGTCCATAAATCAAACACGCTTGAATGTAATAATATGAAACTCGGTACACATATAGATCTCATCGATTCATATATCCTTTGTACTTTTACTTTTTACCCCAGCCCAACAGGAAGTCGGCTATTATGGTTTGTTTGGAAGCGTATGCCCCTGGAATTCGATATACTCCTCCTAGAGAATTCAACCAATCGCCACGAAACTCGGTCAGCATGAAGTCAAGACATTGAGGATGAAAAGTTGCCAGGGGATTTTTGATATCTCGAACGGTTTGGCTGTGGCGAGGAAACGAATTTATGGCGAATAAAGGAAACAGGAAGTGTGTTATAACTTCTGCATACATTAACTGATCTTGATGAAACTTCAGCAGTGTGTTCGCTGTAAGAGTCCGATCACATGGATGTGACTATTGTGAGTCAAAGTTATAGCGCCACCAACTGGCAGCAGGAAGTGTGTCACTTCCTAAAGGCTTTGAAATCACCCTCTTATTTTTACCCAATTTGCTTCAAACTTTATGTGTATAATGTAGACACACGGCAGATGTAGACCTGAGAAAGGATTATTGATATCTTAGATACTGTTGCCGTGGCAACGCATCAAACTTTATTATTCTTTGTTGATGCTTTTGAGACTCTTAACATACTTGAAATTGCATGAAACCCGACAGACACATCACATTTATTAGACAGTAGACATGTGCAGAGTTTCAGAAACGGGCATGGTGAGAGCAATTAGAGAATAATGTTTAAGTTTAAAAACAGCCAGAATGGTTGTTTAGTCAAAAAAAAATTTTTTCCAAATCATACATAGTGTTATACTGCCCTCTTGTGTTCAAAATCAGGTAAAAAGCGAAAGTAAAATAAGGACGTCTGCACAATTCATTAATAATGGTGCAGAGTAGAGTGAGCTTTTTCAATTAATTCCTATGGAAGTAGGAATGAACTAAACAACGTTCGCTCTGTTCTGCTCGTCCCTCACCGTGGGCGCGCAGAGTTATGAATGCCCGTGCAGCCGTGAGCATTTTAGTTTCATTTTAAAATTAGCGCCATTTCGGGGGACGTATTACTTTAATTTATTTAACAAAAACACAATGTTGTGTTTAATTGCGAGTGTACACAAATATAAGTAAACACTTTGACGTTTGAATGATGTCCTGTATGAAGAAAATGACGGAGTATGTTTCACTGTTCAATCGCGCTGAGCCACCCAGACCCCCACACACACACTGACACACACACACACACACACACACACACACACACACACACACACACACACACACACAAACACACACACACAATAATAAAACATTCAACCTAACATATACAAATTACACTGCTATGTTGAAATAGTCAGTAGTACAATTTGTATCATTCACAGTAAGCACCGCTCCACTGTGATTTTTCCAAGCACATTTTTGCACAAGTGAAGAGGATGATTTTTTCCGTCGATATTGGAACGTGAGTGAAGTACAAAGCCTGTAATAAAGAATAGTTTAGCATCCAAATACATCGCAAATGTTGCAACATTTAGATTCTAAAGAGAGATTTACGTGAGCCTAACACCACTTACTTTTACTTTTGTTTTAAATTATTTCGTTTTGGCTTTATTATAGTTATTTTTTTATTTGTGTTCTGTTCTGAATATCATTAAATTTAAAGGATTTGTTGTGGAATATTTTGAGTGTATAATCAAATAACACTAAACCGTCACTAGGTGTCGCCAGGCGACCGTCTTAATGAGCGGGTCATTGATTCATTCGTTCAAACGATTCGTTTGAACGACTGAGTCATTCATGAATGAGACAGATGTTTATGGATTGGTCATTGAATCTTTGAGTCAACCAATTTGTTCAAAATGCTGAATCATTCAGTAATGAGAAAACACGTTGCTGTGAGATGCAATGGTTCTGCTGTGATCTTTGTTTAACTATTTTCGCTGCTGAAACAGAAGAACAGTCAATATTGCATCTAAAATGTAAGTGACTTGACACGTGTGTGTGTGTGTGTGTGTGTGTGTGTGTGTGCGTGTGAGTGCGTGCGTGCGTGCGTGTGTGTGTGTGTGTGTGTGTGTGTGTGTGTGCAATCAATCCCAGGTAAGAGGCATGAATAATGAGAATTGGACTTCTAGGAGTGAGGTTAATATTCCGGAGATGGTTCCCTCGGATTGTGAAAAGGAGGCGGCGCGGGAGTGGCCAGGCATTGCGCTACTTCTGTTTCAAAGTTTAAAACAATGCTAATATAATTTTTTTGAACGATTTCATTACAAATGTTTATTTTATATATTTATAAAATATTATAAAATATAATAACTATGTTTTGTCCTATTAACAAAAGACAGGCAATGTACTATTAACAAATGTTAATAGTTTTTTAAAAGTTAAAATGATACTTTATGCATTTGTTTTGTGTCAGATGATTAACAATATAAATTAAACAAAGCTTAAAACAAACAAAATAATAAAACGAAAACAAAGCTTGAACATTTTATTTAATTGAAAAGCCTTTTTGAAATAAAATGTGTTTTTTTCCCTCTGAAATAGCAAAAGCATCGCACACTTAGCTGTACCTGCTCTAAATAAATAATAGTATTTAAATAAAAATACAAAATCGAAATAAATAAATTATATAAAACAAAATCAAATCAAAGAAAATAAATCTTATTAAAGTTATGCAGGCACACATTTAACAATAATTTTCAAGTGACAAATAAAATCAATCAAAATTCCTTACACATGGAGTTAATCCTGACGATTCCTGAGGCGCCTTTCCTCATGACACTCGCTTTTTTTTTCGAAGATATATTTTCTTTGGTTTGATTTTGTTTTTGTAATAATTTATTTTATTTAGTTCGATTTTGTATTTTTATTGAATTACTCTTTTTTATTTAGAGCAGGTACAGCTAGTGTGTGATGCTTTTGCTATTTCAGAGGAAAACAATAATTTTATTTAATTAATAATTTTTGTTTCAGTCCACCATATAATTATGTTGTGTTTGATCTATGGAAAAAAGTTAGTTGTGAAATGGTTGAATATTAACAAAAGTTAATAGTTTTTTACAAGTTAGAATAATACGATATATATATATATATATATAAACAAGCCGGTGGCACCGCCACCCCGGTGCCTTTACGGTTACTGTGCATGACGGGCAATATCGTAACTCCGCTTTGACCTTTGAGAAGATGTGTGCTATAGAGCTTGCATTGGTGTGGGCTCTGCAAAAGTGTGTGTGTGTGTGTGAGGCGTGATTGAACAATGTAGACATATATATATATATATATATATAAAGGCACCGGGGTGGCGGTGCCACCGGCTTGTTTATATATATATATATATATATCTATATATATATATATATATATATATATATATATATATATATATATATATATATATATATATATATATGAATATAGCTGCGAGCAGCGATGAAGGGCCAAAGCCGGCGGCACCGCCACTCCGGTGCCTTTAGGTAACTAAAGGCACCGGGGTTGCGGTGCCACCGGCTTGGGCCCGTAATCGCTGCTCGCAGCTATATTTTATTATTATTATTATTATTTTACTACCTTTTGGGCACTTTTGGGGGCCTTAACGTGCTCGAAAACTCTTGAAACTTTGCACACATCTCAGAACCCGCGGCCATCAGGGCCGGGCTGAAGCTGGTACCCGGGCGTGGCAGGGGGGCTCGACAGCGCCCCCTGGAACGGGGTTTGAACACTTGGTCCATAAATCAAACACGCTTGCATGTAATAATATGAAACTCAGTACACATATAGATCTCATCGGTTCATATATACTTCATGCTCTTACTTTTTACCCCAGCCCAACAGGAAGTCGGCTATTAAGGGTTGTTTGGAAAACACATGCAATGGAATGTGAAATACTCCTCCTAGAGAATTCAAACACACGGCACGAAACTCGGTCAGCATGAAGTCAAGACACTGAGGATGAAAAATTGCCAGGGGATTTTTGATATCTCGAACGGTTTGGCCGTGGCGAGTAAACGAAATTATGGCGAGAAACGTGAAACAGGAAGTGTGTTATAACTACTGCATACATTAACTAATCTTGATGAAACTTCAGCAGTGTGTTCGTTGTAAGAGCCCGATCACATGGATGTGACTATTGTGAGTCAAAGTTATAGCGCCACCAACTGGAAGCAGGAAGTGTGTCACTTTCAAAATGCTTTTAAATCACCCTCTTATTTTTACCCGATTTGCTTCAAACTTCATGTGCATAATGTAGACACACGCCAGATGTAGACCTGTGAAAGGATTATTGATATCTTAGATACTGTTGCCATGGCAATGCATCAAACATTAATATTCCTTTTTTTAAGCTTTTTCATGCTTTTTTATGCTTTCGGGCACTTTTGGGGTTCTTAACGTGCTCGAAAACTCTTGAAACTTTGCACACGGGACAAAACCCGCGGCCATCAGGGCCAGGCTGAAGCTGGTACCCGGGCGTGGCAGGGGGGCTCGACAGCGCCCCCTTGAACGGGTCAGACAATTTGGTCCATATATCCAACACGCTTTACCCTATTTGCTTCAAACTTGATGTGTATAATGTAGACACAAGCCAGATGTAGACCTGTGAAAGGATTGTTGATATCTTAGATGCTGTTGCCGTGACAACGCATCAAACTTTAATATTCTTTTTGGATACTTTTGAGATTCTTAGCGCACTTTTGGGGCCCTTAACGTGCTCAAAAACTCTTGAAACTTTGCACACGGGTCAGAAACCGCGGCCATCAGGGCCGGGCTGAAGCTGGTACCCGGGCGTGGCAGGGGGGCTCGACAGCGCCCCCTGGAATGGGGTCCGAAAACTTGGTCCATAAATCAAACAGGCTTTACCCGATTTGCTTCAAACTTGATGTGTATAATGTAGACACACGCCAGATTTAGACCTGTGAAAGGATTGTTGATATCTTAGATGCTGTTGCCGTGACAACGCATCAAACTTTAATATTCTTTTTGGATACTTTTGAGACTCTCAGCGCACTTTGGGGGCCCTTAACGTGCTCAAAAACTCTTGAAACTTTGCACACGGGTCAGAACCCGTGGCCATCAGGGCCGGGCTGAAGCTGGTACCCGGGCGTGGCAGGGGGGCTCGACAGTGCCCCCTGGAACGGGGTCCGAAAACTTGGTCCATAAATCAAACACGCTTGAATGTAATAATATGAAACTCGGTACACATATAGATCTCATCGATTCATATATCCTTTGTACTTTTACTTTTTACCCCAGCCCAACAGGAAGTCGGCTATTATGGTTTGTTTGGAAGCGTATGCCCCTGGAATTCGATATACTCCTCCTAGAGAATTCAACCAATCGCCACGAAACTCGGTCAGCATGAAGTCAAGACATTGAGGATGAAAAGTTGCCAGGGGATTTTTGATATCTCGAACGGTTTGGCTGTGGCGAGGAAACGAATTTATGGCGAATAAAGGAAACAGGAAGTGTGTTATAACTTCTGCATACATTAACTGATCTTGATGAATCTTCAGCAGTGTGTTCGCTGTAAGAGTCCGATCACATGGATGTGACTATTGTGAGTCAAAGTTATAGCGCCACCAACTGGCAGCAGGAAGTGTGTCACTTCCTAAAGGCTTTGAAATCACCCTCTTATTTTTACCCAATTTGCTTCAAACTTTATGTGTATAATGTAGACACACGGCAGATGTAGACCTGAGAAAGGATTATTGATATCTTAGATACTGTTGCCGTGGCAACGCATCAAACTTTATTATTCTTTGTTGATGCTTTTGAGACTCTTAACATACTTGAAATTGCATGAAACCCGACAGACACATCACATTTATTAGACAGTAGACATGTGCAGAGTTTCAGAAACGGGCATGGTGAGAGCAATTAGAGAATAATGTTTAAGTTTAAAAACAGCCAGAATGGTTGTTTAGTCAAAAAAAATTTTTTTCCAAATCATACATAGTGTTATACTGCCCTCTTGTGTTCAAAATCAGGTAAAAAGCGAAAGTAAAATAAGGACGTCTGCACAATTCATTAATAATGGTGCAGAGTAGAGTGAGCTTTTTCAATTAATTCCTATGGAAGTAGGAATGAACTAAACAACGTTCGCTCTGTTCTGCTCGTCCCTCACCGTGGGCGCGCAGAGTTATGAATGCCCGTGCAGCCGTGAGCATTTTAGTTTCATTTTAAAATTAGCGCCATTTCGGGGGACGTATTACTTTAATTTATTTAACAAAAACACAATGTTGTGTTTAATTGCGAGTGTACACAAATATAAGTAAACACTTTGACGTTTGAATGATGTCCTGTATGAAGAAAATGACGGAGTATGTTTCACTGTTCAATCGCGCTGAGCCACCCAGACCCCCACACACACACTGACACACACACACACACACACACACACACACACACACACACACACACACACACACACACACACACACACACAATAATAAAACATTCAACCTAACATATACAAATTACACTGCTATGTTGAAATAGTCAGTAGTACAATTTGTATCATTCACAGTAAGCACCGCTCCACTGTGATTTTTCCAAGCACATTTTTGCACAAGTGAAGAGGATGATTTTTTCCGTCGATATTGGAACGTGAGTGAAGTACAAAGCCTGTAATAAAGAATAGTTTAGCATCCAAATACATCGCAAATGTTGCAACATTTAGATTCTAAAGAGAGATTTACGTGAGCCTAACACCACTTACTTTTACTTTTGTTTTAAATTATTTCGTTTTGGCTTTATTATAGTTATTTTTTTATTTGTGTTCTGTTCTGAATATCATTAAATTTAAAGGATTTGTTGTGGAATATTTTGAGTGTATAATCAAATAACACTAAACCGTCACTAGGTGTCGCCAGGCGACCGTCTTAATGAGCGGGTCATTGATTCATTCGTTCAAACGATTCGTTTGAACGACTGAGTCATTCATGAATGAGACAGATGTTTATGGATTGGTCATTGAATCTTTGAGTCAACCAATTTGTTCAAAATGCTGAATCATTCAGTAATGAGAAAACACGTTGCTGTGAGATGCAATGGTTCTGCTGTGATCTTTGTTTAACTATTTTCGCTGCTGAAACAGAAGAACAGTCAATATTGCATCTAAAATGTAAGTGACTTGACACGTGTGTGTGTGTGTGTGTGTGTGTGTGCGTGTGAGTGCGTGCGTGCGTGTGTGTGTGTGTGTGTGTGTGTGTGTGTGCAATCAATCCCAGGTAAGAGGCATGAATAATGAGAATTGGACTTCTAGGAGTGAGGTTAATATTCCGGAGATGGTTCCCTCGGATTGTGAAAAGGAGGCGGCGCGGGAGTGGCCAGGCATTGCGCTACTTCTGTTTCAAAGTTTAAAACAATGCTAATATCATTTTTTTGAACGATTTCATTACAAATGTTTATTTTATATATTTATAAAATATTATAAAATATAATAACTATGTTTTGTCCTATTAACAAAAGACAGGCAATGTACTATTAACAAATGTTAATAGTTTTTTAAAAGTTAAAATGATACTTTATGCATTTGTTTTGTGTCAGATGATTAACAATATAAATTAAACAAAGCTTAAAACAAACAAAATAATAAAACGAAAACAAAGCTTGAACATTTTATTTAATTGAAAAGCCTTTTTGAAATAAAATGTGTTTTTTTCCCTCTGAAATAGCAAAAGCATCGCACACTTAGCTGTACCTGCTCTAAATAAATAATAGTATTTAAATAAAAATACAAAATCGAAATAAATAAATTATATAAAACAAAATCAAATCAAAGAAAATAAATCTTATTAAAGTTATGCAGGCACACATTTAACAATAATTTTCAAGTGACAAATAAAATCAATCAAAATTCCTTACACATGGAGTTAATCCTGACGATTCCTGAGGCGCCTTTCCTCATGACACTCGCTTTTTTTTTCGAAGATATATTTTCTTTGGTTTGATTTTGTTTTTGTAATAATTTATTTTATTTAGTTCGATTTTGTATTTTTATTGAATTACTCTTTTTTATTTAGAGCAGGTACAGCTAGTGTGTGATGCTTTTGCTATTTCAGAGGAAAACAATAATTTTATTTAATTAATAATTTTTGTTTCAGTCCACCATATAATTATGTTGTGTTTGATCTATGGAAAAAAGTTAGTTGTGAAATGGTTGAATATTAACAAAAGTTAATAGTTTTTTACAAGTTAGAATAATACGATATATATATATATATAAACAAGCCGGTGGCACCGCCACCCCCGGTGCCTTTACGGTTACTGTGCATGACGGGCAATATCGTAACTCCGCTTTGACCTTTGAGAAGATGTGTGCTATAGAGCTTGCATTGGTGTGGGCTCTGCAAAAGTGTGTGTGTGTGTGTGAGGCGTGATTGAACAATGTAGACATATATATATATATATATATAAAGGCACCGGGGGTGGCGGTGCCACCGGCTTGTTTATATATATATATATATATATATATATATATATATATATGAATATAGCTGCGAGCAGCGATGAAGGGCCAAAGCCGGCGGCACCGCCACTCCGGTGCCTTTAGGTAACTAAAGGCACCGGGGTTGCGGTGCCACCGGCTTGGGCCCGTAATCGCTGCTCGCAGCTATATTTATTATTATTATTATTATTATTATTATTATTATTATTATTTTACTACCTTTTGGGCACTTTTGGGGGCCTTAACGTGCTCGAAAACTCTTGAAACTTTGCACACATCTCAGAACCCGCGGCCATCAGGGCCGGGCTGAAGCTGGTACCCGGGCGTGGCAGGGGGGCTCGACAGCGCCCCCTGGAACGGGGTTTGAACACTTGGTCCATAAATCAAACACGCTTGCATGTAATAATATGAAACTCAGTACACATATAGATCTCATCGGTTCATATATACTTCATGCTCTTACTTTTTACCCCAGCCCAACAGGAAGTCGGCTATTAAGGGTTGTTTGGAAAACACATGCAATGGAATGTGAAATACTCCTCCTAGAGAATTCAAACACACGGCACGAAACTCGGTCAGCATGAAGTCAAGACACTGAGGATGAAAAATTGCCAGGGGATTTTTGATATCTCGAACGGTTTGGCCGTGGCGAGTAAACGAAATTATGGCGAGAAACGTGAAACAGGAAGTGTGTTATAACTACTGGATACATTAACTAATCTTGATGAAACTTCAGCAGTGTGTTCGTTGTAAGAGCCCGATCACATGGATGTGACTATTGTGAGTCAAAGTTATAGCGCCACCAACTGGAAGCAGGAAGTGTGTCACTTTCAAAATGCTTTTAAATCACCCTCTTATTTTTACCCGATTTGCTTCAAACTTCATGTGCATAATGTAGACACACGCCAGATGTAGACCTGTGAAAGGATTATTGATATCTTAGATACTGTTGCCATGGCAATGCATCAAACATTAATATTCCTTTTTTTAAGCTTTTTCATGCTTTTTTATGCTTTCGGGCACTTTTGGGGTTCTTAACGTGCTCGAAAACTCTTGAAACTTTGCACACGGGACAAAACCCGCGGCCATCAGGGCCAGGCTGAAGCTGGTACCCGGGCGTGGCAGGGGGGCTCGACAGCGCCCCCTTGAACGGGTCAGACAATTTGGTCCATATATCCAACACGCTTTACCCTATTTGCTTCAAACTTGATGTGTATAATGTAGACACAAGCCAGATGTAGACCTGTGAAAGGATTGTTGATATCTTAGATGCTGTTGCCGTGACAACGCATCAAACTTTAATATTCTTTTTGGATACTTTTGAGATTCTTAGCGCACTTTTGGGGCCCTTAACGTGCTCAAAAACTCTTGAAACTTTGCACACGGGTCAGAAACCGCGGCCATCAGGGCCGGGCTGAAGCTGGTACCCGGGCGTGGCAGGGGGGCTCGACAGCGCCCCCTGGAATGGGGTCCGAAAACTTGGTCCATAAATCAAACAGGCTTTACCCGATTTGCTTCAAACTTGATGTGTATAATGTAGACACACGCCAGATTTAGACCTGTGAAAGGATTGTTGATATCTTAGATGCTGTTGCCGTGACAACGCATCAAACTTTAATATTCTTTTTGGATACTTTTGAGACTCTCAGCGCACTTTGGGGGCCCTTAACGTGCTCAAAAACTCTTGAAACTTTGCACACGGGTCAGAACCCGTGGCCATCAGGGCCGGGCTGAAGCTGGTACCCGGGCGTGGCAGGGGGGCTCGACAGCGCCCCCTGGAACGGGGTCCGAAAACTTGGTCCATAAATCAAACACGCTTGAATGTAATAATATGAAACTCGGTACACATATAGATCTCATCGATTCATATATCCTTTGTACTTTTACTTTTTACCCCAGCCCAACAGGAAGTCGGCTATTATGGTTTGTTTGGAAGCGTATGCCCCTGGAATTCGATATACTCCTCCTAGAGAATTCAACCAATCGCCACGAAACTCGGTCAGCATGAAGTCAAGACATTGAGGATGAAAAGTTGCCAGGGGATTTTTGATATCTCGAACGGTTTGGCTGTGGCGAGGAAACGAATTTATGGCGAATAAAGGAAACAGGAAGTGTGTTATAACTTCTGCATACATTAACTGATCTTGATGAAACTTCAGCAGTGTGTTCGCTGTAAGAGTCCGATCACATGGATGTGACTATTGTGAGTCAAAGTTATAGCGCCACCAACTGGCAGCAGGAAGTGTGTCACTTCCTAAAGGCTTTGAAATCACCCTCTTATTTTTACCCAATTTGCTTCAAACTTTATGTGTATAATGTAAATACACGGCAGATGTAGACCTGTGAAAGGATTATTGAAATCTTAGATACTGTTGCCATGGCAACGCATCAAACTTTAATATTCTTTTTGGATGCTTTTGAGACTCTTAGCATGCCTGAAATTGCTTAAAATTGCATGAAACTTGACAGACAGATCACATTTATTAGCCAGTAGACATGTGCAAAGTTTCAGAAACGGGCGTGGTGCAGGGGCTCAGTAGCGCCACCTTTTGTGACAAAAGTGTGTGTGTGGGGGGGGGGGGGGTTAGTTTCATCTACAGTTACAAAACTTTTTCAACTTGATGAAAATACATTAAAGATGCTAAATTGTGAACGGATATTGAATATCTCAAACGGTTTTGCTATGGCGAGGGATTATGTCAAAAAAAGAATCAGGAAATGTCTCATATCTTTCTAAAATGTAATTATACACCATTTATTTTTCTATAAAATTATACTAATATTAGAAGTAAACCCATTGTATTCCTTTTTTTCAATTTAAGATTTATGTTTAAGTTTAAAAACAGCCAGAATGGTTGTTTAGCCAAAAAAAATAAATAAAAATCATTCATAGTGCTTTACTGCCCTCTTGTGTTCAAAATCAGGTAGGCCAATTGATGCTACTATGGGAATATTTTCCCACCGTGACTCCGCTGGGGGCTTTAAAATCGCTAACTTGAAAGCGAAAGTAACGGACGTCTCCACAAGACGTGCAGCTGTGAGCATTTTTGTTTCATTTTAAAAGAAGCCCCATTTCGGGGGCGGATTTCTTGAATGTATTTTACAAAATCACAATGTTGTGTTTGATTGCGAGTATCCAAAAATAAGTAAACACTTTGCAGTTTGAATGATCTTCTTGAATAAAATGACGGAGTAGCCAATGTTTCCACTGTTCGATCGCGGACGTCCACACGGACATTGATAATGGTGGCGCGTGCAGAGCGCGTGCTTGAATTGTGAGTTCAATAGTCTATTATTTTTCACGGAAAACACAACAACAAAAGAGTATAATGATAGATTCGCTTAAATAGGCGCTTTTACATAAAATAGCCTATTCCGTCATCATCTTTTCAGTCAGCTCTTCACTCTCGTGATTAATGAAATTTGACTCCTGTTGCTGATATTTGCTGCAACTTTCGTTCAGCTCACAATTTAGTAAGCAAACACGCTTCAAATGTGTTTATTTTATTTTTGTGTATATATATGTGTGTGTATATATATATATATATATATATATATATATAGCTTATGTTTCAAATATGAGTTAATTAACAATCGTTGGAAAGAATGATACTTTTAAACATATCACTAAACCGTCATTAGGTGTCGCCAGGCGACCGTCTTAATGAGCGAGTCATTGATTCATTCGTTCAAACGATTCGTTCGAACGGCTGAGTCATTCATGAATGAGACAGATTATGGATTGGTCGTTGAATCTTTGAGTCAACCGATTTGTTCAAAATGCTGAATCATTCAGTAATGAGAAAACACGTTGCTGTGAGATGCTCGATGGTTCTGCTGTGATCTTTGTTGAACTATTTTCGCTGCTGAAAAAGAAAAAAAGTCAATATTGCATCTAAAATGTAAGTGATTTGACGTGTGTGTGTGTGTGTGTGTGTGTGATTGTGTCTGTTACAGTGATTGTTTAACCCTTGTTAAAGTTTAGGCTTTGTATTTTTGGATATATATCTTTTTATATATAAAAAAATTGCATACAACCCATATATTTTAAATGTATTGTTTGCTTTAAATTACATTGAGATTTGTATGTTTGGTAATTGAACCTGAATGAATTTTAAATGAATGTGCGATATTTCAGATCATATTTTTGTTTTCCTTAAAATTTGAACTAACACTAACTTTACTCTCATCTGAATGCTAGATTATTTATTTATGTCTAAAATAAAAGCACATTTGATTTTTCTTTTTTAATCAATGTAGAATGTGTAACTGAAAAAATAAACAGATTAGGGCTCTGTTCGAGAACAAGAAATGAAAACCAATGCAATATGATGAATGTCCAAAAGATTTTTTTGCTTTTAAACTATGTGTGTGTGTGTGTGTGTGTGTGTGTGTAAGAGATTTTGGTTGGGTGACAGTTGTAGTTTACAGTTTGACAAAAGCACAATGTTGTGTTTTATTGCGATTGTACACAAATATAAGTAAACACTTTGTAGTTTGAATAATGTCCTGTATGAACAAAAGGACGGAGTATGTTTTTATGTCTACATTGTTCAATCACGCCTCACACACACACACACACACAAAAACTATTTTTCTAATCAGATCAGGCAAATATTCTGTCTTGGCACACTTCATATAACTTTCAAACTTGTGTACTTATTTCATGTGTCCATTAAGTCCATGAGACCGTAGGGTGTCTCATTTTTCATTTTAGGTTTCAGAAGCTTGCTCACGCATACTTTGTGGTTGATATGTGCCCTCAATGCACACTTTTGCAGAGCCCACACTGATGCAAGCTCTACAGCACACATCTTCTCAAAGGTCAAAGCGGGGTTACGTTATTGCCCGTCACGCACAGTAACCCTAAAGGCACCGGGGTGGCGGTGCCACCGGCTTGTTTATATATATATATATATATATATATATATATATATATATATATATATATATATATATATATATATATAAATATAGCTGCGAGCAGCGATGAAGGGCCAAAGCCGGCGGCACCGCCACTCCGGTGCCTTTAGGTAATTAAAGGCACCGGGGTTGCGGTGCCACCGGCTTGGGCCCGTAATCGCTGCTCGCAGCTATATTTATTATTATTATTATTATTTTACTACCTTTTGGGCACTTTTGGGGGCCTTAACGTGCTCAAAAACTCTTGAAACTTTGCACACGGGTCAGAACCCGCGGCCATCAGGGCCGGGCTGAAGCTGGTACCCGGGCGTGGCAGGGGGGCTCGACAGCGCCCCCTGGAACGGGGTTTGAACACTTGTCCATATATCAAACACGCTTGCATGTAATAATCTGAAACTCGGTACACTTATAGATCTCATCGGGCCAAACAACTTTCGTGCTCTAAGTTTTACGTCAGCCCAACAGGAAGTCGGTTATTATGGGTTGTTTGGAAACTCATTTTCTATATTTTTCTTACGACTATTCGGGCACTTTTGGGGCCCTTAACGTGCTCGAAAACTCTTGAAACTTTGCACACAGGTCAGAACCCGCGGCCATCAGGGCCGGGCTGAAGATGGTACCCGGGCGTGGCAGGGGGGCTCGACAGCGCCCCCTGGAACGGGGTTTGAACACTTGGTCCATAAATCAAACACGCTTGCATGTAATAATATGAAACTCGGTACACATATAGATCTCATCGGTTCATATATACTTCATGCTCTTACTTTTTACCCCAGCCCAACAGGAAGTCGGCTATTAAGGGTTGTTTGGAAAACACATGCAATGGAATGTGAAATACTCCTCCTAGAGAATTCAAACACACGGCACGAAACTCGGTCAGCATGAAGTCAAGACACTGAGGATGAAAAATTGCCAGGGGATTTTTGATATCTCGAACGGTTTGGCCGTGGTGAGTAAACGAAATTATGGCGAGAAACGTGAAACAGGAAGTGTGTTATAACTACTGCATACATTAACTAATCTTGATGAAACTTCAGCAGTGTGTTCGTTGTAAGAGCCCGATCACATGGATGTGACTATTGTGAGTCAAAGTTATAGCGCCACCAACTGGAAGCAGGAAGTGTGTCACTTTCAAAATGCTTTTAAATCACCCTCTTATTTTTACCCGATTTGCTTCAAACTTCATGTGCATAATGTAGACACACGCCAGATGTAGACCTGTGAAAGGATTATTGATATCTTAGATACTGTTGCCATGGCAATGCATCAAACATTAATATTCCTTTTTTTAAGCTTTTTCATGCTTTTTTATGCTTTCGGGCACTTTTGGGGTTCTTAACGTGCTCGAAAACTCTTGAAACTTTGCACACGGGACAAAACCCGCGGCCATCAGGGCCAGGCTGAAGCTGGTACCCGGGCGTGGCAGGGGGGCTCGACAGCGCCCCCTTGAACGGGTCAGACAATTTGGTCCATATATCCAACACGCTTTACCCTATTTGCTTCAAACTTGATGTGTATAATGTAGACACAAGCCAGATGTAGACCTGTGAAAGGATTGTTGATATCTTAGATGCTGTTGCCGTGACAACGCATCAAACTTTAATATTCGTTTTGGATACTTTTGAGATTCTTAGCGCACTTTTGGGGCCCTTAACGTGCTCAAAAACTCTTGAAACTTTGCACACGGGTCAGAAACCGCGGCCATCAGGGCCGGGCTGAAGCTGGTACCCGGGCGTGGCAGGGGGGCTCGACAGCGCCCCCTGGAATGGGGTCCGAAAACTTGGTCCATAAATCAAACAGGCTTTACCCGATTTGCTTCAAACTTGATGTGTATAATGTAGACACACGCCAGATTTAGACCTGTGAAAGGATTGTTGATATCTTAGATGCTGTTGCCGTGACAACGCATCAAACTTTAATATTCTTTTTGGATACTTTTGAGACTCTCAGCGCACTTTGGGGGCCCTTAACGTGCTCAAAAACTCTTGAAACTTTGCACACGGGTCAGAACCCGTGGCCATCAGGGCCGGGCTGAAGCTGGTACCCGGGCGTGGCAGGGGGGCTCAACAGTGCCCCCTGGAACGGGGTCCGAAAACTTGGTCCATAAATCAAACACGCTTGAATGTAATAATATGAAACTCGGTACACATATAGATCTCATCGATTCATATATCCTTTGTACTTTTACTTTTTACCCCAGCCCAACAGGAAGTCGGCTATTATGGTTTGTTTGGAAGCGTATGCCCCTGGAATTCGATATACTCCTCCTAGAGAATTCAACCAATCGCCACGAAACTCGGTCAGCATGAAGTCAAGACATTGAGGATGAAAAGTTGCCAGGGGATTTTTGATATCTCGAACGGTTTGGCTGTGGCGAGGAAACGAATTTATGGCGAATAAAGGAAACAGGAAGTGTGTTATAACTTCTGCATACATTAACTGATCTTGATGAAACTTCAGCAGTGTGTTCGCTGTAAGAGTCCGATCACATGGATGTGACTATTGTGAGTCAAAGTTATAGCGCCACCAACTGGCAGCAGGAAGTGTGTCACTTCCTAAAGGCTTTGAAATCACCCTCTTATTTTTACCCGATTTGCTTCAAACTTTATGTGTATAATGTAGACACACGGCAGATGTAGACCTGAGAAAGGATTATTGATATCTTAGATACTGTTGCCGTGGCAACGCATCAAACTTTATTATTCTTTGTTGATGCTTTTGAGACTCTTAACATACTTGAAATTGCATGAAACCCGACAGACACATCACATTTATTAGACAGTAGACATGTGCAGAGTTTCAGAAACGGGCATGGTGAGAGCAATTAGAGAATAATGTTTAAGTTTAAAAACAGCCAGAATGGTTGTTTAGTCAAAAAAAATTTTTTTCCAAATCATACATAGTGTTATACTGCCCTCTTGTGTTCAAAATCAGGTAAAAAGCGAAAGTAAAATAAGGACGTCTGCACAATTCATTAATAATGGTGCAGAGTAGAGTGAGCTTTTTCAATTAATTCCTATGGAAGTAGGAATGAACTAAACAACGTTCGCTCTGTTCTGCTCGTCCCTCACCGTGGGCGCGCAGAGTTATGAATGCCCGTGCAGCCGTGAGCATTTTAGTTTCATTTTAAAATTAGCGCCATTTCGGGGGACGTATTACTTTAATTTATTTAACAAAAACACAATGTTGTGTTTAATTGCGAGTGTACACAAATATAAGTAAACACTTTGACGTTTGAATGATGTCCTGTATGAAGAAAATGACGGAGTATGTTTCACTGTTCAATCGCGCTGAGCCACCCAGACCCCCACACACACACTGACACACACACACACACACACACACACACACACACACACACACACACACACACACACACACACACACACACACACACACACACACACACAATAATAAAACATTCAACCTAACATATACAAATTACACTGCTATGTTGAAATAGTCAGTAGTACAATTTGTATCATTCACAGTAAGCACCGCTCCACTGTGATTTTTCCAAGCACATTTTTGCACAAGTGAAGAGGATGATTTTTTCCGTCGATATTGGAACGTGAGTGAAGTACAAAGCCTGTAATAAAGAATAGTTTAGCATCCAAATACATCGCAAATGTTGCAACATTTAGATTCTAAAGAGAGATTTACGTGAGCCTAACACCACTTACTTTTACTTTTGTTTTAAATTATTTCGTTTTGGCTTTATTATAGTTATTTTTTTATTTGTGTTCTGTTCTGAATATCATTAAATTTAAAGGATTTGTTGTGGAATATTTTGAGTGTATAATCAAATAACACTAAACCGTCACTAGGTGTCGCCAGGCGACCGTCTTAATGAGCGGGTCATTGATTCATTCGTTCAAACGATTCGTTTGAACGACTGAGTCATTCATGAATGAGACAGATGTTTATGGATTGGTCATTGAATCTTTGAGTCAACCAATTTGTTCAAAATGCTGAATCATTCAGTAATGAGAAAACACGTTGCTGTGAGATGCAATGGTTCTGCTGTGATCTTTGTTTAACTATTTTCGCTGCTGAAACAGAAGAACAGTCAATATTGCATCTAAAATGTAAGTGACTTGACACGTGTGTGTGTGTGTGTGTGTGTGTGTGTGTGTGCGTGTGAGTGCGTGCGTGCGTGTGTGTGTGTGTGTGTGTGTGTGTGTGTGTGTGTGTGTGCAATCAATCCCAGGTAAGAGGCATGAATAATGAGAATTGGACTTCTAGGAGTGAGGTTAATATTCCGGAGATGGTTCCCTCAGATTGTGAAAAGGAGGCGGCGCGGGAGTGGCCAGGCATTGCGCTACTTCTGTTTCAAAGTTTAAAACAATGCTAATATCATTTTTTTGAACGATTTCATTACAAATGTTTATTTTATATATTTATAAAATATTATAAAATATAATAACTATGTTTTGTCCTATTAACAAAAGACAGGCAATGTACTATTAACAAATGTTAATAGTTTTTTAAAAGTTAAAATGATACTTTATGCATTTGTTTTGTGTCAGATGATTAACAATATAAATTAAACAAAGCTTAAAACAAACAAAATAATAAAACGAAAACAAAGCTTGAACATTTTATTTAATTGAAAAGCCTTTTTGAAATAAAATGTGTTTTTTTCCCTCTGAAATAGCAAAAGCATCGCACACTTAGCTGTACCTGCTCTAAATAAATAATAGTATTTAAATAAAAATACAAAATCGAAATAAATAAATTATATAAAACAAAATCAAATCAAAGAAAATAAATCTTATTAAAGTTATGCAGGCACACATTTAACAATAATTTTCAAGTGACAAATAAAATCAATCAAAATTCCTTACACATGGAGTTAATCCTGACGATTCCTGAGGCGCCTTTCCTCATGACACTCGCTTTTTTTTTCGAAGATATATTTTCTTTGGTTTGATTTTGTTTTTGTAATAATTTATTTTATTTAGTTCGATTTTGTATTTTTATTGAATTACTCTTTTTTATTTAGAGCAGGTACAGCTAGTGTGTGATGCTTTTGCTATTTCAGAGGAAAACAATAATTTTATTTAATTAATAATTTTTGTTTCAATCCACCATATAATTATGTTGTGTTTGATCTATGGAAAAAAGTTAGTTGTGAAATGGTTGAATATTAACAAAAGTTAATAGTTTTTTACAAGTTAGAATAATACGATATATATATATATATAAACAAGCCGGTGGCACCGCCACCCCCGGTGCCTTTACGGTTACTGTGCATGACGGGCAATATCGTAACTCCGCTTTGACCTTTGAGAAGATGTGTGCTATAGAGCTTGCATTGGTGTGGGCTCTGCAAAAGTGTGTGTGTGTGTGTGAGGCGTGATTGAACAATGTAGACATATATATATATATATATATAAAGGCACCGGGGTGGCGGTGCCACCGGCTTGTTTATATATATATATATATATATATATATATATATATATATATATATATATATATATATATATATGAATATAGCTGCGAGCAGCGATGAAGGGCCAAAGCCGGCGGCACCGCCACTCCGGTGCCTTTAGGTAACTAAAGGCACCGGGGTTGCGGTGCCACCGGCTTGGGCCCGTAATCGCTGCTCGCAGCTATATTTATTATTATTATTATTATTATTTTACTACCTTTTGGGCACTTTTGGGGGCCTTAACGTGCTCAAAAACTCTTGAAACTTTGCACACGGGTCAGAACCCGCGGCCATCAGGGCCGGGCTGAAGCTGGTACCCGGGCGTGGCAGGGGGGCTCGACAGCGCCCCCTGGAACGGGGTTTGAACACTTGTCCATATATCAAACACGCTTGCATGTAATAATCTGAAACTCGGTACACTTATAGATCTCATCGGGCCAAACAACTTTCGTGCTCTAAGTTTTACGTCAGCCCAACAGGAAGTCGGTTATTATGGGTTGTTTGGAAACTCATTTTCTATATTTTTCTTACGACTATTCGGGCACTTTTGGGGCCCTTAACGTGCTCGAAAACTCTTGAAACTTTGCACACAGGTCAGAACCCGCGGCCATCAGGGCCGGGCTGAAGATGGTACCCGGGCGTGGCAGGGGGGCTCGACAGCGCCCCCTGGAACGGGGTCCGAAAACTTGGTCCATAAATCAAACACACTTGCATGTAATAATATGAAACTCGGTACACATATAGATCTCATCGGTTCATATATACTTCATGCTCTTACTTTTTACCCCATCCCAACAGGAAGTCGGCTATTTAGGGTTGTTTGTTAAACGCATGCAATGGAATTTAAAGTACTTCTCCTAGAGAATTCAAAGAAATGCCACGAAACTCGGTCAGCATGAAGTCAAGACATTGAGGATGAAAAATTGCCAGGGGATTTTTGATATCTCGAACGGTTTGGCCGTGGCGAGGAAACGAATTTATGGCGAGAAACGTGAAACAGGAAGTGTGTTATAACTTCAGCATACATTAGCTGATCTTAACGAAACTTCACCAGTGTGTTCGCTTTAAGAGGCCGATCACATGGATGTGACTATTGTGAGTCAAAGTTATAGCGCCACCAACTGGCAGCAGGAAGTGTGTCACTTTCAAAATGCTTTGAAATCACCCTCTTATTTTAACCCGATTTGCTTCAAACTTCATCTGTATAATGTAAATACACGGCAGATGTAGACCTGTGAAAGGATTATTGATATATTAGATACTGTTGCCGTGGCAACGCATCAAACTTTAATATTCTTTGTTGATGCTTTTGAGACTCTTAACATACTTGAAATAACATGAAACTCGACAGACACATCACATTTATTAGCCAGTAGACATGTGCAAAGTTTCAGAAACGGGCGTGGTGCAGGGGCTCAGTAGCGCCACCTTTTGACAAAAGTGGGGTGTTAGTTCTATAGTTTTACCTACAATCATAAAACTCGGTACGCATATTGTTCAGATCAAGCCGGACAACTTTCTAATTTACTGTCATTAGCTCAGACCAAGAGGGAGTCAGATATTTTAGTTTGAATGTGGATGTTTCTGAGAATTTTCTCTCCCTCTCTTTCCGTCTCTGTGTGTGAGGGATTTGTCTATTGATTTTAATGCATTTCAAGGTTTCAGGGGATTTTGGGACTCTTAACGTGCTCAAAAACTTTTGAAATTTTGCACACAGGTCAGAACCCACGGCCATCAGGGCCGGGCTGAAGCTGGTACCCGGGCGTGGCAGGGGGGCTCGACAGCGCCCCCTGGAATGGGGTCCGAAAACTTGGTCCATAAATCAAACAGGCTTTACCCGATTTGCTTCAAACTTGATGTGTATAATGTAGACACACGCCAGATTTAGACCTGTGAAAGGATTGTTGATATCTTAGATGCTGTTGCCGTGACAACGCATCAAACTTTAATATTCTTTTTGGATACTTTTGAGACTCTCAGCGCACTTTGGGGGCCCTTAACGTGCTCAAAAACTCTTGAAACTTTGCACACGGGTCAGAACCCGTGGCCATCAGGGCCGGGCTGAAGCTGGTACCCGGGCGTGGCAGGGGGGCTCGACAGTGCCCCCTGGAACGGGGTCCGAAAACTTGGTCCATAAATCAAACACGCTTGAATGTAATAATATGAAACTCGGTACACATATAGATCTCATCGATTCATATATCCTTTGTACTTTTACTTTTTACCCCAGCCCAACAGGAAGTCGGCTATTATGGTTTGTTTGGAAGCGTATGCCCCTGGAATTCGATATACTCCTCCTAGAGAATTCAACCAATCGCCACGAAACTCGGTCAGCATGAAGTCAAGACATTGAGGATGAAAAGTTGCCAGGGGATTTTTGATATCTCGAACGGTTTGGCTGTGGCGAGGAAACGAATTTATGGCGAATAAAGGAAACAGGAAGTGTGTTATAACTTCTGCATACATTAACTGATCTTGATGAAACTTCAGCAGTGTGTTCGCTGTAAGAGTCCGATCACATGGATGTGACTATTGTGAGTCAAAGTTATAGCGCCACCAACTGGCAGCAGGAAGTGTGTCACTTCCTAAAGGCTTTGAAATCACCCTCTTATTTTTACCCGATTTGCTTCAAACTTTATGTGTATAATGTAGACACACGGCAGATGTAGACCTGAGAAAGGATTATTGATATCTTAGATACTGTTGCCGTGGCAACGCATCAAACTTTATTATTCTTTGTTGATGCTTTTGAGACTCTTAACATACTTGAAATTGCATGAAACCCGACAGACACATCACATTTATTAGACAGTAGACATGTGCAGAGTTTCAGAAACGGGCATGGTGAGAGCAATTAGAGAATAATGTTTAAGTTTAAAAACAGCCAGAATGGTTGTTTAGTCAAAAAAATTTTTTTTCCAAATCATACATAGTGTTATACTGCCCTCTTGTGTTCAAAATCAGGTAAAAAGCGAAAGTAAAATAAGGACGTCTGCACAATTCATTAATAATGGTGCAGAGTAGAGTGAGCTTTTTCAATTAATTCCTATGGAAGTAGGAATGAACTAAACAACGTTCGCTCTGTTCTGCTCGTCCCTCACCGTGGGCGCGCAGAGTTATGAATGCCCGTGCAGCCGTGAGCATTTTAGTTTCATTTTAAAATTAGCGCCATTTCGGGGGACGTATTACTTTAATTTATTTAACAAAAACACAATGTTGTGTTTAATTGCGAGTGTACACAAATATAAGTAAACACTTTGACGTTTGAATGATGTCCTGTATGAAGAAAATGACGGAGTATGTTTCACTGTTCAATCGCGCTGAGCCACCCAGACCCCCACACACACACTGACACACACACACACACACACACACACACACAAACACACACACACACACACACACAATAATAAAACATTCAACCTAACATATACAAATTACACTGCTATGTTGAAATAGTCAGTAGTACAATTTGTATCATTCACAGTAAGCACCGCTCCACTGTGATTTTTCCAAGCACATTTTTGCACAAGTGAAGAGGATGATTTTTTCCGTCGATATTGGAACGTGAGTGAAGTACAAAGCCTGTAATAAAGAATAGTTTAGCATCCAAATACATCGCAAATGTTGCAACATTTAGATTCTAAAGAGAGATTTACGTGAGCCTAACACCACTTACTTTTACTTTTGTTTTAAATTATTTCGTTTTGGCTTTATTATAGTTATTTTTTTATTTGTGTTCTGTTCTGAATATCATTAAATTTAAAGGATTTGTTGTGGAATATTTTGAGTGTATAATCAAATAACACTAAACCGTCACTAGGTGTCGCCAGGCGACCGTCTTAATGAGCGGGTCATTGATTCATTCGTTCAAACGATTCGTTTGAACGACTGAGTCATTCATGAATGAGACAGATGTTTATGGATTGGTCATTGAATCTTTGAGTCAACCAATTTGTTCAAAATGCTGAATCATTCAGTAATGAGAAAACACGTTGCTGTGAGATGCAATGGTTCTGCTGTGATCTTTGTTTAACTATTTTCGCTGCTGAAACAGAAGAACAGTCAATATTGCATCTAAAATGTAAGTGACTTGACACGTGTGTGTGTGTGTGTGTGTGTGTGTGCGTGTGAGTGCGTGCGTGCGTGTGTGTGTGTGTGTGTGTGTGTGTGTGCAATCAATCCCAGGTAAGAGGCATGAATAATGAGAATTGGACTTCTAGGAGTGAGGTTAATATTCCGGAGATGGTTCCCTCGGATTGTGAAAAGGAGGCGGCGCGGGAGTGGCCAGGCATTGCGCTACTTCTGTTTCAAAGTTTAAAACAATGCTAATATCATTTTTTTGAACGATTTCATTACAAATGTTTATTTTATATATTTATAAAATATTATAAAATATAATAACTATGTTTTGTCCTATTAACAAAAGACAGGCAATGTACTATTAACAAATGTTAATAGTTTTTTAAAAGTTAAAATGATACTTTATGCATTTGTTTTGTGTCAGATGATTAACAATATAAATTAAACAAAGCTTAAAACAAACAAAATAATAAAACGAAAACAAAGCTTGAACATTTTATTTAATTGAAAAGCCTTTTTGAAATAAAATGTGTTTTTTTCCCTCTGAAATAGCAAAAGCATCGCACACTTAGCTGTACCTGCTCTAAATAAATAATAGTATTTAAATAAAAATACAAAATCGAAATAAATAAATTATATAAAACAAAATCAAATCAAAGAAAATAAATCTTATTAAAGTTATGCAGGCACACATTTAACAATAATTTTCAAGTGACAAATAAAATCAATCAAAATTCCTTACACATGGAGTTAATCCTGACGATTCCTGAGGCGCCTTTCCTCATGACACTCGCTTTTTTTTTCGAAGATATATTTTCTTTGGTTTGATTTTGTTTTTGTAATAATTTATTTTATTTAGTTCGATTTTGTATTTTTATTGAATTACTCTTTTTTATTTAGAGCAGGTACAGCTAGTGTGTGATGCTTTTGCTATTTCAGAGGAAAACAATAATTTTATTTAATTAATAATTTTTGTTTCAGTCCACCATATAATTATGTTGTGTTTGATCTATGGAAAAAAGTTAGTTGTGAAATGGTTGAATATTAACAAAAGTTAATAGTTTTTTACAAGTTAGAATAATACGATATATATATATATATAAACAAGCCGGTGGCACCGCCACCCCGGTGCCTTTACGGTTACTGTGCATGACGGGCAATATCGTAACTCCGCTTTGACCTTTGAGAAGATGTGTGCTATAGAGCTTGCATTGGTGTGGGCTCTGCAAAAGTGTGTGTGTGTGTGTGAGGCGTGATTGAACAATGTAGACATATATATATATATATATATATAAAGGCACCGGGGTGGCGGTGCCACCGGCTTGTTTATATATATATATATATATATATATATATATATATATATATATATATATATATATATATATATATATGAATATAGCTGCGAGCAGCGATGAAGGGCCAAAGCCGGCGGCACCGCCACTCCGGTGCCTTTAGGTAACTAAAGGCACCGGGGTTGCGGTGCCACCGGCTTGGGCCCGTAATCGCTGCTCGCAGCTATATTTCTTCTTCTTTTTATTATTTTACTACCTTTTGGGCACTTTTGGGGCCCTTAACGTGCTCAAAAACTCTTGAAACTTTGCACACGGGTCAGAACCCGCGGCCATCAAGGCCGGGCTGAAGCTGGTACCCGGGCGTGGCAGGGGGGCTCGACAGCGCCCCCTGGAACGGGTTTTGAACACTTGTCCATATATCAAACACGCTTGCATGTAATAATCTGAAACTCGGTACACTTATAGATCTCATCGGGCCAAACAACTTTCGTGCTCTAAGTTTTACGTCAGCCCAACAGGAAGTCGGTTATTATGGGTTGTTTGGAAACTCATTTTCTATATTTTTCTTACGACTATTCGGGCACTTTTGGGGCCCTTAACGTGCTCGAAAACTCTTGAAACTTTGCACACGGGTCACAACCCGCGGCCATCAGGGCCGGGCTGAAGATGGTACCCGGGCGTGGCAGGGGGGCTCGACAGCGCCCCCTGGAACGGGGTCCGAAAACTCGGTCCATAAATCAAACACACTTGCATGTAATAATATGAAACTCGGTACACATATAGATCTCATCGGTTCATATATACTTCATGCTCTTACTTTTTACCCCATCCCAACAGGAAGTCGGCTATTTAGGGTTGTTTGTTAAACGCATGCAATGGAATTTAAAGTACTTCTCCTAGAGAATTCAAAGAAATGCCACGAAACTCGGTCAGCATGAAGTCAAGACATTGAGGATGAAAAATTGCCAGGGGATTTTTGATATCTCGAACGGTTTGGCCGTGGCGAGGAAACGAATTTATGGCGAGAAACGTGAAACAGGAAGTGTGTTATAACTTCAGCATACATTAGCTGATCTTAATGAAACTTCACCAGTGTGTTCGCTGTAAGAGGCCGATCACATGGATGTGACTATTGTGAGTCAAAGTTATAGCGCCACCAACTGGCAGCAGGAAGTGTGTCACTTTCAAAATGCTTTGAAATCACCCTCTTATTTTAACCCGATTTGCTTCAAACTTCATCTGTATAATGTACATACACGGCAGATGTAGACCTGTGAAAGGATTATTGATATATTAGATACTGTTGCCGTGGCAACGCATCAAACTTTAATATTCTTTGTTGATGCTTTTGAGACTCTTAACATACTTGAAATAACATGAAACTCGACAGACACATCACATTTATTAGCCAGTAGACATGTGCAAAGTTTCAGAAACGGGCGTGGTGCAGGGGCTCAGTAGCGCCACCTTTTGACAAAAGTGGGGGTGTTAGTTCTATAGTTTTACCTACAATCATAAAACTCGGTACGCATATTGTTCAGATCAAGCCGGACAACTTTCTAATTTACTGTCATTAGCTCAGACCAAGAGGGAGTCAGATATTTTAGTTTGAATGTGGATGTTTCTGAGAATTTTCTCTCCCTCTCTTTCCGTCTCTGTGTGTGAGGGATTTGTCTATTGAGTTTAATGCATTTCAAGGTTTCAGGGGATTTTGGGACTCTTAACGTGCTCAAAAACTTTTGAAATTTTGCACACAGGTCAGAACCCACGGCCATCAGGGCCGGGCTGAAGCTGGTACCCGGGCGTGGCAGGGGGGCTCAACAGCGACCCCTTGAACGGGGTCCGACAATTTGGTCCATATATTCAACACGCTTGCATGAATTAATATGAAACTCAGTACACATATAGATCTCATCGGGCCAAACATTTTACCCCTGGTCAAGTTTTACGCCAGCCCAACAGGAAGTCGGCTATTATGGGTTGTTTGGAAAACGCTTGCTGTGGAATTTGAAGTACTACTCCTAGGCAATTCATTCAATCATCGCCAAACTAGGCGTGCATGAAGTCAAGACATTGAGGATGCTAAATTGCTGACGGATTTTTGATATCTCGAACGGTTTGGCCGTGGCGAGGAAATGAATTTTCATGACTAAAAAAGGACATATAAAGTGTGTTATAACTTAGTTAGATTTACCTACAGTTACAAAACTCAGCTTGTATATTCTTCTCCTCAAGCCAAACAACTTTCTAATTTACAGTCAATAGCTCCAACCCTCAGAAAGTCAGATATTGTGGTTTGAATGTGGATTTCATGAAATGGTATCTCTCTCTGTCACTCTTTGACAGAGAGAGGGCCCCCTCCCATTCTATGTGTGTGTGTGTGTGTGGCTGTCTGTGTGGGGAGGGAGGGGGAGGGAGGGCTGGTGTCTGTGTTTATATTTGTGTGTGTGGCTGGCTGGCTGTTACAGTGACATGATATTAAGCCTTTCATTGCTGTGTGATTTTTCCTGCATTAAAGGATAAAGAAATCTCTAAGGCCTTGTCTTTTTGCATAACAATTTTGTATTTTTTTAAAATTACAAAATATGCACAGAACCAAGATCTTTTAAATGTATAGTTTGCTTTAAATAAAATTAAGATTGTATTGGTAATTGAAGCTGAATGAATTTAAAATGAATGTGCTATATTTCAGAACAATATATTTGTTTTCCTTCAAATTGTAAAACACTAACTTTATTCTCATCTGAATTATAAATAATTTATTCCTGTATAAAATAAAAACACATTTGAATTTTTCTTTTTTAATCAATGTAGATTGTGTAATTGAAAAATAAACAGATTAGGGCTCTGAGGACAATAAATGAAAATCAATGCGATGTGGTGAATGTCCAAAAGATGGCATCCACAGACTGTTTTAAATGGGGTTGGATAAATATTTTTTGCTTTTAGACAGTGTGTGCGTGTGATTTTAGTTTGGTGACAGTTGTAGGTTACAGTTTGACAAGAGTTTATAGTTTGAAAAAAGCACTTTGTTGTGTTTTATTGGACGGAGTATGTTTTTATGTGTAACAGTTCAATCGCACCCGCACCTCACACACACACACACACATATTGAAACCTGAGTGAAGTACAAAGCCCTTAATAAAGAATAGTTTAGCATCCAAATACATCGCAAATGTTGAAACAGTTTGATTCTAATGAGAGAGTTACGTGAGCCAAACACCACTTACTTTCACTTTCGCTTTCAATTATTTCGGTTAATTCTTAATTATAGTTTTTTTGAATTCTTGTTCTGTTCTGAATATCATTAAATTTAAAGAATTGCTTGTGTAATATTTTGAGTGTATCATCAAAACAGAATAATTCTCTCGGTTTAGTGATTCCCTAGTTTTTTTAGGGCCCAAGCCTTGAAAAGGCGAAGGCCCTATTGTTTTCCTAAGGATTATTATTTATTATTATTATTATTATTATTATTATTATTATTATTATTATTATTTTACTACCTTTTGGGCACTTTTGGGGGCCTTAACGTGCTCGAAAACTCTTGAAACTTTGCACACATCTCAGAACCCGCGGCCATCAGGGCCGGGCTGAAGCTGGTACCCGGGCGTGGCAGGGGGGCTCGACAGCGCCCCCTGGAACGGGGTTTGAACACTTGGTCCATAAATCAAACACGCTTGCATGTAATAATATGAAACTCAGTACACATATAGATCTCATCGGTTCATATATACTTCATGCTCTTACTTTTTACCCCAGCCCAACAGGAAGTCGGCTATTAAGGGTTGTTTGGAAAACACATGCAATGGAATGTGAAATACTCCTCCTAGAGAATTCAAACACACGGCACGAAACTCGGTCAGCATGAAGTCAAGACACTGAGGATGAAAAATTGCCAGGGGATTTTTGATATCTCGAACGGTTTGGCCGTGGCGAGTAAACGAAATTATGGCGAGAAACGTGAAACAGGAAGTGTGTTATAACTACTGCATACATTAACTAATCTTGATGAAACTTCAGCAGTGTGTTCGTTGTAAGAGCCCGATCACATGGATGTGACTATTGTGAGTCAAAGTTATAGCGCCACCAACTGGAAGCAGGAAGTGTGTCACTTTCAAAATGCTTTTAAATCACCCTCTTATTTTTACCCGATTTGCTTCAAACTTCATGTGCATAATGTAGACACACGCCAGATGTAGACCTGTGAAAGGATTATTGATATCTTAGATACTGTTGCCATGGCAATGCATCAAACATTAATATTCCTTTTTTTAAGCTTTTTCATGCTTTTTTATGCTTTCGGGCACTTTTGGGGTTCTTAACGTGCTCGAAAACTCTTGAAACTTTGCACACGGGACAAAACCCGCGGCCATCAGGGCCAGGCTGAAGCTGGTACCCGGGCGTGGCAGGGGGGCTCGACAGCGCCCCCTTGAACGGGTCAGACAATTTGGTCCATATATCCAACACGCTTTACCCTATTTGCTTCAAACTTGATGTGTATAATGTAGACACAAGCCAGATGTAGACCTGTGAAAGGATTGTTGATATCTTAGATGCTGTTGCCGTGACAACGCATCAAACTTTAATATTCTTTTTGGATACTTTTGAGATTCTTAGCGCACTTTTGGGGCCCTTAACGTGCTCAAAAACTCTTGAAACTTTGCACACGGGTCAGAAACCGCGGCCATCAGGGCCGGGCTGAAGCTGGTACCCGGGCGTGGCAGGGGGGCTCGACAGCGCCCCCTGGAATGGGGTCCGAAAACTTGGTCCATAAATCAAACAGGCTTTACCCGATTTGCTTCAAACTTGATGTGTATAATGTAGACACACGCCAGATTTAGACCTGTGAAAGGATTGTTGATATCTTAGATGCTGTTGCCGTGACAACGCATCAAACTTTAATATTCTTTTTGGATACTTTTGAGACTCTCAGCGCACTTTGGGGGCCCTTAACGTGCACGAAAACTCTTGAAACTTTGCACACAGGTCAGAACCCGCGGCCATCAGGGCCGGGCTGAAGATGGTACCCGGGCGTGGCAGGGGGGCTCGACAGCGCCCCCTGGAACGGGGTGCGAAAACTTGGTCCATAAATCAAACACGCTTGCATGTAATAATATGAAACTCGGTAGACATATAGATCTCATCGGTTCATATATCCTTTGTACTTTTACTTTTTACCCCAGCCCAACAGGAAGTCGGCTATAATGGTTTGTTTGGAAGCGTATGCCCCTGGAATTCGATATACTCCTCCTAGAGAATTCAACCAATCGCAACGAAACTCGGTCAGCATGAAGTCAAGACATTGAGGATGAAAAATTGCCAGGGGATTTTTGATATCTCGAACGATTTGGCCGTGGCGAGGAAACGAATTTATGGCGAATAATGGAAACAGGAAGTGTGTTATAACTTCTGCATACATTAACTGATCTTGATGAAACTTCAACAGTGTGTTCGCTGTAAGAGGCCGATCACATGGATGTGACTATTATGAGTCAAAGTTATAGCGCCACCAACTGGCAGCAGGAAGTGTGTCACTTTCAAAATGCTTTGAAATCACCCTCTTATTTTTACCCGATTTGCTTCAAACTTGATGTGTATAATGTAGACACTCGCCAGATGTAGACCTGTGAAAGGATTATTGATGTCTTAGATACTGTTGCCATGGCAACGCATCAAACTTTAATATTGTTTTTGGATGCTTTTGAGACTCTTAGCATGCCTGAAATTGCTTAAAATTGCATGAAACTCGACAGACAGATCACATTTATTAGCCAGTAGACATGTGCAAAGTTTCAGAAACGGGCGTGGTGCAGGGGCTCAGTAGCGCCACCTTTTGTGACAAAAGTGTGTGTGGGGGGGGGGGGGGGGGGGTTAGTTTCATCTACAGTTACAAAACTTTTTCAACTTGATGAAAATACATTAAAGATGCTAAATTGTGAACGGATATTGAATATCTCAAACGGTTTTGCTATGGCGAGGGATTATGTCAAAAAAAGAATCAGGAAATGTCTCATATCTTTCTAAAATGTAATTATACACCATTTATTTTTCTATAAAATTATACTAATATTAGAAGTAAACCCATTGTATTCCTTTTTTTCAATTTAAGATTTATGTTTAAGTTTAAAAACAGCCAGAATGGTTGTTTAGCCAAAAAAAAAAAAAAAAAAAAAATCATTCATAGTGCTTTACTGCCCTCTTGTGTTCAAAATCAGGTAGGCCAATTGATGCTACTATGGGAATATTTTCCCACCGTGACTCCGCTGGGGGCTTTAAAATCGCTAACTTGAAAGCGAAAGTAACGGACGTCTCCACAAGACGTGCAGCTGTGAGCATTTTTGTTTCATTTTAAAAGAAGCCCCATTTCGGGGGCGGATTTCTTGAATGTATTTTACAAAATCACAATGTTGTGTTTGATTGCGAGTATCCAAAAATAAGTAAACACTTTGCAGTTTGAATGATCTTCTTGAATAAAATGACGGAGTAGCCAATGTTTCCACTGTTCGATCGCGGACGTCCACACGGACATTGATAATGGTGGCGCGTGCAGAGCGCGTGCTTGAATTGTGAGTTCAATAGTCTATTATTTTTCACGGAAAACACAACAACAAAAGAGTATAATGATAGATTCGCTTAAATAGGCGCTTTTACATAAAATAGCCTATTCCGTCATCATCTTTTCAGTCAGCTCTTCACTCTCGTGATTAATGAAATTTGACTCCTGTTGCTGATATTTGCTGCAACTTTCGTTCAGCTCACAATTTAGTAAGCAAACACGCTTCAAATGTGTTTATTTTATTTTTGTGTATATATATGTGTGTATATATATATATATATATATATATATATATATATATATATATATATATATATATATATATATATATATATATATATAGCTTATGTTTCAAATATGAGTTAATTAACAATCGTTGGAAAGAATGATACTTTTAAACATATCACTAAACCGTCATTAGGTGTCGCCAGGCGACCGTCTTAATGAGCGAGTCATTGATTCATTCGTTCAAACGATTCGTTCGAACGGCTGAGTCGTTCATGAATGAGACAGATTATGGATTGGTCGTTGAATCTTTGAGTCAACCGATTTGTTCAAAATGCTGAATCATTCAGTAATGAGAACGCGTTGCTGTGAGATGCTCGATGGTTCTGCTGTGATCTTTGTTGAACTATTTTCGCTGCTGAAACAGAAAAAAAGTCAATATTGCATCTAAAATGTAAGTGACTTGACACGTGTGTGTGTGTGTGTGTGTGCGTGTGAGTGCGTGCGTGCGTGTGTGTGTGTGTGTGTGTGTGTGTGTGTGCAATCAATCTCAGGTAAGAGGCATGAATAATGAGAATTGGACTTCTAGGAGTGAGGTTAATATTCCGGAGATGGTTCCCTCGGATTGTGAAAAGGAGGCGGCGCGGGAGTGGCCAGGCATTGCGCTACTTTAGTTTCAAAGTTTAAAACAATGCTAATATCATTTTTTTGAACGATTTCATTACAAATGTTTATTTTATATATTTATAAAATATTATAAAATATAATAACTATGTTTTGTCCTATTAACAAAAGACAGGCAATGTACTATTAACAAATGTTAATAGTTTTTTAAAAGTTAAAATGATACTTTATGCATTTGTTTTGTGTCAGATGATTAACAATATAAATTAAACAAAGCTTAAAACAAACAAAATAATAAAACGAAAACAAAGCTTGAACATTTTATTTAATTGAAAAGCCTTTTTGAAATAAAATGTGTTTTTTTCCCTCTGAAATAGCAAAAGCATCGCACACTTAGCTGTACCTGCTCTAAATAAATAATAGTATTTAAATAAAAATACAAAATCGAAATAAATAAATTATATAAAACAAAATCAAATCAAAGAAAATAAATCTTATTAAAGTTATGCAGGCACACATTTAACAATAATTTTCAAGTGACAAATAAAATCAATCAAAATTCCTTACACATGGAGTTAATCCTGACGATTCCTGAGGCGCCTTTCCTCATGACACTCGCTTTTTTTTTCGAAGATATATTTTCTTTGGTTTGATTTTGTTTTTGTAATAATTTATTTTATTTAGTTCGATTTTGTATTTTTATTGAATTACTCTTTTTTATTTAGAGCAGGTACAGCTAGTGTGTGATGCTTTTGCTATTTCAGAGGAAAACAATAATTTTATTTAATTAATAATTTTTGTTTCAGTCCACCATATAATTATGTTGTGTTTGATCTATGGAAAAAAGTTAGTTGTGAAATGGTTGAATATTAACAAAAGTTAATAGTTTTTTACAAGTTAGAATAATACGATATATATATATATATAAACAAGCCGGTGGCACCGCCACCCCGGTGCCTTTACGGTTACTGTGCATGACGGGCAATATCGTAACTCCGCTTTGACCTTTGAGAAGATGTGTGCTATAGAGCTTGCATTGGTGTGGGCTCTGCAAAAGTGTGTGTGTGTGTGTGAGGCGTGATTGAACAATGTAGACATATATATATATATATATATAAAGGCACCGGGGTGGCGGTGCCACCGGCTTGTTTATATATATATATATATATATATATATATATATATATATATATATATATATATATGAATATAGCTGCGAGCAGCGATGAAGGGCCAAAGCCGGCGGCACCGCCACTCCGGTGCCTTTAGGTAACTAAAGGCACCGGGGTTGCGGTGCCACCGGCTTGGGCCCGTAATCGCTGCTCGCAGCTATATTTATTATTATTATTATTATTATTATTATTTTACTACCTTTTGGGCACTTTTGGGGGCCTTAACGTGCTCGAAAACTCTTGAAACTTTGCACACATCTCAGAACCCGCGGCCATCAGGGCCGGGCTGAAGCTGGTACCCGGGCGTGGCAAGGGGGCTCGACAGCGCCCCCTGGAACGGGGTTTGAACACTTGGTCCATAAATCAAACACGCTTGCATGTAATAATATGAAACTCAGTACACATATAGATCTCATCGGTTCATATATACTTCATGCTCTTACTTTTTACCCCAGCCCAACAGGAAGTCGGCTATTAAGGGTTGTTTGGAAAACACATGCAATGGAATGTGAAATACTCCTCCTAGAGAATTCAAACACACGGCACGAAACTCGGTCAGCATGAAGTCAAGACACTGAGGATGAAAAATTGCCAGGGGATTTTTGATATCTCGAACGGTTTGGCCGTGGCGAGTAAACGAAATTATGGCGAGAAACGTGAAACAGGAAGTGTGTTATAACTACTGCATACATTAACTAATCTTGATGAAACTTCAGCAGTGTGTTCGTTGTAAGAGCCCGATCACATGGATGTGACTATTGTGAGTCAAAGTTATAGCGCCACCAACTGGAAGCAGGAAGTGTGTCACTTTCAAAATGCTTTTAAATCACCCTCTTATTTTTACCCGATTTGCTTCAAACTTCATGTGCATAATGTAGACACACGCCAGATGTAGACCTGTGAAAGGATTATTGATATCTTAGATACTGTTGCCATGGCAATGCATCAAACATTAATATTCCTTTTTTTAAGCTTTTTCATGCTTTTTTATGCTTTCGGGCACTTTTGGGGTTCTTAACGTGCTCGAAAACTCTTGAAACTTTGCACACGGGACAAAACCCGCGGCCATCAGGGCCAGGCTGAAGCTGGTACCCGGGCGTGGCAGGGGGGCTCGACAGCGCCCCCTTGAACGGGTCAGACAATTTGGTCCATATATCCAACACGCTTTACCCTATTTGCTTCAAACTTGATGTGTATAATGTAGACACAAGCCAGATGTAGACCTGTGAAAGGATTGTTGATATCTTAGATGCTGTTGCCGTGACAACGCATCAAACTTTAATATTCTTTTTGGATACTTTTGAGATTCTTAGCGCACTTTTGGGGCCCTTAACGTGCTCAAAAACTCTTGAAACTTTGCACACGGGTCAGAAACCGCGGCCATCAGGGCCGGGCTGAAGCTGGTACCCGGGCGTGGCAGGGGGGCTCGACAGCGCCCCCTGGAATGGGGTCCGAAAACTTGGTCCATAAATCAAACAGGCTTTACCCGATTTGCTTCAAACTTGATGTGTATAATGTAGACACACGCCAGATTTAGACCTGTGAAAGGATTGTTGATATCTTAGATGCTGTTGCCGTGACAACGCATCAAACTTTAATATTCTTTTTGGATACTTTT
The DNA here is from genome assembly GCA_030578255.1 of Tiaroga cobitis. NCBI lineage: Eukaryota > Metazoa > Chordata > Actinopteri > Cypriniformes > Leuciscidae > Tiaroga > Tiaroga cobitis. Next base: position 2,939,257 of record CM060608.1, read on the forward strand.
GAGACTCTCAGCGCACTTTGGGGGCCCTTAACGTGCACGAAAACTCTTGAAACTTTGCACACAGGTCAGAACCCGCGGCCATCAGGGCCGGGCTGAAGATGGTACCCGGGCGTGGCAGGGGGGCTCGACAGCGCCCCCTGGAACGGGGTGCGAAAACTTGGTCCATAAATCAAACACGCTTGCATGTAATAATATGAAACTCGGTAGACATATAGATCTCATCGGTTCATATATCCTTTGTACTTTTACTTTTTACCCCAGCCCAACAGGAAGTCGGCTATAATGGTTTGTTTGGAAGCGTATGCCCCTGGAATTCGATATACTCCTCCTAGAGAATTCAACCAATCGCAACGAAACTCGGTCAGCATGAAGTCAAGACATTGAGGATGAAAAATTGCCAGGGGATTTTTGATATCTCGAACGATTTGGCCGTGGCGAGGAAACGAATTTATGGCGAATAATGGAAACAGGAAGTGTGTTATAACTTCTGCATACATTAACTGATCTTGATGAAACTTCAACAGTGTGTTCGCTGTAAGAGGCCGATCACATGGATGTGACTATTATGAGTCAAAGTTATAGCGCCACCAACTGGCAGCAGGAAGTGTGTCACTTTCAAAATGCTTTGAAATCACCCTCTTATTTTTACCCGATTTGCTTCAAACTTGATGTGTATAATGTAGACACTCGCCAGATGTAGACCTGTGAAAGGATTATTGATGTCTTAGATACTGTTGCCATGGCAACGCATCAAACTTTAATATTGTTTTTGGATGCTTTTGAGACTCTTAGCATGCCTGAAATTGCTTAAAATTGCATGAAACTCGACAGACAGATCACATTTATTAGCCAGTAGACATGTGCAAAGTTTCAGAAACGGGCGTGGTGCAGGGGCTCAGTAGCGCCACCTTTTGTGACAAAAGTGTGTGTGGGGGGGGGGGGGGGGGGGGGTTAGTTTCATCTACAGTTACAAAACTTTTTCAACTTGATGAAAATACATTAAAGATGCTAAATTGTGAACGGATATTGAATATCTCAAACGGTTTTGCTATGGCGAGGGATTATGTCAAAAAAAGAATCAGGAAATGTCTCATATCTTTCTAAAATGTAATTATACACCATTTATTTTTCTATAAAATTATACTAATATTAGAAGTAAACCCATTGTATTCCTTTTTTTCAATTTAAGATTTATGTTTAAGTTTAAAAACAGCCAGAATGGTTGTTTAGCCAAAAAAAAAAAACAAAAAAAAATCATTCATAGTGCTTTACTGCCCTCTTGTGTTCAAAATCAGGTAGGCCAATTGATGCTACTATGGGAATATTTTCCCACCGTGACTCCGCTGGGGGCTTTAAAATCGCTAACTTGAAAGCGAAAGTAACGGACGTCTCCACAAGACGTGCAGCTGTGAGCATTTTTGTTTCATTTTAAAAGAAGCCCCATTTCGGGGGCGGATTTCTTGAATGTATTTTACAAAATCACAATGTTGTGTTTGATTGCGAGTATCCAAAAATAAGTAAACACTTTGCAGTTTGAATGATCTTCTTGAATAAAATGACGGAGTAGCCAATGTTTCCACTGTTCGATCGCGGACGTCCACACGGACATTGATAATGGTGGCGCGTGCAGAGCGCGTGCTTGAATTGTGAGTTCAATAGTCTATTATTTTTCACGGAAAACACAACAACAAAAGAGTATAATGATAGATTCGCTTAAATAGGCGCTTTTACATAAAATAGCCTATTCCGTCATCATCTTTTCAGTCAGCTCTTCACTCTCGTGATTAATGAAATTTGACTCCTGTTGCTGATATTTGCTGCAACTTTCGTTCAGCTCACAATTTAGTAAGCAAACACGCTTCAAATGTGTTTATTTTATTTTTGTGTATATATATATGTGTGTATATATATATATATATATATATATATATATATATATATATATATATATATATAGCTTATGTTTCAAATATGAGTTAATTAACAATCGTTGGAAAGAATGATACTTTTAAACATATCACTAAACCGTCATTAGGTGTCGCCAGGCGACCGTCTTAATGAGCGAGTCATTGATTCATTCGTTCAAACGATTCGTTCGAACGGCTGAGTCGTTCATGAATGAGACAGATTATGGATTGGTCGTTGAATCTTTGAGTCAACCGATTTGTTCAAAATGCTGAATCATTCAGTAATGAGAACGCGTTGCTGTGAGATGCTCGATGGTTCTGCTGTGATCTTTGTTGAACTATTTTCGCTGCTGAAACAGAAAAAAAGTCAATATTGCATCTAAAATGTAAGTGACTTGACACGTGTGTGTGTGTGTGTGTGTGCGTGTGAGTGCGTGCGTGCGTGTGTGTGTGTGTGTGTGTGTGTGTGTGTGCAATCAATCTCAGGTAAGAGGCATGAATAATGAGAATTGGACTTCTAGGAGTGAGGTTAATATTCCGGAGATGGTTCCCTCGGATTGTGAAAAGGAGGCGGCGCGGGAGTGGCCAGGCATTGCGCTACTTTAGTTTCAAAGTTTAAAACAATGCTAATATCATTTTTTTGAACGATTTCATTACAAATGTTTATTTTATATATTTATAAAATATTATAAAATATAATAACTATGTTTTGTCCTATTAACAAAAGACAGGCAATGTACTATTAACAAATGTTAATAGTTTTTTAAAAGTTAAAATGATACTTTATGCATTTGTTTTGTGTCAGATGATTAACAATATAAATTAAACAAAGCTTAAAACAAACAAAATAATAAAACGAAAACAAAGCTTGAACATTTTATTTAATTGAAAAGCCTTTTTGAAATAAAATGTGTTTTTTTCCCTCTGAAATAGCAAAAGCATCGCACACTTAGCTGTACCTGCTCTAAATAAATAATAGTATTTAAATAAAAATACAAAATCGAAATAAATAAATTATATAAAACAAAATCAAATCAAAGAAAATAAATCTTATTAAAGTTATGCAGGCACACATTTAACAATAATTTTCAAGTGACAAATAAAATCAATCAAAATTCCTTACACATGGAGTTAATCCTGACGATTCCTGAGGCGCCTTTCCTCATGACACTCGCTTTTTTTTTCGAAGATATATTTTCTTTGGTTTGATTTTGTTTTTGTAATAATTTATTTTATTTAGTTCGATTTTGTATTTTTATTGAATTACTCTTTTTTATTTAGAGCAGGTACAGCTAGTGTGTGATGCTTTTGCTATTTCAGAGGAAAACAATAATTTTATTTAATTAATAATTTTTGTTTCAGTCCACCATATAATTATGTTGTGTTTGATCTATGGAAAAAAGTTAGTTGTGAAATGGTTGAATATTAACAAAAGTTAATAGTTTTTTACAAGTTAGAATAATACGATATATATATATATATAAACAAGCCGGTGGCACCGCCACCCCGGTGCCTTTACGGTTACTGTGCATGACGGGCAATATCGTAACTCCGCTTTGACCTTTGAGAAGATGTGTGCTATAGAGCTTGCATTGGTGTGGGCTCTGCAAAAGTGTGTGTGTGTGTGTGAGGCGTGATTGAACAATGTAGACATATATATATATATATATATAAAGGCACCGGGGGTGGCGGTGCCACCGGCTTGTTTATATATATATATATATATATATATATATATATATATATATATATATATATATATATATATATATATATATGAATATAGCTGCAAGCAGCGATGAAGGGCCAAAGCCGGCGGCACCGCCACTCCGGTGCCTTTAGGTAACTAAAGGCACCGGGGTTGCGGTGCCACCGGCTTGGGCCCGTAATCGCTGCTCGCAGCTATATTTAGGGCCCAAGCCTTGAAAAGGCGAAGGCCCTATTGTTTTCCTAAGGATTATTATTTATTATTATTATTATTTTACTACCTTTTGGGCACTTTTGGGGGCCTTAACGTGCTCGAAAACTCTTGAAACTTTGCACACATCTCAGAACCCGCGGCCATCAGGGCCGGGCTGAAGCTGGTACCCGGGCGTGGCAGGGGGGCTCGACAGCGCCCCCTGGAACGGGGTTTGAACACTTGGTCCATAAATCAAACACGCTTGCATGTAATAATATGAAACTCAGTACACATATAGATCTCATCGGTTCATATATACTTCATGCTCTTACTTTTTACCCCAGCCCAACAGGAAGTCGGCTATTAAGGGTTGTTTGGAAAACACATGCAATGGAATGTGAAATACTCCTCCTAGAGAATTCAAACACACGGCACGAAACTCGGTCAGCATGAAGTCAAGACACTGAGGATGAAAAATTGCCAGGGGATTTTTGATATCTCGAACGGTTTGGCCGTGGCGAGTAAACGAAATTATGGCGAGAAACGTGAAACAGGAAGTGTGTTATAACTACTGCATACATTAACTAATCTCGATGAAACTTCAGCAGTGTGTTCGTTGTAAGAGCCCGATCACATGGATGTGACTATTGTGAGTCAAAGTTATAGCGCCACCAACTGGAAGCAGGAAGTGTGTCACTTTCAAAATGCTTTTAAATCACCCTCTTATTTTTACCCGATTTGCTTCAAACTTCATGTGCATAATGTAGACACACGCCAGATGTAGACCTGTGAAAGGATTATTGATATCTTAGATACTGTTGCCATGGCAATGCATCAAACATTAATATTCCTTTTTTTAAGCTTTTTCATGCTTTTTTATGCTTTCGGGCACTTTTGGGGTTCTTAACGTGCTCAAAAACTCTTGAAACTTTGCACACGGGACAAAACCCGCGGCCATCAGGGCCAGGCTGAAGCTGGTACCCGGGCGTGGCAGGGGGGCTCGACAGCGCCCCCTTGAACGGGTCAGACAATTTGGTCCATATATCCAACACGCTTTACCCTATTTGCTTCAAACTTGATGTGTATAATGTAGACACAAGCCAGATGTAGACCTGTGAAAGGATTGTTGATATCTTAGATGCTGTTGCCGTGACAACGCATCAAACTTTAATATTCTTTTTGGATACTTTTGAGATTCTTAGCGCACTTTTGGGGCCCTTAACATGCTCAAAAACTCTTGAAACTTTGCACACGGGTCAGAAACCGCGGCCATCAGGGCCGGGCTGAAGCTGGTACCCGGGCGTGGCAGGGGGGCTCGACAGCGCCCCCTGGAATGGGGTCCGAAAACTTGGTCCATAAATCAAACAGGCTTTACCCGATTTGCTTCAAACTTGATGTGTATAATGTAGACACACGCCAGATTTAGACCTGTGAAAGGATTGTTGATATCTTAGATGCTGTTGCCGTGACAACGCATCAAACTTTAATATTCTTTTTGGATACTTTTGAGACTCTCAGCGCACTTTGGGGGCCCTTAACGTGCTCAAAAACTCTTGAAACTTTGCACACGGGTCAGAACCCGTGGCCATCAGGGCCGGGCTGAAGCTGGTACCCGGGCGTGGCAGGGGGGCTCGACAGTGCCCCCTGGAACGGGGTCCGAAAACTTGGTCCATAAATCAAACACGCTTGAATGTAATAATATGAAACTCGGTACACATATATTTCTCATCGATTCATATATCCTTTGTACTTTTACTTTTTACCCCAGCCCAACAGGAAGTCGGCTATTATGGTTTGTTTGGAAGCGTATGCCCCTGGAATTCGATATACTCCTCCTAGAGAATTCAACCAATCGCCACGAAACTCGGTCAGCATGAAGTCAAGACATTGAGCATGAAAAATTGCCAGGGGATTTTTGATATCTCGAACGGTTTGGCCGTGGCGAGGAAACGAATTTATGGCGAGAAACGTGAAACAGGAAGTGTGTTATAACTTCAGCATACAGTAACTGATCTTGATGAAACTTTAGCAGTGTGTTCGCTGTAAGAGGCCGATCACATGGATGTGACTATTGTGAGTCAAAGTTATAGCGCCACCAACTGGCAGCAGGAAGTGTGTAACTTTCAAAATGCTTTTAAATCACCCTCTTATTTTTACCCGATTTGCTTCAAACTTTATGTGTATAATGTAGACACACGCCAGATGTAGACCTGTGAAAGGATTATTGATATCTTAGATACTGTTGCCGTGACAACGCATCAAACTTTAATATTCTTTTTGGATGCTTTTGAGACTCTTAGCATGCCTGAAATTGCTTAAAATTGCATGAAACTTGACAGACAGATCACATTTATTAGCCAGTAGACATGTGCAAAGTTTCAGAAACGGGCGTGGTGCAGGGGCTCAGTAGCGCCACCTTTTGTGACAAAAGTGTGTGTGTGGGGGGGGGGTTAGTTTCATCTACAGTTACAAAACTTTTTCAACTTGATGAAAATACTTTAAAGATGCTAAATTGTGAACGGATATTGAATATCTCAAACGGTTTTGCTATGGCGAGGGATTATGTCAAAAAAAGAATCAGGAAATGTCTCATATCTTTCTAAAATGTAATTATACACCATTTATTTTTCTATAAAATTATACTAATATTAGAACTAAACCCATTGTCTTCCTTTTTTTCAATTTAAGATTTATGTTTAAGTTTAAAAACAGCCAGAATGGTTGTTTAGCCAAAAAAATAAAAAAATTTAAAATCATTCATAGTGCTTTACTGCCCTCTTGTGTTCAAAATCAGGTAGGCCAATTGATGCTACTATGGGAATATTTTCCCACCGTGACTCCGCTGGGGGCTTTAAAATCGCTAACTTGAAAGCGAAAGTAACGGACGTCTCCACAAGACGTGCAGCTGTGAGCATTTTCGTTTCATTTTAAAAGAAGCCCCATTTCGGGGGCGGATTTCTTGAATGTATTTTACAAAATCACAATGTTGTGTTTGATTGCGAGTATCCAAAAATTAGTAAACACTTTGCAGTTTGAATGATCTTCTTGAATAAAATGACGGAGTAGCCAATGTTTCCACTGTTCGATCGCGGACGTCCACACGGACATTGATAATGGTGGCGCGTGCAGAGCGCGTGCTTGAATTGTGAGTTCAATAGTCTATTATTTTTCACGGAAAACACAACAACAAAAGAGTATAATGATAGATTCGCTTAAATAGGCGCTTTTACATAAAATAGCCTATTCCGTCATCATCTTTTCAGTCAGCTCTTCACTCTCGTGATTAATGAAATTTGACTCCTGTTGCTGATATTTGCTGCAACTTTCGTTCAGCTCACAATTTAGTAAGCAAACACGCTTCAAATGTGTTTATTTTATTTTTGTGTATATATATGTGTGTATATATATATATATATTATATATATATATATATATATAGCTTATGTTTCAAATATGAGTTAATTAACAATCGTTGGAAAGAATGATACTTTTAAACATATCACTAAACCGTCATTAGGTGTCGCCAGGCGACCGTCTTAATGAGCGAGTCATTGATTCATTCGTTCAAACGATTCGTTCGAACGGCTGAGTCATTCATGAATGAGACAGATTATGGATTGGTCGTTGAATCTTTGAGTCAACCGATTTGTTCAAAATGCTGAATCATTCAGTAATGAGAACGCGTTGCTGTGAGATGCTCGATGGTTCTGCTGTGATCTTTGTCGAACTATTTTCGCTGCTGAAACAGAAAAAAAGTCAATATTGCATCTAAAATGTAAGTGATTTGACGTGTGTGTGTGTGTGTGTGTGTGTGATTGTGTCTGTTACAGTGATTGTTTAACCCTTGTTAAAGTTTAGGCTTTGTATTTTTGGATATATATCTTTTTATATATAAAAAAATTGCATACAACCCATATATTTTAAATGTATTGTTTGCTTTAAATTACATTGAGATTTGTATGTTTGGTAATTGAACCTGAATGAATTTTAAATGAATGTGCGATATTTCAGATCATATTTTTGTTTTCCTTAAAATTTGAACTAACACTAACTTTACTCTCATCTGAATGATAGATTATTTATTTATGTCTAAAATAAAAGCACATTTGATTTTTCTTTTTTAATCAATGTAGAATGTGTAACTGAAAAAATAAACAGATTAGGGCTCTGTTCGAGAACAAGAAATGAAAACCAATGCAATATGATGAATGTCCAAAAGATTTTTTTGCTTTTAAACTATGTGTGTCTGTGTGTGTGTGTGTGTGTGTGTAAGAGATTTTGGTTGGGTGACAGTTGTAGTTTACAGTTTGACAAAAGCACAATGTTGTGTTTTATTGCGATTGTACACAAATATAAGTAAACACTTTGTAGTTTGAATAATGTCCTGTATGAACAAAAGGACGGAGTATGTTTTTATGTCTACATTGTTCAATCACGCCTCACACACACACACACACACACAAAAACTATTTTTCTAATCAGATCAGGCAAATATTCTGTCTTGGCACACTTCATATAACTTTCAAACTTGTGTACTTATTTCATGTTTCCATTAAGTCCATGAGACCGTAGGGTGTCTCATTTTTCATTTTAGGTTTCAGAAGGTTGCTCACGCATACTTTGTGGTTGATATGTGCCCTCAATGCACACTTTTGCAGAGCCCACACTGATGCAAGCTCTACAGCACACATCTTCTCAAAGGTCAAAGCGGGGTTACGTTATTGCCCGTCACGCACAGTAACCCTAAAGGCACCGGGGGTGGCGGTGCCACCGGCTTGTTTATATATATATATATTTATTATTATTAGGGCCCAAGCCTTGAAAAGGCGAAGGCCCTATTGTTTTCCTAAGGATTATTATTTATTATTATTATTATTATTATTATTATTATTATTTTACTACCTTTTGGGCACTTTTGGGGGCCTTAACGTGCTCAAAAACTCTTGAAACTTTGCACACGGGTCAGAACCCGCGGCCATCAGGGCCGGGCTGAAGCTGGTACCCGGGCGTGGCAGGGGGGCTCGACAGCGCCCCCTGGAACGGGGTTTGAACACTTGTCCATATATCAAACACGCTTGCATGTAATAATCTGAAACTCGGTACACTTATAGATCTCATCGGGCCAAACAACTTTCGTGCTCTAAGTTTTACGTCAGCCCAACAGGAAGTCGGTTATTATGGGTTGTTTGGAAACTCATTTTCTATATTTTTCTTACGACTATTCGGGCACTTTTGGGGCCCTTAACGTGCTCGAAAACTCTTGAAACTTTGCACACAGGTCAGAACCCGCGGCCATCAGGGCCGGGCTGAAGATGGTACCCGGGCGTGGCAGGGGGGCTCGACAGCGCCCCCTGGAACGGGGTTTGAACACTTGGTCCATAAATCAAACACGCTTGCATGTAATAATATGAAACTCGGTACACATATAGATCTCATCGGTTCATATATACTTCATGCTCTTACTTTTTACCCCAGCCCAACAGGAAGTCGGCTATTAAGGGTTGTTTGGAAAACACATGCAATGGAATGTGAAATACTCCTCCTAGAGAATTCAAACACACGGCACGAAACTCGGTCAGCATGAAGTCAAGACACTGAGGATGAAAAATTGCCAGGGGATTTTTGATATCTCGAACGGTTTGGCCGTGGTGAGTAAACGAAATTATGGCGAGAAACGTGAAACAGGAAGTGTGTTATAACTACTGCATACATTAACTAATCTTGATGAAACTTCAGCAGTGTGTTCGTTGTAAGAGCCCGATCACATGGATGTGACTATTGTGAGTCAAAGTTATAGCGCCACCAACTGGAAGCAGGAAGTGTGTCACTTTCAAAATGCTTTTAAATCACCCTCTTATTTTTACCCGATTTGCTTCAAACTTCATGTGCATAATGTAGACACACGCCAGATGTAGACCTGTGAAAGGATTATTGATATCTTAGATACTGTTGCCATGGCAATGCATCAAACATTAATATTCCTTTTTTTAAGCTTTTTCATGCTTTTTTATGCTTTCGGGCACTTTTGGGGTTCTTAACGTGCTCGAAAACTCTTGAAACTTTGCACACGGGACAAAACCCGCGGCCATCAGGGCCAGGCTGAAGCTGGTACCCGGGCGTGGCAGGGGGGCTCGACAGCGCCCCCTTGAACGGGTCAGACAATTTGGTCCATATATCCAACACGCTTTACCCTATTTGCTTCAAACTTGATGTGTATAATGTAGACACAAGCCAGATGTAGACCTGTGAAAGGATTGTTGATATCTTAGATGCTGTTGCCGTGACAACGCATCAAACTTTAATATTCGTTTTGGATACTTTTGAGATTCTTAGCGCACTTTTGGGGCCCTTAACGTGCTCAAAAACTCTTGAAACTTTGCACACGGGTCAGAAACCGCGGCCATCAGGGCCGGGCTGAAGCTGGTACCCGGGCGTGGCAGGGGGGCTCGACAGCGCCCCCTGGAATGGGGTCCGAAAACTTGGTCCATAAATCAAACAGGCTTTACCCGATTTGCTTCAAACTTGATGTGTATAATGTAGACACACGCCAGATTTAGACCTGTGAAAGGATTGTTGATATCTTAGATGCTGTTGCCGTGACAACGCATCAAACTTTAATATTCTTTTTGGATACTTTTGAGACTCTCAGCGCACTTTGGGGGCCCTTAACGTGCTCAAAAACTCTTGAAACTTTGCACACGGGTCAGAACCCGTGGCCATCAGGGCCGGGCTGAAGCTGGTACCCGGGCGTGGCAGGGGGGCTCAACAGTGCCCCCTGGAACGGGGTCCGAAAACTTGGTCCATAAATCAAACACGCTTGAATGTAATAATATGAAACTCGGTACACATATAGATCTCATCGATTCATATATCCTTTGTACTTTTACTTTTTACCCCAGCCCAACAGGAAGTCGGCTATTATGGTTTGTTTGGAAGCGTATGCCCCTGGAATTCGATATACTCCTCCTAGAGAATTCAACCAATCGCCACGAAACTCGGTCAGCATGAAGTCAAGACATTGAGGATGAAAAGTTGCCAGGGGATTTTTGATATCTCGAACGGTTTGGCTGTGGCGAGGAAACGAATTTATGGCGAATAAAGGAAACAGGAAGTGTGTTATAACTTCTGCATACATTAACTGATCTTGATGAAACTTCAGCAGTGTGTTCGCTGTAAGAGTCCGATCACATGGATGTGACTATTGTGAGTCAAAGTTATAGCGCCACCAACTGGCAGCAGGAAGTGTGTCACTTCCTAAAGGCTTTGAAATCACCCTCTTATTTTTACCCGATTTGCTTCAAACTTTATGTGTATAATGTAGACACACGGCAGATGTAGACCTGAGAAAGGATTATTGATATCTTAGATACTGTTGCCGTGGCAACGCATCAAACTTTATTATTCTTTGTTGATGCTTTTGAGACTCTTAACATACTTGAAATTGCATGAAACCCGACAGACACATCACATTTATTAGACAGTAGACATGTGCAGAGTTTCAGAAACGGGCATGGTGAGAGCAATTAGAGAATAATGTTTAAGTTTAAAAACAGCCAGAATGGTTGTTTAGTCAAAAAAAATTTTTTTCCAAATCATACATAGTGTTATACTGCCCTCTTGTGTTCAAAATCAGGTAAAAAGCGAAAGTAAAATAAGGACGTCTGCACAATTCATTAATAATGGTGCAGAGTAGAGTGAGCTTTTTCAATTAATTCCTATGGAAGTAGGAATGAACTAAACAACGTTCGCTCTGTTCTGCTCGTCCCTCACCGTGGGCGCGCAGAGTTATGAATGCCCGTGCAGCCGTGAGCATTTTAGTTTCATTTTAAAATTAGCGCCATTTCGGGGGACGTATTACTTTAATTTATTTAACAAAAACACAATGTTGTGTTTAATTGCGAGTGTACACAAATATAAGTAAACACTTTGACGTTTGAATGATGTCCTGTATGAAGAAAATGACGGAGTATGTTTCACTGTTCAATCGCGCTGAGCCACCCAGACCCCCACACACACACTGACACACACACACACACACACACACACACACACACACACACACACACACACACACACACACACACACACACACACACACACACACACAATAATAAAACATTCAACCTAACATATACAAATTACACTGCTATGTTGAAATAGTCAGTAGTACAATTTGTATCATTCACAGTAAGCACCGCTCCACTGTGATTTTTCCAAGCACATTTTTGCACAAGTGAAGAGGATGATTTTTTCCGTCGATATTGGAACGTGAGTGAAGTACAAAGCCTGTAATAAAGAATAGTTTAGCATCCAAATACATCGCAAATGTTGCAACATTTAGATTCTAAAGAGAGATTTACGTGAGCCTAACACCACTTACTTTTACTTTTGTTTTAAATTATTTCGTTTTGGCTTTATTATAGTTATTTTTTTATTTGTGTTCTGTTCTGAATATCATTAAATTTAAAGGATTTGTTGTGGAATATTTTGAGTGTATAATCAAATAACACTAAACCGTCACTAGGTGTCGCCAGGCGACCGTCTTAATGAGCGGGTCATTGATTCATTCGTTCAAACGATTCGTTTGAACGACTGAGTCATTCATGAATGAGACAGATGTTTATGGATTGGTCATTGAATCTTTGAGTCAACCAATTTGTTCAAAATGCTGAATCATTCAGTAATGAGAAAACACGTTGCTGTGAGATGCAATGGTTCTGCTGTGATCTTTGTTTAACTATTTTCGCTGCTGAAACAGAAGAACAGTCAATATTGCATCTAAAATGTAAGTGACTTGACACGTGTGTGTGTGTGTGTGTGTGTGTGTGTGTGTGCGTGTGAGTGCGTGCGTGCGTGTGTGTGTGTGTGTGTGTGTGTGTGTGTGTGTGTGTGCAATCAATCCCAGGTAAGAGGCATGAATAATGAGAATTGGACTTCTAGGAGTGAGGTTAATATTCCGGAGATGGTTCCCTCAGATTGTGAAAAGGAGGCGGCGCGGGAGTGGCCAGGCATTGCGCTACTTCTGTTTCAAAGTTTAAAACAATGCTAATATCATTTTTTTGAACGATTTCATTACAAATGTTTATTTTATATATTTATAAAATATTATAAAATATAATAACTATGTTTTGTCCTATTAACAAAAGACAGGCAATGTACTATTAACAAATGTTAATAGTTTTTTAAAAGTTAAAATGATACTTTATGCATTTGTTTTGTGTCAGATGATTAACAATATAAATTAAACAAAGCTTAAAACAAACAAAATAATAAAACGAAAACAAAGCTTGAACATTTTATTTAATTGAAAAGCCTTTTTGAAATAAAATGTGTTTTTTTCCCTCTGAAATAGCAAAAGCATCGCACACTTAGCTGTACCTGCTCTAAATAAATAATAGTATTTAAATAAAAATACAAAATCGAAATAAATAAATTATATAAAACAAAATCAAATCAAAGAAAATAAATCTTATTAAAGTTATGCAGGCACACATTTAACAATAATTTTCAAGTGACAAATAAAATCAATCAAAATTCCTTACACATGGAGTTAATCCTGACGATTCCTGAGGCGCCTTTCCTCATGACACTCGCTTTTTTTTTCGAAGATATATTTTCTTTGGTTTGATTTTGTTTTTGTAATAATTTATTTTATTTAGTTCGATTTTGTATTTTTATTGAATTACTCTTTTTTATTTAGAGCAGGTACAGCTAGTGTGTGATGCTTTTGCTATTTCAGAGGAAAACAATAATTTTATTTAATTAATAATTTTTGTTTCAATCCACCATATAATTATGTTGTGTTTGATCTATGGAAAAAAGTTAGTTGTGAAATGGTTGAATATTAACAAAAGTTAATAGTTTTTTACAAGTTAGAATAATACGATATATATATATATATAAACAAGCCGGTGGCACCGCCACCCCGGTGCCTTTACGGTTACTGTGCATGACGGGCAATATCGTAACTCCGCTTTGACCTTTGAGAAGATGTGTGCTATAGAGCTTGCATTGGTGTGGGCTCTGCAAAAGTGTGTGTGTGTGTGTGAGGCGTGATTGAACAATGTAGACATATATATATATATATATATAAAGGCACCGGGGTGGCGGTGCCACCGGCTTGTTTATATATATATATATATATATATATATATATATATATATATATATATATATATATATATATATGAATATAGCTGCGAGCAGCGATGAAGGGCCAAAGCCGGCGGCACCGCCACTCCGGTGCCTTTAGGTAACTAAAGGCACCGGGGTTGCGGTGCCACCGGCTTGGGCCCGTAATCGCTGCTCGCAGCTATATTTATTATTATTATTATTATTATTTTACTACCTTTTGGGCACTTTTGGGGGCCTTAACGTGCTCGAAAACTCTTGAAACTTTGCACACATCTCAGAACCCGCGGCCATCAGGGCCGGGCTGAAGCTGGTACCCGGGCGTGGCAGGGGGGCTCGACAGCGCCCCCTGGAACGGGGTTTGAACACTTGGTCCATAAATCAAACACGCTTGCATGTAATAATATGAAACTCAGTACACATATAGATCTCATCGGTTCATATATACTTCATGCTCTTACTTTTTACCCCAGCCCAACAGGAAGTCGGCTATTAAGGGTTGTTTGGAAAACACATGCAATGGAATGTGAAATACTCCTCCTAGAGAATTCAAACACACGGCACGAAACTCGGTCAGCATGAAGTCAAGACACTGAGGATGAAAAATTGCCAGGGGATTTTTGATATCTCGAACGGTTTGGCCTTGGCGAGTAAACGAAATTATGGCGAGAAACGTGAAACAGGAAGTGTGTTATAACTACTGCATACATTAACTAATCTTGATGAAACTTCAGCAGTGTGTTCGTTGTAAGAGCCCGATCACATGGATGTGACTATTGTGAGTCAAAGTTATAGCGCCACCAACTGGAAGCAGGAAGTGTGTCACTTTCAAAATGCTTTTAAATCACCCTCTTATTTTTACCCGATTTGCTTCAAACTTCATGTGCATAATGTAGACACACGCCAGATGTAGACCTGTGAAAGGATTATTGATATCTTAGATACTGTTGCCATGGCAATGCATCAAACATTAATATTCCTTTTTTTAAGCTTTTTCATGCTTTTTTATGCTTTCGGGCACTTTTGGGGTTCTTAACGTGCTCGAAAACTCTTGAAACTTTGCACACGGGACAAAACCCGCGGCCATCAGGGCCAGGCTGAAGCTGGTACCCGGGCGTGGCAGGGGGGCTCGACAGCGCCCCCTTGAACGGGTCAGACAATTTGGTCCATATATCCAACACGCTTTACCCTATTTGCTTCAAACTTGATGTGTATAATGTAGACACAAGCCAGATGTAGACCTGTGAAAGGATTGTTGATATCTTAGATGCTGTTGCCGTGACAACGCATCAAACTTTAATATTCTTTTTGGATACTTTTGAGATTCTTAGCGCACTTTTGGGGCCCTTAACGTGCTCAAAAACTCTTGAAACTTTGCACACGGGTCAGAAACCGCGGCCATCAGGGCCGGGCTGAAGCTGGTACCCGGGCGTGGCAGGGGGGCTCGACAGCGCCCCCTGGAATGGGGTCCGAAAACTTGGTCCATAAATCAAACAGGCTTTACCCGATTTGCTTCAAACTTGATGTGTATAATGTAGACACACGCCAGATTTAGACCTGTGAAAGGATTGTTGATATCTTAGATGCTGTTGCCGTGACAACGCATCAAACTTTAATATTCTTTTTGGATACTTTTGAGACTCTCAGCGCACTTTGGGGGCCCTTAACGTGCACGAAAACTCTTGAAACTTTGCACACAGGTCAGAACCCGCGGCCATCAGGGCCGGGCTGAAGATGGTACCCGGGCGTGGCAGGGGGGCTCGACAGCGCCCCCTGGAACGGGGTGCGAAAACTTGGTCCATAAATCAAACACGCTTGCATGTAATAATATGAAACTCGGTAGACATATAGATCTCATCGGTTCATATATCCTTTGTACTTTTACTTTTTACCCCAGCCCAACAGGAAGTCGGCTATAATGGTTTGTTTGGAAGCGTATGCCCCTGGAATTCGATATACTCCTCCTAGAGAATTCAACCAATCGCAACGAAACTCGGTCAGCATGAAGTCAAGACATTGAGGATGAAAAATTGCCAGGGGATTTTTGATATCTCGAACGATTTGGCCGTGGCGAGGAAACGAATTTATGGCGAATAATGGAAACAGGAAGTGTGTTATAACTTCTGCATACATTAACTGATCTTGATGAAACTTCAACAGTGTGTTCGCTGTAAGAGGCCGATCACATGGATGTGACTATTATGAGTCAAAGTTATAGCGCCACCAACTGGCAGCAGGAAGTGTGTCACTTTCAAAATGCTTTGAAATCACCCTCTTATTTTTACCCGATTTGCTTCAAACTTGATGTGTATAATGTAGACACTCGCCAGATGTAGACCTGTGAAAGGATTATTGATGTCTTAGATACTGTTGCCATGGCAACGCATCAAACTTTAATATTGTTTTTGGATGCTTTTGAGACTCTTAGCATGCCTGAAATTGCTTAAAATTGCATGAAACTCGACAGACAGATCACATTTATTAGCCAGTAGACATGTGCAAAGTTTCAGAAACGGGCGTGGTGCAGGGGCTCAGTAGCGCCACCTTTTGTGACAAAAGTGTGTGTGGGGGGGGGGGGGGGGGGGGGGGGTTAGTTTCATCTACAGTTACAAAACTTTTTCAACTTGATGAAAATACATTAAAGATGCTAAATTGTGAACGGATATTGAATATCTCAAACGGTTTTGCTATGGCGAGGGATTATGTCAAAAAAAGAATCAGGAAATGTCTCATATCTTTCTAAAATGTAATTATACACCATTTATTTTTCTATAAAATTATACTAATATTAGAAGTAAACCCATTGTATTCCTTTTTTTCAATTTAAGATTTATGTTTAAGTTTAAAAACAGCCAGAATGGTTGTTTAGCCAAAAAAAAAAAAAAAAAAAAATCATTCATAGTGCTTTACTGCCCTCTTGTGTTCAAAATCAGGTAGGCCAATTGATGCTACTATGGGAATATTTTCCCACCGTGACTCCGCTGGGGGCTTTAAAATCGCTAACTTGAAAGCGAAAGTAACGGACGTCTCCACAAGACGTGCAGCTGTGAGCATTTTTGTTTCATTTTAAAAGAAGCCCCATTTCGGGGGCGGATTTCTTGAATGTATTTTACAAAATCACAATGTTGTGTTTGATTGCGAGTATCCAAAAATAAGTAAACACTTTGCAGTTTGAATGATCTTCTTGAATAAAATGACGGAGTAGCCAATGTTTCCACTGTTCGATCGCGGACGTCCACACGGACATTGATAATGGTGGCGCGTGCAGAGCGCGTGCTTGAATTGTGAGTTCAATAGTCTATTATTTTTCACGGAAAACACAACAACAAAAGAGTATAATGATAGATTCGCTTAAATAGGCGCTTTTACATAAAATAGCCTATTCCGTCATCATCTTTTCAGTCAGCTCTTCACTCTCGTGATTAATGAAATTTGACTCCTGTTGCTGATATTTGCTGCAACTTTCGTTCAGCTCACAATTTAGTAAGCAAACACGCTTCAAATGTGTTTATTTTATTTTTGTGTATATATATATGTGTGTATATATATATATATATATATATATATATATATATATATATATATATATATATAGCTTATGTTTCAAATATGAGTTAATTAACAATCGTTGGAAAGAATGATACTTTTAAACATATCACTAAACCGTCATTAGGTGTCGCCAGGCGACCGTCTTAATGAGCGAGTCATTGATTCATTCGTTCAAACGATTCGTTCGAACGGCTGAGTCGTTCATGAATGAGACAGATTATGGATTGGTCGTTGAATCTTTGAGTCAACCGATTTGTTCAAAATGCTGAATCATTCAGTAATGAGAACGCGTTGCTGTGAGATGCTCGATGGTTCTGCTGTGATCTTTGTTGAACTATTTTCGCTGCTGAAACAGAAAAAAAGTCAATATTGCATCTAAAATGTAAGTGACTTGACACGTGTGTGTGTGTGTGTGTGTGCGTGTGAGTGCGTGCGTGCGTGTGTGTGTGTGTGTGTGTGTGTGTGTGCAATCAATCTCAGGTAAGAGGCATGAATAATGAGAATTGGACTTCTAGGAGTGAGGTTAATATTCCGGAGATGGTTCCCTCGGATTGTGAAAAGGAGGCGGCGCGGGAGTGGCCAGGCATTGCGCTACTTTAGTTTCAAAGTTTAAAACAATGCTAATATCATTTTTTTGAACGATTTCATTACAAATGTTTATTTTATATATTTATAAAATATTATAAAATATAATAACTATGTTTTGTCCTATTAACAAAAGACAGGCAATGTACTATTAACAAATGTTAATAGTTTTTTAAAAGTTAAAATGATACTTTATGCATTTGTTTTGTGTCAGATGATTAACAATATAAATTAAACAAAGCTTAAAACAAACAAAATAATAAAACGAAAACAAAGCTTGAACATTTTATTTAATTGAAAAGCCTTTTTGAAATAAAATGTGTTTTTTTCCCTCTGAAATAGCAAAAGCATCGCACACTTAGCTGTACCTGCTCTAAATAAATAATAGTATTTAAATAAAAATACAAAATCGAAATAAATAAATTATATAAAACAAAATCAAATCAAAGAAAATAAATCTTATTAAAGTTATGCAGGCACACATTTAACAATAATTTTCAAGTGACAAATAAAATCAATCAAAATTCCTTACACATGGAGTTAATCCTGACGATTCCTGAGGCGCCTTTCCTCATGACACTCGCTTTTTTTTTCGAAGATATATTTTCTTTGGTTTGATTTTGTTTTTGTAATAATTTATTTTATTTAGTTCGATTTTGTATTTTTATTGAATTACTCTTTTTTATTTAGAGCAGGTACAGCTAGTGTGTGATGCTTTTGCTATTTCAGAGGAAAACAATAATTTTATTTAATTAATAATTTTTGTTTCAGTCCACCATATAATTATGTTGTGTTTGATCTATGGAAAAAAGTTAGTTGTGAAATGGTTGAATATTAACAAAAGTTAATAGTTTTTTACAAGTTAGAATAATACGATATATATATATATATAAACAAGCCGGTGGCACCGCCACCCCGGTGCCTTTACGGTTACTGTGCATGACGGGCAATATCGTAACTCCGCTTTGACCTTTGAGAAGATGTGTGCTATAGAGCTTGCATTGGTGTGGGCTCTGCAAAAGTGTGTGTGTGTGTGTGAGGCGTGATTGAACAATGTAGACATATATATATATATATATATAAAGGCACCGGGGGTGGCGGTGCCACCGGCTTGTTTATATATATATATATATATATATATATATATATATATATATATATATATATATATATATATATATATATATATATGAATATAGCTGCGAGCAGCGATGAAGGGCCAAAGCCGGCGGCACCGCCACTCCGGTGCCTTTAGGTAACTAAAGGCACCGGGGTTGCGGTGCCACCGGCTTGGGCCCGTAATCGCTGCTCGCAGCTATATTCATATATATATATATATATATATTTTTTATTGTTTTCATTGTTCTCAGGTAAGGCAAGTGATATATATATATATATTTTTTTTTTATAATTTGTTTATATATATATATATATATATATATATATATATATATATATATATATATATAAATATAGCTGCGAGCAGCGATGAAGGGCCAAAGCCGGAGGCACCACCACCCCGGTGCCTTTAGGTAACTAAAGGAACTGGGGTTGCGGTGCCACCGGCTTGGGCCCGTAATCGCTGCTCGCAGCTATATTGTTAGTTATTGTTTATTTGAGTGTCAAACTCCTTTTATGGTGCCCAGCCCTCATGGGCTTATTAGACACAACAGCTTCACACATATCACCAAAATAGCCACGTGATATAAGACAAAATCTCCAACATAATATAACTAAACCACAAAGATAAATACACATACAAATAGAGATGACATACGGGATATCATACAG
The DNA here is from genome assembly GCA_030578255.1 of Tiaroga cobitis. Lineage (NCBI taxonomy): Eukaryota > Metazoa > Chordata > Actinopteri > Cypriniformes > Leuciscidae > Tiaroga > Tiaroga cobitis. Next base: position 2,959,120 of record CM060608.1, read on the forward strand.
GATACAAAATACTTTGCCGTAAACACCAGGCTTTTTCTATAAATTTTGCCAAAGCAAAAACATGATTATCAAACAGCCAGCACAAAATCTCCCCTTCATACTTCCAAAATATATCAGGATTTTTTAACTGAACTGATTCAAAAAGAGAGTTCCTTAAATCATAATATAAAGGGCAATAAAAAACAAAATGAAATTCATCTTCCACAACCTTGAGATCACAGAATTCACATAAACGTAAATGTTCAGGTATACCCTTAAATCGACCCACTTCCACTGCCAGAGGTAAGGTACTAGTTCTCAATTGCGCACAGAGAGACCTCTGCCTTCTCTTTAAATTAAGGAAGATATAAGGTTCTGTTACAAAATCATTCTTAAACTGAACATAATTTCTGAGTTTTGGCTTCTTCCATATATCTTGTTTCCAATGATTCTCATATTTACTTAACAGTCTTTGTCTGACATCCTTTATATTACATTGAAGCTTATTGTAGTACCTTATATGCAAGTCAGACACAGAAAATATTGACAAAACTTCTCCACACCAAGGGTGATGATTTGCTCTGTCCCAGTTAAAAATTTTCTTAGTTAGCCTTTCCTCTGGCAGACTAACAAGACGGTTCCACAATCGCACCATTTCACACCTTTGTTTTACAATACATGGATCCCATCCTGCATCTCCATTCACAGCTACCTTCGCTGCATATTTATGTACCCCCAGAAAACATCTCAAAGCACGGTTTTGAACAGAATTACAATCAAAAACCTCTTCAAATCCCCAAACTCCTGCAGCATAAAACAAAACTGAGTCAACCAAAGATTTATATAGTTGTGTAAATGTCAAAAAACCAAGATCTGTACATAGTTTCATTTTACTCAACACAGAACCCAATGCCCTTCCAGCAGACTCTGCTAGTATTTTTCTTCCCTCTGTAAACTTCATATTTTCATCAAAAACAAAACCAAGTTATTTATAATGACTGGTATATTTTAAGGACACAGGCCCAAACTGAAATATATAAGTACTCTGTAATTCACTTTTTTTCCTAAATTGAACAACTTGTGTTTTTTCATTATTAATAGTAAGACGCCATTTCCTACACCAGGAACTCATAATATTCAACATATTTTGTAAACTTACTTCATTTTCAGCTATCAAAACAATGTCATCTGCGTAAAGCAGAATACTTAGATTCATGTCCTCAATTTGTACACCCAAATTTCCCTGCTTAATTTCTTGGGCTAAATCATTTATGTAGAAAGCAAACAGGGAAGGGGAAAGTAAGTCACCCTGCTTCACCCCAAAAGGTGTCGGAAACCAGTCTGTTCTCAAATTATTTATCTGTACACAAGCAATGGGGTCTCTGTAAAGGAGTTTTATAGCATTATAAAATTCCCCATTAATACCAAATTAAAGTAATTTAAACAGTAAAAGGTCTCGATTAACACAATCAAACGCCTTTTTAAAATCAACAAAGCAGGCAAAAGTACTTTTACCCCTATCCAAACGCGCTCTCACCACCGAGGATAGCACATAAATATGATCAATACAGGACCTGTTTTTCCTAAAACCATTCTGTTCATCTACTAATCCCCCATAAGCCTCCAAAAAAGCATTCTGTTGTTAAGGACTCCTGAGTAAATTTTATAGACTGTACTAATCAAACTAATCCCTCTATAATTCAACGGGACCCTATGGTCATCTTTTATGGATTTCGGGATAGGTTTGATAATTGATCGATTCCACACAGATGGTATAATACCATTCTGAAAACATATACGACATAAACAATGTAGAACATTACACAAGCTAGAGTTCCTAAGTACCTCGTTAGGGAGATCTTCAATGCCCACAGCTTTATTTACCTTAGCTCTATCTAGTACTTTAAGTACTTCCTCTAACGTAATATCACTGTTCAGTATATCATTTTGATAGTATATTGTGTTCATCCCGGTTTCCAACTCCAATTTTACTTTACAAGTTTCTTCTAGGAAATGATCATCAAATAAAGAGAAACTACTATAGGAATATAATTCACGATAATCCTTTTCCCACTTTTTTAATATTTGTCTACATTCAAAAGAAGATTCGCCAGTTTCAAATAAAACCTCCATAGGAATTAATGTTTTCTTTTTTGGACCTAACTTAAGTAATTCCCTCCAGAATTGCTGAGGGTTACCAGTTTGTAACTGTTCTAATTTGAGGGCCTGGCCTCTTTTAAACCTTCTTTTACAAAACCTAAGCTTTCTATCAAAACTAGTCTGGCACTGTACAAATTCACTATGCAAAGCCCTCCTCTCCCCAAAATTCCCAGGATTACCCTTAAGAAATAATCTTTCTGCCGATCACAACTTCAACCATAATTCATTTAATTCATTATTCCAGTAAGGTTGTTTAACTCTGTAATATTTCTTTGTAGCTCCCATGTTCTTTACAGGACAATATTTGTCCATCTCAGCATGTAAAAAATTACAAAAAGATTAGAATGACATTGGTCCATATTTTCTTGATTTTTATGTACACTTTGTAATTGGCCTATTACCTCCAATAGGGCCCTACAACACATATTTGAAGACAGGAAATCAACAGGGTAATTCCTGTCTCGTCTTGCATATTGTGGACAGTCAGCCTTACTCTGAATATTGACCACCTCCCCCGCTTGAAAACGTAAACAAAGAACTGAATGGTCAGGGATTCTGCTATGATCATCAATCAGATCAAGACTTCCTGGACCAACCCTGTCAAAAAGTTGTGAAGGTAGATAAACATTAAATCCAAGACATGTATTCAAATTAACATGAGGCGTTACAATATAATCCACAACAGCTTTGCCCCTTACAGAGATGGAAGTAAAGTTATCATTTTCCGGATTCAGCCTCCCATTAAGTATACAGCATTTAGAATCCTTCAAAAACTCAAGAAAGGTATGACCATGCTTATTTACATTGGCATCCAGAGCTATTCGAGGAGGAAGATCATCTCCTTCCACATAATCCTTAAGCGACCCGATCCGGCTATTAACATCACCACATATATAGATTGAGTCCACCTTGTCGGTAACGGTATATATCAATGCCAATAGATGGTTGAAATAGAGATCTGCATTCCTGCCCCAGACAGATGATTCTGGAGACAGGTAACATGAAATTAAAATGAAAGAATATTGCGATTCTCTATGCTCAAAACATAAACAAAATATCCCATCAACTGTTTTATCAACAATGCAAACTAAATACTGTTCCAACACAGCATTTTTAACCAAAAATCCCACTCCACCCGAGGCTTTAACAGCCCTCTTATGAGCACTACGATTGTATCCAAACCAGGTGAATCCATCAAAATCCAAAATGTCATTACATAAGTGAGTTTCATTCAGAGAAATAAAGTCAGGCTCTAAAGATTTAAGTAACAGACTCCGGAGTTCACAGTTTGACCGCGTCCACCCATTAACATTCCAGTGGACTAACAAAAACTGTTCATTCACAAACCTGACGGGCTGAGCAAGCCCCTCTCAAGCATCTCCACTAACAGCAGTCGATCCCTCTCTCGTTGCACGGCGAGGCACCCGCGTCTGCTTCATCATGCGTCCGTTGGCTGCCAAATAGAAATCCCTCCCAACCGCAGTTTCACGAATCAAAGTTCTAAAGTTAAATTCCATCAACCGTTCGGCATGAGTTTTCACTGAAGAGACGTATACATCCTTGAAGCCGTCGTTATCTTTCAACTCCGATTTTCTGCGTAACACGGCGACTTTCTCTCGAACCGAGCTCAGCTCCACTTTAACAGGTCCCGGTCGATTTCCGCGCGCCTGCAACCGCTCCACCGCGACGGGGCAGAGCGCGGTATCGCATCCAATGCCGACGTGCAACAGGTCTTCCACTTTAGCCATTAAATCCTCTCCCTCTAAATGAGGAAGCCTCACGACGATCAGCGAGACATCTGGATCAAAACTATTCTTCTTCGCCTCTTTCTCAGCCATTTTCTGCTCAATTTTTTCCATTCGTGCACACAGAATTCCCACCTCAATGTCCAAATTTGTTTTCATGTCTTTAGAGGCCTTCTCTATCTCTTTCAGCACAGCGTGTTGACTTTCAGCCATCATTTTCTCCATCGACTCACACAACTTATCAATTCTCGCATTGACTTGCTTTCCCATATCAATTTGTATGCGGTCCAGTCTTGCGTTAATTGCTTTCAGTTCTTTCATCACCGCCGCGCTGCTGCAACACTCGATATCATTTTTATTACTATTTTTTGAGGTTCGCCCTTGTTTATCTTGATCCCCCATCCTTTCACTTCACGCACAGAGGGAAGGTATTAGCTTTAGAATCCCGAAAAGATCAGTTTTAACCAATAAATCACAGGTTTAACAAAGAATTGTTCTAAAGTTTAAGAGCATCAATACACCAAACACGCTCACGCGGCCATCTTGGATATTAATAATTCTACTTTTTTTAGAGAATGAATAATTAATGATCTGATTAATGGAATGCTTTGTATCAGTTGTGTGCTTTGTATGCTTTCTGTCTTATTTCACTGCTTCCCTGTGTTAGTTGATGAGGCAAGAGGCTGAAGTCCCTGAGGGGGAAGGTGATGACATGGCTGAGGGGCATGATGACGGTGAGGAGGATGATGCAGTTCAGAAGGTTTGCGACGAAGCCCTGAAGCTGGATGAAGAAGATGGCCCTTCCACGCCCTCTACCTCAAGACCATCTTCTCTGACTGCACTGCTGGGCCAAACATTTAATGTCGCTGTCACCACAGCAGAGCCCAAGTCGGCACACACCAGGGCTGAGGAAGAGGTTCGCATGTATCTGGGGGCCCCTTCACTTCCTCTCACCGATGACCCCCTTGAGTGGTGGCGCACCAACCATCATGTGTATCCTCTCCTAGCTAAACTGGCCAAACGATATTTATGTATCCCAGGTACGAGTGTTGCTGCAGAGAGAGTGTTCTCCACTGCGGGGAGACATCGTGTCAGCACAACGGAGCACACTCACGCCACAACATGTGGACCAGCTGGTCTTCCTCCATAAGAATCTGGTCATTCCAGAGCTATGAATGTTTAGTACAACATGATTACTCATGTTGTGTGATTACACAAGTTAGTGTGTTTTTGTCACTGTGTTCTTCAGTACAGTTCCTCCACCTGAACAACACCTTGTCTTTCTAGAAGAAAATTGTCCAATTTCTACATCTACAGTATGTTGTTGGTTCTGATCTACTTCCTAAAGTGAACAAGCCTTTAATTTATTTGTTATTGTTTAGTTAAACTTGAGTCACAACACAATGTGATGTATTTATTTGTGTTCTACAGAACACTTAACTTTTATTGTTACTCAATAAAAGAATTAAGTAATTCAGCAGCTGACTTTTTTTTAAATACTGCAATCACTTTGTAGTGTATTTACATTTACATTTTTACATTTATTCATTTTGCTGACGCTTTTATCCAAAGCGACTTACAATTGCTATATATGTCAGAGGTCGCACGCCTCTGGAGCAACTAGGGGTTAAGTGTCTTGCTCAGGGACACATTGGTGTCTCACAGTGGATTCGAACCTAGGTCTCTCACACCAAAGGCATGTGTCTAATCCACTGCGCCATCACCACCCTATTTTCGTTTACTGTTGTGAAATGGAAAATCAATAATCGCTAATCGAGAATCGCTAAAAATCAATAATCGCTAATCGAGAATCGCTAATAATCGAAAATCGACTGTAATCGAATCGGGACTTCAATAATCGTAATCGAATCGAATCGGGAAATCAGACCGATTAACCACCCCTAGTACTAATGTTACAGTGCGAAGGTACCAGTGCCCACCCTCTTGACCAGACATACAGAAAGACTTAGTTGAAACAAGCTTGAAGGGATTTTTTTTTTTATTTCAATGTAGTTTTTTTATTTGACAAATATATTTTAAAATTAAAAAGAAATGTGCAGCATTTTGTCTGAGAAATAATAAAAGGGACACTTTTTCATTTATAATTTCTTAAATTAATCACTTGCTAAAAAAATCGTATCGTGAAACCAGTATCGTGAATCGTATCGCATCGTTAGTTGAGTGAATCGTTACATCCCTACTTGATATAAATGTCCACTTCTCTATTTCTCTTGGTCTTGTAGAAATATAAACAAGGTTGTATGTCTTACCTCAAGGATGTGCAGCATTGCTTCACTTGCATGTCCCATCTTTTTTGGTGGGGCTACAGGTGATGGGAACATCTCTGGAAGAGCATTCATCAAGGCTATGGAGCGTTTCACTATTGAGGAGAACAATTAGTTTTTTATGATTTACTGAAAATAGTGAGTTGAGCATGCATTAAAGGGATAGTTCACCCAAAAAACATTCTTCAAAAGTATCTTCTTTTGTGTTCATTGGAAGAAAGAAACTAATACAGGTAATAAAGGAGAGTAAATTATGTAGAATTTAAATTTTTGGGTGAACTATGCCTTTAAGAATTCCTTTAACCTCCTGATCTTGATATAGTCTTATAACAATTGTCATACCTGCAAACTCAACAGTGCCGAAAAAGGTGACATATTGGGGGGGAATTTGGGTAATTTTGTTACCCATCAAATTAAATAATTCGCCCTGCAAAATTACAACTGCAATAAATAATGTTGTTAGATTGATGTTTTAAATAAATGTTTGAATATACAAATAAAAAAATGCAATACTTAAACATGAAACGAAACCGCCAATAGGTGGCGGCAAAGGAGTCATTGAGTCATTCATACAAAAGATTCGTTCAAAACGCTGAATCATCAGTAACAAACATTTTCAATCGTGATAATAATATTCAGCAAAACAGCTCTCTTAGTTGTTTTATTTATAACATAAGATTTAGTTTAACATAACACAACTATTCAAATTTTTACCTCATTACATTTCTTCTGTGAGTTTTCTGTGTGCTGTTTCACTCAGTTGTTTTGATTTCTCCACGAATGTAACTCTAACAAAGAGCCTCAACGCGACGTTGTTACCAGAAATACACAACCCATTATCAATCGCTGTTTACATTGAATGTAATAAAATCACATTCATTCTTGCGTTTCGATGCTTTCCTGGTTATTTTGTGTCACTAAAATTAAGTAACTTGACCGGTCGGGCAAGTAAAATTATCTTTCACTTGTCCCGGACAAGCATCAAGCATTAATGTCGAGCCCTGAGTTCATTCATGATTTTTGTCGTGCTGTAAAGCGGAACAGGTGACCGATTCACAGTGATCTGAGTGACTGCATCATCAGAGCGCCAAAAAGATCACAACAGCTCGAAAGACGTCTATGCTCTCACTCCAGTCTAATTAGCACATTCCCAATTATTATTGTGAAGTTTACCGAAGTTTAACCCCCCACCACCCGAAAAAAAAAATAAAAGCAGCGGATCTACACGATTCCCATAAATGACATTTTTTTATTCAAAACGGCGAATTGTGCCGAAAACCGACTAGTTTGCAGGTATGAATTGTGCATTAAAAAGGGATAAAAACTAAATCAAAAGGATTATTAAACTTTAACTTATTTAATGAAGTTAAACTTTTCATAACAATCTGTTAAGGATTTAAAATACACTACCGTTTAAATGTTTTAGAAATGTGAGATTGTTTAAATGTTTTCTTTTATAAGTATCTATCTTCGTCTCACCAAGCCTGCATTTATTTGTTCCAAACTACAGCAAAAAAGTGATATTGTGAAATATTATACTATGTGAATAGAAAGTGTAATTTTGATGATAATAATTATGATGATATATTCAGCTTTGATCACAGGAATAAATTACACTTTACTATAAATTCACTTATTAAACAGCTGTAGTTAGGATTAAATAAATGCAGCCTTGGTGAACAGAAAGAGAAATATTTTAAAATATTAAAGTTCTAAAACATTTGAATGGTAGTGTATGACACTGACAAGTAAGTTAAACAACTATTGTTAGATTTTTCACATTTTAATTCAAGTATTAAAAGGCAGGTAGTTTACCTCCATCTAGAGTCATTGGTGGCTTCAAAACCTTTTTGTAAACCCCATAGAATTGAGCTTTGCTGCAGAAACTCTCCCAACGGGCCTTTAGTTTTGGGATGAATCTGGGATTTCCTTTGTCAAGAATCCGGCCTAGTTCATCCATTACCTGGAATAATCCCACATACACATTTGTAAAAACGATTGAAGTCACTAGGAACTCAAATATATTATCGGATATATTACTTACATGATGTAGTTCTCTGAAACAGGGGTATGCTTGCAGTATCTTTGAAGGTCTGTCCTGATCCTTGAAACAGTCTGAGTTGATGAAGGCTCTCCAAGCATCAAATTCAAGGTCAAGTAGTTGAGCAACTGCCTCCTTATTAGGCTTTGGTCTTTTATATATCTCTTGGAGAGTATGGTAATGTCTGGCCTGGCTTTGTTGACTATCAGTGTCAGAATGGTTTGTTTTGGAGTCTCTTCATTAATTGCTTGAAGATGGAGTCCTGTTTGACAAAGTTGTACACTCAGACAAATATAAAATGGTTTATTTCTCAATACATTTTATCAGTTCTTAAGGACCTCCTAAATGTACACACAATATATGATGTATAAAGTGCCCTCAAATTTAATTTTTGAATCAAGACCTTAAACACTTATCGAAATATGTTTGCTGTTAACTGAGTCATCTCGAAGCATGGGATAGTAGTCAACCAGTCGCTTTGCCATTGCGAACACATAATTTTTTGATGGGTACATGAAGTCAGTGCTTGATGCTCTCATGATAGACACCATGTTGGTCACTGTGTTCCTCACTAGTCGACAACGAAGTTCTTTTGAAAGTCTGCAACCTCTTTCTTGCCCAACTCGCTGCAGATCAAAATACTCTTTTCTAACATGTTCTAGCTCACTGTCTACTCACTGTGTAAACGACATATTCAGGGTTGGGCAACTGCAAGGTTCTTGGAGGATGACCACTTGGCTCAAAGATACTGTGTCTTGTAGTCACTGGGATTTCAGACGGAGTTTGAGCAGAAGTCAGACCAATGTCATCCTGCTCCTTGTTTTGATTGAGGCGTCCTGCCTCCTGTTCCTGCTGAATTCAGATGAAAGCTATTACAATTTATATAAACAAACCTGTTAATAGAACACCCATGAATAATAATACTAAAAGAAACTCCTCTTGATCATAGCATTGCATTACAGGTCGGCATTTCAGCTGTGACTTATTCACACAGCACTGCCTCTCATACCTTATTGCTTACTTAAGATATTTAGTGTGATTGTTTGTGAATGACCTAAACATTGCTGTATGTAACCTTTATTTTTTTCTGACACTAATATTTAATTGAAATTAATACTGTTGTTTTGAAAAATGGAGTAAAGGTCTACCTCTTTGTCTGTATGAAACGTCTCCCATATGGTTTTCCGTCGTAAAAAGTTTTCTGGTCCCGGAAAAAGATCACGAATGTCATCACGTGACAAAGTTGGTAATACTGCTGCGCTGATGTTTACAGCTAGGATTATTTAAAAACATATTTAACAATGATGCCATAGATCAATTTTTGTCCATATGCAGATTAATGTAAAAAAAAAGTATTAGTTAATTTAGAATAACAATTGTTTTAAGACAGTTATTTAGCCTATATCATGCATCAATGTGCCAGTTTGGTTTGAAACAGGCCTATCACTTTACATTGAATTATTTCTGGCATTCATTATAATAGTCCAGTGATTTTTTTTTCTATGCACAAGGACTCAGATGATATGATATCTGATTTAACCATCATCAGTGTGTGATTTCATGAAACAGATTTTGGTGAGCTTAATAGGTACGTTTACCCTACCTTGTAAAGTGGACCGTGTCACTGCATCCAGATGCTCCATTACAATGCCAACCTGAATGGAAATTAAAAAGTTCAAACGACTATTTGCTACCTTTAATGTTAAGTTACTCGGTTATGACATCAAATATGAAAGAGAAGCAAATAAATGTATTTAACCAGTAACGTTAATTTTCTATTAACTACTACAATGTCATATTTCGAACTCACTATTTGTACACGCTAATTATCAGAACGTATATCTTTCTTACATTCATACAAAACTAAATGATTTGATTAACAAATAAGAAATTGTTCTTACTCACTTAACTTCAAGCGCTCAAAATTGTGAGACCGCGAAACTGGTAAGTGGTGGTAACGGTCGTTTGGTCCAGTGACGTAAATTTAAGGGCGGTTCCATTGCGCTTCATCCGTAGGGTTTAAAACCATAGACATATAAAACCTGTTAAATATTAATATAATTTTAATATTTCAAAATATTACATATTTCAATTTGGTGTTTGTTCTTCTTAATATACCTTCCCCGAGTACAACATTTAAAAACTGTAAAGGAATAATGCTTTATGATTTCACCTATTTTATATCCAATGGACTATTCCGCTGCCTTGATTGGATTAAAAGTTTGAATCATTTCATTTCATCTGATTGCTTTTGGCGGGACAGGCACATATGGGAATGGAGTAAAAATATGATTTATTAAACTAAATGTTCCGATTTTTCCCCACTTAAAATGATTTGGCGTTGTGTTATTTGCTGCCTATTTGTGGCATTGTCGTTAAGAGCTCTGCTGAATCACATAAACACAGTGCATAGTTCCAGTCCGGATTTCCATGTGATCTGTGGGATTGATGGTTACGCTCAGGAATATCGAGTCTACAACTCATTTTACTATCATGTCAAACGGAGACATTCTTCGCATTTTATAAGTCGCAAATCGAGGTCAAATGGAAGCCAAAATTCAGCTCAATCTAAAGGGAACAATTGCCGTGCCTGTGCATCTGCAGATATTGGAATCCAAGTGGAAGAGAGACTTTTCGAGAATTTCGGTATCCCACTTCAGCCAGAATTTCTGCCAAATGAACATGATGTGTCAAGCATACCAGGAAATGCCAACGACGAGGACGATTTTAACACTAGCAGTGGCCAAGCACCAGACATCGCCGATTCCGCCAGCTCTGCTGATGGCGCTGCGTTTACACCGTTGACTGAACCAGAACAAGAGGCAGTCAAGTCAAGTCACCTTTATTTATATAGCGCTTTTTACAATACAGATTGTATCAAAGCGCTTCACAGCGATAACATGAAAACAATATAACAAAGTTTGTTTCTAAAAGAAAATTGCATCAACGTCCACCTTAAGTAAGGCTGATCAATAATATTATTGAATATTAAATGTCCCCAACTAAGCAAGCCAAAAGCCAAGGCAACAGTGGCAAGGAACCAAAACTCCATCAGGTGACAGAATGGAGAAAAAAAAACCTTGGGAGAACCCAGACTCAGTCGGGGGGCCAGTTCTCCTGTGGCCAACGAAGTCCCAAGATAACAGCAGAAAAGCAAAAAGGGAAAATAATTAGCGTAGCTGCTGTTCATAATGATGATTTCCATAACACAGGCGTAAATGATAAAACATGAAGACAGTGACTCTTGCGTCCCAAAATCACCCCCCTCCGTCCCCCACTCAACTCAGCCCAGCTTACTGACCTCTACGTCCCTCCTGCTGCTGAGACCTAACCACAATCTCTCCGCAACCCAACCATACGTGCCAACCCGTTGACTAAGGCTGTCGAGCCCCACTGGTGCGTGAATAGGCAGTTTCAGTGGACAACGGTTCCGTATGGCATACTACCTACCGCAACACAATATCTGCCCAACCACCCGTCATTCACGCAATACACAGGAACGTAAATGACTGTAAATACTATGCAACCTATACAAATAACCTACAGTCTCTTCAAGTTTTATAGTATTAAATGCATTTGATCTGATTCAGCAGTGGTATAAAAGGTAAGCATTATGTAAATGCTTGGCTAAAGAGATGCGTCTTTAATCTAGTTTTAAACTGGGACAGCGAGTCAGAGCCTCGAACAATATCAGGAAGGCTATTCCAGAGTTTTGGAGCTAAATGTGAGAACGCCCTCCCTCCTTCAGTGGACTTAGATATCCTAGGAATGACCAGAAGCCTCGAATTTAGTGATCTTAAAGAACGCGATGGGTTGTAGGGCGATAAAAGGTCCATTAAATACACAGGAGCTAAACCATTTAGGGCTTTATAGGTCAGTAATAGTACTTTGTAATTGATACGGAACTTGATAGGTAACCAGTGTAGAGATGATAAAATTGGTGTTATATGATCATATTTTCTTGACCTAGTAAGAACTCTACCGGCTGCATTTTGCACTAACTGTAGCTTGTTTATTGAGGATGCAGGACAACCAGCTAATAAGGCATTACAGTAATCTAGTCTCGAGGTCATGAATGCATGGACTAACTTTTCTGCATCAGAAACATGTTACGCATGTTACGTAGTTTAGCAATGTTTCTAAGGTGAAAAAAGGCTGTTCTTGTAACATATGAAATATGATTTTCGAAAGACAGGTTGCGGTCTAGTATAACTCCCAGGTCTTTTACCGTAGAGGATAAAGTAACAGGACATCCTTTTATATTAAGGTTGTATTGTAAGTGGTTTTGTGGGTAGTTTTTTGGACCAACAAGTAATACCTCCGTTTTATCTGGATTTAGAAGCAGGAAATTACGCGTCATCCAGCATTTTATATCTTTAAGACACTCTGTCAATTTTGATGAGTTAGTGTTTTCATCTGGCTGTGATGAAATATATAATTGAGTGTCATCAGCATAACAGTGGAAATTAATTCCATGTTTTCTTATAATATTACCAAGTGGCAGCATATATATTGAGAATAGCAGAGGGCCTAACACCGATCCTTGCGGCACTCCATAGTCTACTGACGTTATCTTTGATTTTTCCCCATTGAAACAAACAAAATGGTAACGGTCCGATAAGTATGATCTGAACCAGCTTAATGCCTGTCCCTGAACACCAGTGTAGTTTTGTAGTCGATCCAAGAGTATTTTATGATCGATAGTGTCAAACGCAGCACTAAGATCGAGTAGAACTAGTATTGAGATACAGCCTTGGTCAGAAGCTAAAAGTAAATCATTTGTAATTTTAACTAGCGCAGTTTCTGTGCTATGATGCGGCCTGAATCCTGACTGAAATTTTTCATATATCTCATTTTCTTGCAAGAAAGAGCACAATTGAGCGGACACAGTTTTTTCTAGTATTTTAGACATAAATGGAAGATTTGAAATGGGTCTGTAATTTGCTAAGTTATTTGGATCTAATTGCGGTTTCTTAATGAGAGGTTTTATTACTGCCAGCTTGAATATTTTTGGAACATGACCTAAAGATAAAGACGAGTTAATAATATTAAGAAGAGGCTCTTCCACTACAGGTAACACTTCTTTCAGAAATGTAGTTGGTATTGGATCTAATAAACATGTTGTTGGTTTAGATGCAATGATAAGTTTATTTAGCTCTTCCTGTCTTATAGTTGTAAAGCGGTGTAGTTGTTCCAGAGGGGCCATAGTTGAGGCTAAATCATAAGACACCATATTGAGTGCACGAGTGCAGTGCACGTAAGTTGACACACTTTTACAAATAAAACCTGACTTTCATGGGTAACGTGTATCAGCATAGGGTGTGCGTGTACAATATCACGATTTTTGATCGCAGACGATTAAAATGCCTCCACGATCTGCATATGAAAAGAATATCGTAGTAACTTAGGCCTATCTGCTATCAGTTGCAGTTATGCGCCATAACTCACAACGCGTCTCACAACGCGACGAAGTGACATTCACAGCACATTTTAACGCAGAGATAAAAGTTACGTTACACTCACGGGACACTGCACTTCAAAAAAGTTGTGTTTTGCCGGTTAAACATTTCATTCGCGTGCTGATGTGCAGTTCTAACATGCGCTTTTGTCTGTCAAAAAGCTATCTTTTAAGTCTTGTGTTGATAGTTTGTTATGTCTATAAGGAAAGTTGAAAGCTAACATTTGAGAGAAAATAGAGTGCGTGTCATGCCTGTATATTAGACGCGACCATGTCTTAAAGCGACAGTAGCCTAATAGTAAACTTTCTGCCGATTGTCCTTCCTTAAGGTATAGTTCACCCAAAAATGAAAACGCTGTCCTTATTCACTTAAGTTACTCTAATGTTGTTCCAAACCTGTTTTAATTTATCTCTTGTGCTGAACACAAAAAAAAATATTTAGATATTTTAAAGAAAGTGGCTAACCAAACATTTGATGGTCCCAAATGACTTCCAATGCAGGAAAAAAAATATACTATGGAAGTCAATGGGGACCAGCAACTGTTTAGATGACCACTTTCTTCAAAATAACTTATTTTCAACAGAAGAAAGAAACTTATTCGGGTTTAAATTATTTGGAGAGTAGATGATGGCAATTTTCATTTTGGGATGAACTGTCCATTTAATGTTAAGACAACATAAAACAAAAAGAAAATCACTCTCTGCTCTTGACTGAGAACTTTAATAGTAGCTTTAATAAGAATCAATGTATAATTTATTCAGTGAAGGCTATGTAGGCTTTTATGTTTGTTTGTTTGTTCGTGTAATTCCTTTCTTGAATGCTACTGTTATATACACCTACTTATACAAATGAAAAACAGTGCTTTATTTCTTCAGCTAATTATTATGTATGTATTCTTATTTTTTAATAACAAAGGAAATAATGACAAGGGTTTTTTATCTTCGCCACTTTGGCCTAAATGTCTGCCATTTTATATATATATTATGTGTGTGTGTGTGTTACATTGTAAGGCTTTGTTTTTAAAATAGAGACATTAGTTTGGCTGTAATGCTCATTCACTTGAAAAAAAGTAAAACCAACATGAAAAAGAATCGTGATAAAATCATGAATCGTTACTTTTCACAACCAAAAAAAGGTGTGATATTATATTTTTGCCCTATCGCCCACCCCTAATCATCATACACACAAATATGGCCAGCAATTGGACATAAGCCTAATATAGTACAAATGTCTTGGCCCCGGGAGAAAAATACCATTTATTTTATCCATAACAACTACTCATTACTAGTTGCAGATAGTGTTGTCAAAAAACTCGGTACTTCGGTACCAAGTCGGTACTAAAAAAATTAAACGGTTACGGTCCCAGCTTTTCTAGGTACCGAGTACCGGGTTAATCCGGTTCTTGATGCGCTGTCGGAAAGATGCAGAGGTGCGTACTCTTCATAAAAACACTCTGAGGCCCTGTTTACACGAAAATGATTCCGGGTGAAAACGTAATAATATTTTATCGGATGTGCCTTTCGTTTACACGGCGACGGCGTTTTTGGGGCTTAAAAACGCAAAAAAGTGAAACCACCCTCCAAAGTGGAAATCTTAAAAACGCTCCACCGTCGCGTTTCCGTCTAAACGGGTAAAAACGCAAATCTACTAGGGAGAGAAGTAGAAGGAAGGTTGTACGCAGGCGCACGGACTTGTTGTTGTTGTGTGGCAGTGCTTCACATTGCCACCTAGCCGCCTGGAGTGCATACTACATTGCATTTCTAACACTTTTGCGTCTCCATATGCACGCAGATTTCCCCCCCATAACGCTCGTCTAAACGCAGAATAAAAAGTGAAAACGAAACGCCACTTTTGCGTTTTCTCTTCAGATCGTTTCCGTGTAAACATGGCCTGAGACACGGCGACCGGCGCTGCTAATGCGGTGGCTCTGAATCCACTTGTTGACAAGAAAGGAGGAAAGAGCCACATATGGAAATATTTTGAATTAGGCTAATGTCACGTTGCCATAAAGGGCCGTTCACACGTTTATATAGTGCGTTTTTTTGCGCGTGCAAATTTCAAATGTAGGCGTGCGGCAAGCGCGCTCATAATAGAAGAGACGTGCGAGCTCGTCTTTCCAGGCTCGCCGCTGTTCATGGTTGCATAGCGGAAACACGGGAAAGCAAGCGCTTGTGGAAAGGAGAAAGTGGTGCGATGCGCTCTCCATGATGACGAGGAAGTATCAGAATTAATTGATTTCTAGCCCTTGCATTAGAAATCAGCTACGGGGTTCTCAAGCTTTGAAGACAGGCAGTGACATTTTTGGATTAAATAAAAGTACAGTTAAGTCAAATAAAACATGTTTTATCTCCTGTATAGTTTGGTAACACTACAATAAGACACCATTCATTAATATTACTTAATGCAACATCAACACATTGAGTGAAAAATATATTTTTACAACATTAATTAATGTTTGTGAATGTTATTTAATACAAACACTTGATTGTTCATGTTTGTTCACTTCATTCATTGTGCATTAAATAATGTTAACAGATAAAACTTTTGACTTTAAAAATATATTAGTACATTTTTAAGTTAACCCCATGGAGAATAATTGCTACAGTATATAACTGTTGTTTATTGTTAGGTAATTTTATCTAATGTTATCTAACAAATAAAATCTTATTGTAAATTGTTTTTAATACTACAGTTTCCATCTTTGTAACCGTGATAAACACTTTAATATGTGTAAATTTAATCTAAATTAAGCTTTGGTACCGAAATTGGTACCGAGAACCGTGGATTTTCACTGTTATTGGTACCGAATACTGATATTTTGGTACCGTGACAACACTAGTTGCAGATATCTTAAGGTATGTTTATACGACACCGTTTTCAATTAAAATTGCCTTTCATTTACACGAAATGGCCTGCATTTGAAAACAGGTTTTCCAATTTATGAGTAAAATAAAGCCAGTTGGTAAACATAACTTGTCTATACTTTGACTTCTACAACATAAACTGCGCACAATTACATCCCAAGCTTTATTATCAAGTTATTTTTTTTAAAACGTACTATGATTTCAAAAATGAACATGACTGCTTTTAAAATGTGTGTTTTCGGTATGGGTGCGTGTAATAAAAAAAAAATAAACATGTTGTACAAAACGTCAAGGTCCTCAAGTCATGTTTAAATTACCACAGGATTATTTTACTCATTGAAAACCCCATAGGAAAATCCAGAGGGAACAAAGGGACAGGGTTTTGACATCATACACCCCTCTATTCTGCAGCATTCAAACAATCCAGGAATCACACACAAATACAAGCATATCTCATTTAACTTAACGACTTTAACACAGGAATGGACTTCAGTTCCCGTGACAATTAAGTACTCAGTTCTGTGCTGTCGTCTTTTTATCTGAATTTCAAATACCTTTTTTACTTTGTCAATTTGTAATGCTGTCTCTTTTTAATGATCTCCTCCTGGCTCATTCATGGTATATAATTATTGAACAAAAAAATTGTCGTCCAAATTGAAAACTGAATAGGAATAAAATGCTTCCAGAACCAAGGTTGATGAAAAATTAAATGGGCATTGTTGCACTTTATATTGCGTTATTTTAGGTTATTTATAAATGCCCATTAAATTCTAAAGTCTAGAAATGTTTTTCATTTCCAGCAAGAAGAGAGTGATGAGCCTGAAGTTAATAGATTGAGAAAGCATGCTTCTGCATTTGTACTGACTTAAAGAGTGAAACACTGCCTTTCCCAGGTAGGACACTGAAGTGAATTATGTGAAATTAGAGCAATAAACATGAATTCTTACATTCTTTTATCATCCTTAATTGTGCATGAATTTGTCTAATTCTAAATGATTGCTTGTTTTTCAGCGAGCTGTCAGTGACATTATTTCCGGGGTGCAACAGTATCAAGCCTCACTGTTGGGACTGCCTTCGGAGCCAAATTACAGATGTTATTCAGAGACAATCTGGAGTCACAGATCAACTGATGAGTGGAGTTCTGGACATTTTTAATAATTTTGAAGACCCTTTTGACACAGTTTTCACCACATATATGCAAGATTTAAATCTAAAAAAGCAGTTCAAGGTAGTTGAAGCTGAAGAAATTGAAATTTCCCAGACTGCATCCTTTAGGAGAAGAGGCTCACAAGCTCTAACAATAAGAAAAATATGCTTTTACTATATTCCTTTGGTCCGAGGTTTGGAACAACTACTTTCACATCCAATGATTCTAGCAATGTTTGACAATGGACCAAGCCAAAGAAAGGCTAGATTTGTCAATGACATTATTGATGGGGATATTTTGAAGTCACATCCACTGTTCTCTGTGAGACCCAATGCTCTGCAGCTTATCCTGTATACTGATGAGATAGAACTGTGCAATCCTCTGGGGTCTTATTCCTCAAAAAAAAAACTGCTAATGGTCTACTACACTTTGGGCAATATAAATCCTAAACAGAGGTCTAAGTTAGCTGCCATCCGTCTCCTTGCCATTGCGAAATCAAGTGACATCTCTCAGTGTGGTGTAGATGTGATTTTGCAGAGAATACAAGAGGAATTGAATTTGTTGTATAACGGAGTGAACATCAGAACTGCCCACGGGGAGCGAACATTGTATGGTGCAGTAGTTTCTTTCTGTGGTGATACCCTGGCTGAGCATGAGCTAACAGGCTTTAAAGAGGGAGTTGGATTTGCATTCCGCAAATGCCGACACTGTGAGTGTAGTTTTGAGGATATGCAAGTTCACTTTGATGCAGAAAACTTTGTCAAACGGTCTTTGTCAAACGGATAGACATGTCAGACAGTGTAATGAAATTGAGAGGGCAGCCACAGACTTTCTGAGAAGCAGTTTGAAAACCACTTATGGAATTAATAGGAAAAGCAAACTGATTGATTTTCCAGCCTTTGATCTCAACAGGCAAACACCTCAGGATATTATGCATGTGATATTAGAGGGTGTGGCGCCACTGGAAGTTAAAACTGTACTTAAACATCTAGTGCTATCAGGGCAGCTGGAACTGGACACATTCAACAGTGCTATTCTAGGATACCCATACTCAACTGATGTCCGAGATAGACCTTGCCCTATTACTGTCACCACGTTATCATCAAATGACAACAGACTAAAGCAATCAGCTGGGCAAATGCTTGTCCTATTGAAGATCCTACCATTCATGTTGGACAGCTGTGAAAGAAATGAATACTTTCAAGTGATTATTGAGTTAATCGAGATTGTTCAGATCTTATTTGCACCAGTTATTGCGTTGGCCACTACAGCAAAGCTTGAGTTGCTTATTAAGCAACATTTGAGCAATGTGAAAAGGTTATTTCCTGAGAACAATATAACACCAAAGCAACATTATTTGATACATATTCCTGAGCAGATTAAAGATTTAGGTCCAATGGTCAGACACATGTGTATGCGATTTGAATCTAAACACTGTTTTTTCAAACAGTGGTCTTCCAAGTTAAATTTCAAGAATGTTTGCAAGTCCTTGGTTAAACACAATCAGATGTTTGAGAGTTGTCAAAATGTCAGTCGTGAGAATCACCCAATTTTTTCAAAAGACATTCTATTGGGTCCCGTATCTGAAGTGGAAAATATGAAGTATGTGCAGGATAAAATGAGAGCTTTTTTGGGTGTAGAAAACGTGCAACATGTGGTGTCTGCAAAATGGCTTGAGCTAAGTGGGAACAAGTACTTGTGCCATAAATCAGTGATTGTAATCAATGTAAATGAAGGTGTTCCTGTATTTGGGCTTATAAAGGACATGTACATTGTAAATTCTTCCTTGTATTGCTTTGAATGTCAAGTTTATAATACAGTGGGTTTCAGTCGTGAGTTTGTTTCTTATGAAATTGAGGCCCAAACCTTGCTCAAGCCACTGAGATAGTGGATTCAGAGAAAATTGTAGATTATACATCATATTATGCACTCAGTTTTAAGAACCGTACTTACATTCCTCTCAAGTATTATCTCGGAGATGTGTGTGAGATTTACAAGTGCACCACTGACTGCTAATTTACTGGAAAACAAAGAAAAGTAAAGGGAAATCACAGTCAGTTTCCCCTCTTCTTGTTTTTTTATTTATTTATTTTTATTTTATTTTACTTTACTTACTGGTTGTACTGATCTAAAAGGGAACACATTTTGCTAAAAAATAAATGTTCAGCACCTTGTGTGTACTTGCCTATTGTTAAAGGATTAGTTCACCCCAAAATGAAAATTTACTCACCCAAATGCCATCCAAGATGTTCATGTCTTTCTTTCTTCAGTGGAAAAGAAATTAAGTTTTTTGAGGAAAACGTTTTAGGATTTTTCTACACACAATAGATTTGAATTGCAACCAAAATGTTGAAGTCCAAATCAATGCAGTTTTAAAGTGCTTCAAATGGCTCTCCTCGATCCCAGCTGAGGAATAATGTCTTATTTAGCGAATCGATCAGTCATTTTCCCCCAAAAAAATATTTTTTAACTACAATTGTTCATCTTGTGCTGGTCTGCGACGCACCAGTCATCACGTTGGAAAGTATATTATTTTATTTTTTGTCCTAAATTTTAGATTTTAAATCCTAAAACGTTTTCCTCAAACTTAATTTATTTTCCAAAGACATGAACATCTTGGATGTCATTGGGGTGAGTAAATTCAGGAAATTTTCATTTTGGGGTAATCTTTTAAAATGAAGTTACTGGATACTGTTTGGTGTACAAGACGTTGTCTCTATAAATTGACAGTTGTCAGCACCGAATAAAATGTTATGGCTCAAACTAAATGTTGGCTTTATCAAACTAAATAAAATTGGCTTTATCACACTCTCTCCTCTCTGGTGTGGTGCTGTTGTACTGTGGCTGCCGTTGGATCATCCCAGTGGATGCTGCACACTGGTGGTGGTCGAGGAGAGATCCACTAATATGATTGTAAAGCGCTTTGGGTGTACAGTAGTGCTATGTGCAATATGAAAGCGCTATATAAATGCCTCATGCATTCATTCAATGTAAAGTAGGAAACAATTAAAAAAAAGATCTTTGTCTCAATGTGTGTAAGGTATCTGGCTTAGTTTTGGGGAATATGTATTCAATAATTAATAATTAATAATTAATAATTATTCATACGGGTTTGAACCAGATACTTACACATGTTAAATCGCCCAACGAGGGGGATGATCTGTTACCTGCATCTGCATTCATATCTATACATCAGATTTTAACCACAAGGGATTATGGTCCACCACTGAGGTACAGATATTTTACAGACAGGTTAAAATTAGCTCAATTGTCAGAATAATATTTGTGGTTGATCCACAATATCATCCTACTTTATAGGATTTCAGGAAACGCAATTCTGTGGCCACAAGAATGGGGTTTCCTGCCCTATAAGCAAATACTCTGTAAAGTATCTTTAATTTGTGAGCCTGTAGCTATAAGACCTTTGACACTTAACCCTCTGGGGACCAAAGGTTTTTTGGGGCCCTTGGGATGTTTTGACATGCACTGACATTTGTGCTTTTTTCAGTTATTTATAAACATGTTAATGGCAAAGGTGTAAATTCACTCTATACAGCACACACGGGGCTACCATAATATGTTAGCAACATGCATGTACATGTTTGTATTTTTGAGAGAATATTATTTATGCGTGGTTATTGAAAAAACTAAAAATAAAAGTTTCTGAAATAAGGCCAAAAAACACATATTGATTATTTCTTCACAAGACTTTTGAAAATTGTATCACATAGTCTAGAATATTTGCTCCAAAACTATGTGAGAAACATCCTGACTACTCATTCAGATAAGTCAATAAAGTCTTTTAGAATGTCTATGACGTGTTTTGTTTGAGAAAGCTTTATGCGAGGAGGCTTGATCTCTCATTAGTATGTATCCATTTCACACCTGAGAAAGACAAAGACCCTCCCATAATGGCCCTATTAGGTGCTATCAGGCCATATCATTATGAAGAGCCTTGCAGAAAAAATGAGGAGATTTAAAAAAGAATGGCTTTGTAGCAACAATGACTTTTGCCTTAATTAGCTCAAATTATTCATAGGGAATTTTCATAATTAATCATGGATATGATCATTATCTTGCATGTTGCAGTTCAATTATCGAAATTGAAAATAGAGCGATCGAATATATGAATGATACATCATAACGAATTATAATTCCTCATTCATACATCAATGGTCTCATTACAGATCGATTATATGAGATAACTTTAAGGGAATTAATTTAGTTATCAAACACTCGGTTTGTCCAGCAAACAGCCGTAAGATTAACTTACCAACTTCTCAACAAAGTTATCCCTTTTTATAAACTCCAAGAAATCTCAATGTTCCGGCCGTGAACATTAATTTTCTTGTGTTTATAAAATTTAGGTTACTGAAATAGTAACAACTTGTAAAGCTTTGTAGCTATGAGATCAGAATTTCATTGACTTGTAATATAAGCTCTTAGACAGAAAGCAATCAAGAATATGGTTTTAATAATTGAAACTACGGATACAGAATTCTACATTAAAAACCCCGGGATACATATATGTACATTAACAGTAAAACTAACGAAACAAACAAATAAGGACGAGAGAGAGAGAGAGAGAGAGAGAGAGAGAGAGATTGAGAGAGGGAGAGGGAGAGAGAGAGAGTGGTCTGATCGAAAGATCATGTGAGCTGGACAGAGAGGGAGAAATAAAGCAGACCTGGAAAGATCATGAGTTTTGCAAAATTCATCACAGACACAGAACCTTTGAGACAACAAAATCAACAGATCTTAACCCTTGAAAGCATAGTAAAACAGGTACTTGCACCGGTAAAGCTCCGTTGGATGGGTGGGTGTGTCTCTCTCGGTCATGTGGATGCCGAGTGTTCGGGTTCGTCCAGCGCGCGTGAGCGCGGCATGTTTGAATGTCCTTGGAGGTGAAGCTTGCCAGCTGAGGTCGGGCTGGGTTCATTTTCCTCGCGAGAAGACCGATGCAGGGATAGGAGAGTGAGAGTTGCACAATTGTTCTCTTTGTGTTGCCGAGGAGAATCGCGTCTTCCGTGTGTGTCCTTAAGAGCGGGTGCGTGCTTTGTCAGCTCTTCCAGGCGAGCGTGGTCGCTGAAGGTTCAAAGAGTCTCTTTAAAGTTGAAATTGCCGATTACGTTCATTTCACTGAAACTAAACGTAAGAAAAGGTCCGAAGACGAAAATAAAGAAAGATTAAAGAAAACGGAGAAAGCTCCCTAAGGAGCCATGGAACCGGAAACCTCTCACAGGGAAAAAGCTCTCTAGCCATGTAAGCGCTCTGTGTCAGTCTTTTATGGAGAGGAGGGGTTCACTCTGCTTCACGTACGTGAACCAATTATCTTAGAGTGTCTCGAGCGGGAAAAGTTCTTCTTTGTCTTGTGGGGGAATGCCCGCTTGGGTCATGAGGAGATGGTATTTGAGCCGTTCGGCTCCTGAAATATGAAATGTGTAAAATAATGCACCTTACTTCATTATGCTATCGGAATTCGGCTCCGTTAGATTGAGGGAATTACAGACATATCAAACACGTCACATGAAGATTATCGGAATACAGAGATATGCATATTATAAGCATTTAGTTCCTTCAATGCAAGTCCATTCCTTCAAACACACGTCATACACAAAGTGACTATAAACTGGGAAACACACATGAAATATGACATGCTTATATGCTAAGTTTTAATATTCAAAGTTCGTGTATGAGTGTACGTTAAAGCATGTGTGTGTGTGTGTATGTGATTGTTCTTCAGAGTTCAGGCTGCTTTGTGTAATGAGTGAGCCGGAGCTCCTCACTACACAATGTTCTGTTTGTGAGGTGATCACATCAGGACAGACCCTAGGGGCCTGTTCTCTTCCGTCGTCTCGAGTCGCATGTCCTTTTGGGTCACATGTCCTAACAAAGCATTTCTTTATTCATTAGAGAAAAATGCTGCATGTGCGAATCAGAGTAAATGATTTAATCAATTCAAAACACTATTCCCTTTCTTTCACCGAATGGAAGAAAGGAAGGGGAACTTTAGTAAATTAAATCTAGTTAATTTACTCCACATACCAGAGCTGGCTCGACTACCTATCTGATTATCACTACAGCTTTTAGATTGTTTGGATTTATTTACAACACACACACACACACACTGCTTAGAATAAGTGAACACACCCATGCTAAAGTTGACTAAAAAGAGGAATAAAAAATCGTAATGCCTTAATTAAAAAAATGAGGAAAACTCCAACCTTTAGGGACATGAATAATGTCCTTGAATTCTTTGTGAATGAAAAATGTATCACAAATAATTAAATGTTCTTCTTTAAAATACAGGGTGCATACGTCTGGACACATCTATCACACACCCTTCACCATATAGACAAGGTTTTATTTCAGTTCAAAGTTAGAGTTGGAAAAATCTTGAAAAGAAAATATTCTTTTCCATAAATGTCTTAGTTTGATCAAACATATTTCAAAGTTGAGGATTCATTATTTTGATTTAGCTTGGATTGGAACAAACACTAGACTATAACATCTTAGTTGATTAGTTTATTGACAAAACATACTATATATTTAACATATGAGCAGAAACTCCTAACAAAGCTTATTTGATGTCTATTTTAGAGTAAAAGCTTTATACTCTATCCAAAACTAGTCAACAAAATGTCTTTTATTTCGTCTATAACAGTGCGTATCTGTGCGTTCATTCATTCATTCATTCACACACACACACACACACACACACACACACAGAAACATGATTCACATTTAAACAGTATTTAAACAGCGATTAGAACAAAGCACAAGCATAAAACACTTACACACTTCTCAGCTGAATCTGTTGCTCCTCCTCGTGGTGAAAATAAACCAGCACTTGTTCTGAGGTAGGTAAATGTCCCAGGATTGTTCCTCATAGCCGCTCAATATGACAGTAGATTAATCTGACTAAAAAATATAGTGTGTTTTCAGAGTTTATGGGCGTTAACGCGTCTCAATGTGGTGCTTCACGTATTTGCGTTTGAATAGCGTGTGCTCTCCGTGGGCGTGTCACATTACCGGAGATAATGAGCTGAGAGAAAGATAATTAGAAAGGCTGACACGTCTCTCTTTTTATATAGATTACATAAACGGAGAATATTTATTTTAGTTTTGAATCGGATCATTTAAAAGTACAAACTCAAATGATTTAAAAGATATATTGCTCATGGCTGGGTGAATAGTATTCGCTGAGTTTTGTTTAAGTTTAGAGACGTGCTCCAGGAAAAAAGTTCACGGTGACTGAGAGGCAGAACGCACATCCTGTTTATATTCTTTATTTTACAAAAGCACAATATTTTATTTCGATTGTATGTGGGCACATAAAAAAGTAGACATTTAACAGATTATTTTCTCATATTTCTTAACTCTATATGAACAGAAATGATGGTAGTACTTTAAGTCTATTGTTCTGCTATGTGAAAAAAACGAGCAAAACGCGCCGGCGCGTTTCTGGTCCCCAGAGGGTTAAAGGGACTGGAAAATGAGCATACAATCAGAATCAATGAATGAATATAACGAATTTAATAAGGAAAACTACGTATACGGTTGCTAAGCGTTACAAGGAATACATGTATTTACAAACACAATACAACGACAATGAACAAAACACTAAAAGGATCTGAGAGTGAAAGAAACAGGGAGAGAGAGATGGAGAGAGACTGGAGGTATCAGTGGCAAATTACAGACTTTAAGACCATTGAGAGACACCCGGAAAAACACAATCTTACTGCTCTGAATACTCGTAAACGAATACCTGCATTTGGTTCTTATGTGGCTGAACACGGCTGCGTGAATGAGCTGCGTGTCTTGTGTGTTCCGTTGGAGCGTCACGTGGTTGCGGTTCGTCCGAGGAGGGCGCACGTGTGGCGTTGGAGCGTCACGTGGTGTGCGGGTGTGTCCGGAGAGCGCGCAATTTTAAAGCTTAAAAGGTCTTTGACGTAAAGTTACCAAAAGAATAATTCAGACTAAGTTAATTTCCCTTCGTGGAAGTAAACAGAGTCGAACACAGAAAACAAAACTCAACGAAACAAAACAAAGAACAGAAAAGATCCCCGGGGCGGGGATCACGAGAGAGGATTACATGGTGAATCACGGAGGGGAGGTACGAGAGAGAGAGAGAGTGTGTGGCGCGCCAATATTTATCACCTCGGAGAAATCCAGCCTCTTCCTGTCGGCTTGGCCAATCGGAGGGTTGGAAGTCACAGGCGGGAATTTAGTTTTTATTGCTCTTTGTCTAAGAGCAATAAACTTAGGTGTGTGTGTGTGGGGGGGGGGGGGGGGGGGGTTACAGTCTGAAGACATTTCAATCTTCAATGATAGTAAAACTTATCAAAAATACACTTTCTTTTTATGCATATTCGCGTTGTTCACACCACGAGTGTTCTACTGAACGCTATGTGAAAGTTAAAGGAATATACAGTTATATTTAAAATGCATAATGAAGGTATTGATAATTCACTTTATGCTACGATAAACTCATAGTTATTCCAATGTGACATGGACAAACAGACACACATAAAAACACATTGAATATATCTGGTTAAATGTCTTTTAAAAAGAGAAAAGAAGTTTTTCTCTTTAGAATCCACTTCCAGTGGGACATTCCGATCAGTCATAAAATGTCTTAATGTCTTGTAAGCGAACACCACGCTCTGTCCTGAGTGTGGGTGTCAGCTGTGGGGGAGGTGTGTGTGTGTGTGTGTGTGTTTGTGTGTGTTGGAATGTCTTCCGGCAGACTGATCTCATAAAATTGCGTGTGAATGACACGCCAATTCGTATTTCCATTTTTGGCGTGCTATCAACACGCACAATCGCTTTTCAGCGTGTTTATGAACGCAGTTGACTTAACGTTATTACTGTATATATAAATATATGACCTACCTCCACCCCGTCCCTAAACCTACCCGTCACTGGGGTTAATAGCATTTATGAGTCTTCCCCTGCCATCCTAGGGAAAAAAAAATATCGCTCCCCAGATGTAGATCTACATTTTGCTTCGTTTCGCTCGGAAATTTAATGACGTGTACATATACGCGGAATCACTTGGACATTAATGGCGTAGACATACACGCATACACGCGGATATCTCAAAATGCGTATAGATATCACGCAACTTGACTTGAAAGTGGCGTGTCTGTTTACGCAAAAGTCATGATGTCATGTTGCTTCCGGGGTGAATCTGCATGCGTGGGGCACGCGAAGTTGTCAGTGGGGCAATCAGTACTCAAGACTATGCGGTGCTAGGCCATATTTATGGACCAGAGTTAGAGAGAGGTTAGGAGCATTTTGACATCAACAATTTAATGGGTCATCCGGACAACGCAGATACCCTACAGTCCCCCCTTCCGTCGGATGAAGTCCCTGTGTGGACATCATCGGACGGCACCCATCACAATGGACGGATGGCAGGTGAATCATGATGGTCGTGTAGCAGGTGGTTATTAGGGCTGAGGACTCAGCTTGATGAGGTGCGAAACGGTCTCTGGCGTGGTACTCTCTTCCTGGGGGTTCTGGCGGGAACCTCCAGACACGGCTTTCTTGAGCTTGGCCATGGATGTTTGCATCTCGTTGAGCCTCCTGTAGAGGATGAAGGCCAAGCCCAGTGTCAGAGTGTAGTTGATTATCGTAGAGATACACAGCGCAGTGTCTGCTGCAGTTCAGGATTGGACAGCAGGTAAAGTAGTCGGTATGGGAAGTCGAGACAAAGCTTGGAGGGCTGTGTCGATAGGAGAAATGTCAATTAGCTGGGACCCCCCTTACGCAAACCACAATTCCCGTTCTGGAGTTTGGGGGAAAAGTGTGGTTCCTGAAGAAGGATGGGATTTCCAGTTCTAATTGGTACTCTTTGCTTGGAAGAGGGTACAATGTCAGTTCATCCAGGTGGAGGATGGCACCTTTCGGTACTTGACTCCACCCGCTCTGGTTGAGCCAGGTGACACGGGTGGCAGTGTTATGTTGGTCACAGGTGAGTGTAGCTGTGCGCACAGGAGTGTTAACAAGCCACCTGTCGCCTATAATCTCTGCTTGGGTCTCGGTGACTTGAGTGCGAGGCTTGGCTTTAGCAGGGCAGCGTGTGCCACTGATCTGCAGCCCGCAGATTCCGTCAGTGTTGCCTCTGAGGAAAGGTTCGTTAGGGCAGAGATAGTGAATGTCTTTGGTCAATGTGCACATGTGTGGATTCGGAGCTGGGGACAGCTTAGTGTCCCTGTCGTGCACATGTGTGGATTCGGAGCTTTATGTGAGTGTTACCTTTCAAAATCTGACATTGATAATGTTCTTGAGCTGGTGGATTCGGCTTGACTATGATGGGCAAGTTCAGGAGCAAAACCCAATTCTCTCTGCTTGGGCTCGACGCAGAGTGGGTTGGCACTACCCAGCGAGTCGGCAAGGTGTATTTGTAGAGAGTCAGTTGGCGTGGTGATGGCGGAAGCCAGCACGGTTTGCACAAGGCTTAAGGGTATCCGGTGTGGTGGAATCCTACCCATGGCTAGGTTGTCAATGGAGGAGTTCACCTCTGGCAGAGTGTCTGTCATCAGGGCTGTTACCAGCTGAGTTTGAGCAAAGTCATTCGGGAAGACAGTAAACAGCTGTTTCATGGAGTTCACTGTCTGGGTCAGCAGAACGCTGTGAGTGTTGAAAATTACCACAATTTCCTTTAGTGTCTTGTCCCTGGTCTGCAGGGATGCACTCTGTTGTGAGTTGCTCTTTTATCTGTGGAATCTCAGTCTGAATTTCGGCTACATGCCGCCTCACGGTGGCTAGGTTCACTGTATTCACACTGGACATACAAGTATTAAACAGAGTGGTGACGGCTCCGGGCAAAGCTCCCAGAAACAGTTTGGAGCGGTGGTTGTGTAAAGACTCAAGGGCGGATCTAATCCGTGGGGAATTTGCATATCATAATTAATAATTGGTAATTAATAATTATTCATACAGGTTTGGATTAGATCAGTCTTACATGTTAATAAATCTCCCGATAAGGGAGGATCTGTCATTTTACCTGCATGCATGCATGTGAATCCTTGAAATTAACCACAAGTTGATTGCAATTAATTACACGGACCACGTTTCACAAAACGGGTAAAATGAATTAGCTCAATTGTCAGAATGATATTTGTGGTTGATCCACAATATCATCCTACTTTATAGGATTTCAGGAAACACAATTCTGTGGCCACAAGAATGGGGTTTCCTGCCCTATAAGCAAATACTCTTTAAGGTATATTTAATTTTAGTAAGCTTGTAGCATAAGATCTGCACTTAAGAGACTTGAAACTGAGCAAAGACAGTGAATCAATCAAAATGAATATAATGGATTTAATAAAGGCATGTTTACTTATATATTTACTACGGTACAGTAATATATATATATATTTACAAACAAAAACGACATAAACAACACAATAAGACATCAATGAACGAGAAAGTGTGTGAGATAGAGGTATGGATAAATTACACGCTTGAGAGCGAGTAAGAGAGAGAGAGAGAGAGAGAGAGAGAGGGTTACGTTCACCTAGACAGTCAACTTTCCTGAAACAACACGAAAACACATTCTTAATGCTCTGAAAACAGGGTAACCCAAATTTACTTGCATGTGGAAGGGTTCTCTCATGTGTTGTTGCGTTCCTTGAGCGGCCTGCATGGTCTAGCCGCGTTTTGGACGGCAGATCTTTTGTTCTCCGTGCGAGTGCGGCCCGCATGGTTTAGCTGCGTGAGTGAGCTGAATCCTTGGTTCCGTGGAGTCACGTGATGCGGCGCGAGTCTTTGAACAGCGGTCGGTCACGTTACCAAAGGAAATAGTTCGGCTCAGGTCATTTCACTTCGTGGAAGGGAAACAAGTTGAGTACAGAAAACAGTTCTTAGGCTAGAAAGTAAAGAAAAGATCCAGGATAGGATCTGATCCCCTGAGGGGACATCCGCGTGAATTACATGTTTCTGACGCGCTGGAAAGTTCAAGAGAGAGTTGGGCGGAGCCGCGCTCCTACATTTATCACCTCGGAGAAATCCATCCCCTTCCTGTTCACTGGGCCAATCGGGGAATGGATGTTGCACGCGGGAACCCTGGGTTTATTGTCCTTTGTTTGGGAGAACGTGCCCCTCGTGGTACAGGGGTGTGTTCAAAGAGGGTGTATAGTTTAACAGTTTGAATCTTCAATGGCGGTAAAACCTATTAAAAATACACTTTACTTTATATCTCTGTGCATATTCAGATAGCCCGTTCCATGAGCATTTTAGAGGTGTCAAACACATCAAATGAAAGTCAAAGGAAAAATACAGAGGTATTTAATATGCCTAAAGAAGGTATTTCTAATGTCTATTTATGCCGTGGCCAAACAAAGATATTTCACTGTGACATGGGAAAAAACACATACATTTAACAAAATATATTTAATGGTTTTTATGTCTTTACCCAACAGAAATGTCCGTCTCTTTGTTCAGAGACATTCTGCGACATTCCGATGGGTTATAAAGTCTCGTAACAGGAGCTTCCCTCGTGTGTTGGGGGAGGGAGGAGCTCGTGTGTGTGTGTTTGTGTGTGTTTGTGTGTGTTTTTCAAGTTCCAGGCCTTTTGGGGCTAAAGGCTTTGGGATTTTAGCACGGAGGTATTTGGTTATTCAGATTCACCCTCGCCCAGTCCTTACAGTTGTGTCCACCTAACTTGTGTGATAGTCATTTTCTCAAGTTGGTCGAGCATGTGCTCGACATCAGCCTCAGCGTGAGTGAGGGCGTTCTCTGTCCCTCGGCACCTGCCCAGCTGTATTGTGTTGTTACGCTGGGGCAGTGTGTTCTTTAGGCGTTGCGAGGATCAGGTGGCACATACACTTTCTGAGTGCGGGTCCGACAGGGAAGGAGTCCTGGTTGTTCCCTTAGGACGATGCCTGATGCCGGACCTGGTGAGATATCCGGTTGCGGCTGCCCTCTGGTTGACTGGAAGCGCCGCAGCAACCTGGTAAAAGTGAAAGGGAGAGAGAAAGAGAAAGGGAGGAAAAATTTCAGCGAGTGTCGTCCTTGGCTGGCTAGGACAGTCTTTTTGCTTTGAGGACGCCGGTATGTCACTTGCTTCGGTGTCTTGCAAGTGTCTCTGGTGCTGCGGTGTGCAGCAAATGGTGCGTCATGGGCATACATTGGCATGACCCCCCTTTTGCACTGTGGCACCACAAGCTGTGGCGCAGTGGTGGCATCAGGTGCAGAACGCTGAATGTTGTCCTGTGCACGCAGCATGTGCTGGTTCACGTCGGTTGTCTGGGGCACCGGTTGTCGGTGGGTGCAGACGGCGTTCGTGGGTGGTTGGAGGGGTATGAGAGGTGGTTTCT
Source organism: Tiaroga cobitis (assembly GCA_030578255.1). NCBI lineage: Eukaryota > Metazoa > Chordata > Actinopteri > Cypriniformes > Leuciscidae > Tiaroga > Tiaroga cobitis. Next base: position 2,990,128 of record CM060608.1, read on the forward strand.
CACAGTGTCCATTGGTTTGTCATAGCCTTTGATAAGCTGGAAGGTTAAGGTCAGGTTAAGCAGGGGCTCTGTGACTCTGCGCTCTTTTGTCATACGTGGTGAGACTAATGCATGACCCTAAAAGTTTCGAACCACGATTTAATGGGTTCGTTAGGAATGTAGCATAAAGCTATGTGTGTTACGTGTAGCTAGACAGTGAAGTGTGTCTTGTATCCTCATCTAAGCTGTGGATGTTAGGAGGCTAAGACTTATGTTGGTTCCGAGGGTATTCCTGGAAAGGGCATAGCCGAGATGAAATAAATGACTGAAGATGGTTCTTATGACTAAATTATTTCTCTGGACTTACGTAGTGGTTCACTACGGCTTGACGAAGTGAATGATAGGGGAAGAGAAAAAAAAAACGTTCCTATTCAAATTATGCTTATTATCAATCCTCAGGACTATAGTTATGCCCTAGTAATCTTTGAAATTACTTGTGGTGCAGGGTCATAAAAGTGAGTGCACTTGTTGAAAATAAACAAAATCACAAATAAAGGTGTCTCTGTTTCCTTTCTGGGCCCTATGGGAAATTAAACCACATTCGAACAAGAGAGGAAATGGAATTAAATCATATAGTTGACCAAATAGACAAGGGAATAGCTGACTGCTATTATTATCAAAGTGGGAATAAATAAAAAATAAAATAAAATAAAAGTAATCAAGACAGTGGTAATGATCTGGATGTGAGAATAATCAGTAGCACTAGAGACTAACTTTGGATTTGCCTGGACCAACACTCCATAGTGGGTTACAGCGGTTGCGTGTTCAAGACCACACTGTATGTGTCCCTCCAAAGGGTTAGTCAACATGCTGATGGAAATTCTCAATACTATACAAATTCTTCTCTGGCTACACAGTTTATATGTAGTTAAACTTAAGTTTAATTGACAGGGCATCTGCGAATTTAGCCTACAGCGCTCAGCCAGGACTATGCCCAACTAGTGAAGGTGACATTTAGCTCAGAAGAATTGAAAGTACGGAAAGTGAAGAATTAGAAACCCTAACTGGGGTTAAAGAAAGTATTCTAGAATACTTTGCACTGTGTAAACAAACGCTGTAATTAAGGCTTCAAGTGAAAGATGCTAACTGCTAACTGTAGAAGTTATTATTTAGCTTAGCCTAAGCTGGATGAATGCTAGGTTAGCTTAGCTTAGCCTAAGCTGGATGGATGCTAGGTTAGGTTAGCGTAAGCTGGATGGATGCTAGGCTAGGATAGCTTAGCCACCTAGGCTGGTTTGTTTACAAAGTGACATTAGGAGTTAGCACTTCCTGTGACAAGTCGTTGTCATGGGAACCTGAGCATGTCAGAAAAATTTGACAGTACCTGAAGAATGTCTGCCCCCTTTTAAATGAGTTATGCATGTTTAAACGGGTTAAGAGGGGGCGCCTATACTTGAAGTCTTTCAAGAACTTGATGTTACATTAAGTAAAATGCAACTGTGTTTTGGCATTTGCTAATTTTACTCATGGAACTCTTTTTACTTTACACAACTTATTCTATTTGTTTACAGAGTAAGGAAATAGATTTGTCTAAGCATCTATAGTTACGTCCCTCACATGCATAAATGCTGGCTTTTCAGCGAGTAAACAGTTTTGGTCGCGAGGTTGCTCTCTTTGCTTGTAGATGCAGCTAAAATTTAGGTTAATTACATCACTCTAACAATACTTTGTAAGGCCTTTACATTGTAGAAAGGGGAGCATCACCCAGCTCTACATATATATATCTATATAACCCTGTCCTGAGCTTTTACGTCAGGAACAGGTTTAGCAATACTGCAATTTGGATTTCTTTAACCAAAGCAGAATAGATATCGGTACAGTTTACAAGCTGCTGATATGAGATTTCTTTGTCAAACAGACTTACGCTTTACTGCTGAACTTACTGATATTAGTTGGAAATCTAAGACTCTTTCACTTACAGTAGGGATGTCAATTTCAGCTATTATTTTATCTGCATTTAGACAAGCCAGCAACCAGTGATCAAAATGCGTATCGCATGTTTAGTTTGGATCGCAATGATCACATGCACACCTGTAGGTCAAAAGTAGTTTAAAACTCAGGTGGTTTTCCTACACTATGGCGTCACGGTGACGTATGCCTTATTTGGAGCTAGTGTTTCCTGTAACCCTTCATTGTCATGGAAACTAATGTGTAGCAGTGTCATTTCAACAAACATTTGCAACATTCTAGTTTCGAAAGAGTCGTGCATAGTGTGTTGGCAGGTGAGGCTTAGAGGTCCATTCAAGATTTTCTTTAAATCAGTAAAATTCTAAATTGTCTAATGCAGAGTCTTGCTTCTCTTCGAGCACACATTTACTTTAAAAGTTATGTTCTATGCTGACCAGGGACCCTTTTACAGAGTCTTGCATTGTGTTCATGCTGTGTGCCTTCTGGTTTTGCAGTTCGGAATCAATGGGGTCTTAGGGACCCTTTCTGAGGAGGCCTTTTGTGTTAGAGGCCGTCTGCATCAGGTCACGCATCGTTGAGCAGCGATTCTTGGTCTTTGGCGAGCTGGAAGGTGCGGGGTAGCGAACTTGACCTTGACTTGGTGCTGAGGCTGTGTACCCATGGCTGGCTGCTGGAGTTCCTGGGAACCCTGTGACCTTGGAGTCTGGCTTTGTTGTAGTTCTCGTGACCTCTGTGACCGGAGGGGGAGGGGTTCTTGAACTTGGGCCCAGACTGTCAGGTGTTGGAAGTCTAATAAAAGCTCAAAGCATTCTAGCAGATCTTTGCCAATCAGAAAGGGGTAAGTGTCCATTTGTGAGATGTACACCGGATGGGTAGGACTCAAAAGGACCAATTGTCAGGTCACTGGGAGCTACCTGTTCGAGCCTGATGTTGTTCTGGCTGTACGACTGCACCTTCAGCTCACATGTTTGAAATGTAAGAGTTCGATCTTGGCTCTTAGCTTTAGCACTGAGTCTTTCAAAGAGTGGGGCTGACATTAACGTGGTGTCTGAGCCGGTGTCTAGCAGGGTGTCAAGGCTCAAATCATTGTCTATAGTGATGGCTAGGTAGAGTTTTCGGGCCACCCCCCTTTTGATCAAGTTTCCCAGAAGTCTTGGCTGGTGTGGTGATCGATGGGCGGTTAGGGCCGGTCTCGTGTGGGTCGCTGCGGAGGCAGGTAGCCAAAACAGCATTTCTTAGTCTTTTGGGACTTTGGTCCCAGTTGTGGGACACTGGGCTGTCATGCTCAGGCTGTGCAGCGGTCAGCTGTGGTGGCTGGGTGATGCTGTCACTTTGTGATGTGACAGTCAGCTCTGTGGTCTGATGCTGATGAGCAGTGTTCTGGGTGCCTGTTTCAGGTCTTACGCTTAGGCATAGGACATAGGACGTCTGGCTTGTCCCTCCTGTTTCTCTTGTGAGATCTCATGTGCAGAAGCTCTTTCAGCACCTTCAGGATCTCTGCCGTGGCTGCACTGTTTTTGTCTGAGGTGTGCTCAGACGTGTGCTTACCAGTGGCATGTTGAGGCATGCTGTCTGGGCTTGAGTCTCTTGGTGATGGGGGTCGGCTGTTTCTGGGTCGCCGGCTGGCTTCCCAGAATCTTTCAGAGCGCTCGCTCTGGTGCCTTGGACGAGCACCATCACGGCTGTGCTGCCCTCTGCTGGCCTGGAACGGTCTTGGCTCTCTGTAAAAAAAGGCTGTGGTGTTGTGGGGCGCCCTCTAGAGGCAGCTCTGAGTAGTGTTCAGAGACAGTAGATTGTGGGGTTTTTCAAAGTCTTTCCGTACACAGTCTTTTGCTTGGTGTAAGCTTCTCTTAGCTGTTGAGTAGTCGTTGGTCTGATTCTGGGTCAGAGAATTCTTTACTGAAGGCCTGCCGCAGCGGCTGGTGGTCCGACTTGACTGTCTCTGGTTGGCGATCGAGGAATCTGCGCACATCACGATGGGACGTGGTTCTGAGCAGGTACAATCTGTCCCACGCGATGACGTTGGTAACAGTTTGTAAGTGAAAGTCAATGTCCTGCGGGTAGGAGTGAACGTAGGGATGTTTCTGGCCAGCTTGTTAAGTCTTTTGGGAGCCATGCCGTGGTTAGTGGCAGGGGTTCTTTGGAAAGGCTCTCCACCCCTCGCTGCTGGCGGGGGTTCTTGTGGGCTGGCTGGTGGTGTTTTGAACAGCGGGCTTTCGCCCTTTTTTTCAGCTCTGGGTTGTTGGCTGAAAGGTGCGGACCGGCTGGTCAAGGGAAACTTTGTGGTGTGTGTTTCCCCTTCCCGGTCACTCTGCAGTCTATACGAGTGTTTCAGCTCTGTGTGAACAATGTCAAGTCCGCATTCGAGATAGTGTCTCGGCTGAACAAGTTCGTGAATTTTAGCTTGGGCCGCTTGCAAGTGTTTTTCGCAGGCCTTGGCTTTCGAGTCTCTTTAAGTTCAGTCTCTGCTCTTTGCAAGGGGCTTCACTTTTGTCTGAGTTTCTCGTTGAGTTCCTCTCTGGTTTCTTTCTCTGACTGCTCTTTTCGGTCTGTGTGTAGACGAAGATCAGACAGGGCAGTTTGAAGTCTTTCCACTTTCTCCTGTAGCTCGGGGTCGGTGTCATCCTCTTCCTCGGTTTCAAGGAGCAGTTGATCTAGACGACTGTGGATCTGGGCTTCCTCCGCTTGCATCTTTAGCGTTGCTACTTTGTGCTCCAGGGCGATGCGGCTCCTTTCGTGGAGCCGTGCTGGTGCGATGAGCTTGTGAGCGAGGTTTCCGACGTTTCGGACCCAGTCTTTGTCGTTGTAGCTTTGGCTCGGGGGGCTCGGAGTCACTGGCAACCTTGGGCAGGAATGGAGGCGTCATGGATCCCAGCCATGTCTCCAGGTTGTCCCAGCGGGTTGTGGGACTGTAGGACCGGAACATACTGGCTCACTGTGGGCGAGAGGAACACAGCACACACAAAGAGACCAATGCAAGTTCGTTTACGAGTTATAATACTAATACTGGCGATGCCGTCTACGAGAATTTCGGCTAACTGATGCAGACAGTTAGGCCGTTATGTGGGGACAATTTGCGTAGGTCAGCGTGGGGCCTAAATAAAGATTTTGACAGGGCGGTGGCCTAGTGGGTCATCTGTTGACGCTAATGGCTTGGTTGTCATTCTGTTATTTGGCTTTCTTGGTGTCTCCCTTGGTTCTGTCTCTAGGTGAACTGAAAGGAACAGATCACAACAGAACAGAAAAATAGCAAGATGGAAAAGATTGAAGTAAAATGAAACAATAAAAATGAATAGGTCTGTAATGAAATGGAGTAAATAATAACACAGGAAGTGTTACGGGGGATAAGGAGGCCTGAGCCTGCTATGTGTGGCTTAGAGAAGAGGAGAGGGGCCAAACACTTAAATGATCAGGGGAATATCTAATATTCTGTGGCCTATACTAAATGAATGGGTTTTACCATTGAGGTCATCTCTGGTTGGAGTCGGCGTTGTGGTCAATCTTTCCGTCGTCCCCAAACACTCGACCGCAGAGTCCCCGGGCCCTTCTGTTTACCTATACCAAGGTGCGCGCTCACACAACTTGACTTGTGTGTCGACTAGCGTGGTGGACTTTTCTTTGGAGTGCCAAAATGCTGAGTCGTGTTGCGTGCCGCACCAATGGAAAGAGACAGAACAGGTCCGAGACTCAAGCACGGCGAGCGTCGGTAACGCCGGTCAGATGACCCCGTTCGCTGAAAACCAACCAGGGAGGCCTGTCAAACCACCACAGCACAAGAGAGTGTTCTACCTATAAGTACAAAACAGGGTGAAGAACAAGTGAAACTTAAAGTGAATTAAGGCTTTCTTTGTTTAAACCAAATTGAGTATTTATGTATGTAGAAAATAAAAGCGAAGGCTTTACTAAATAATGGTCGAAACTAAAGGGAATTATGACAATGATGTTAATTTGTCAGAATAACCTAACCCCAAAAGAAGAAGTATTGATAAGTAAAGCAGGATGACACAAGAGGAGGTAAGCTGTAGTGGCAGGTTTGTGCCACAAGGGAGTGTACCTCCTTTCAGTGGTCACCCTGGTTACAAGACAACTTAGTTTAGATTCATTCAATTAAGCTTAATAAAGAGATGTTAATTAGCATCTAAGATAGTAAGGATACAGTCGTGATAAAGTATCAGTACGGAGAATGAGAAAGGGGAGAAAGGGAAACAAATTTAAATGAGAAACTTAATTCAAATTTAAATTAGAAATTTTATATTTCAAACCAAATTTGAATAAGTGTAAGACGAGTTAAAGATCAGAATTAAATCCGATGATAATCACGATTCCTGTAAGGTATCAGTGATAGCACATCAAATAAAACCAACTGAAAATTGACCACTTCAAAACAGAATGAAAGCAGGAAGGAAGTGATAAACCGACTTAGCAGGGGATGCCACAAGGTGGTGCGTTCCCTCTTAAGTGGGTATCAGTGACTGAGCTGAGACTTAACTTAAATTTTAATTCAAATCTTGTTTGAATCAAATTCAAAATAAGTGCAAACAGTCAGAGGCAGGAGAATCTAACATCCAATAATATTTAGCACAAGCAGAGCTGTAAATGCACATATATATTGAAGTTAGACCGCACAATTTCACAATTCACTGGGAAACATGAAATGGCTGGAAGAAAGAATCTGAGAAAAGAATGACCTACTAATAATGTCCACGCGATGGCGCTATTGCGTGCATGCAGGATGAAGTCAGGGCGTGGTGGTAATTTGAGACTGTCAAACACTTAAAGGCTGTCCTCTAGTGTTTGTCAGCGGAATAACAACCAGCCTGCTTCCAAATGTGATTCAAATCTGAACGCGTGCAGACGTACTGCACAAATCACAACATAAAATTTAAATCTCGGCGGATTTTTAGTGCTATATTTCACAAGCACGTTTGGCAGGATTTTTTCTTTCTTTCTTTTTTTTTTTTTCCGCTGCGCTGTGCAAAAGAAAACAGGAATTATTCGTCTGTCGTTTCGGATCCAAATAACATTTATCAAATAGCACTTATGATTAAAAATGTTTTTAGGTTTTGGATTTTTTTTTTTTTTTTGGTGTTATATTCTAACAACACGTCTGGCAGGGTTTCTTCGCTGCGTTGTGCAAAAGAAAACATGAATTATTCGTCTGTCGTTTCGGATCCAAATAACATTTATCAAATAGCACTTATGATTAAAAATGTTTTTAGGTTTTGGATTTTTTTTCGATGTTATATTCTAACAACACGTCTGGCAGGGTTTCTTCGCTGCGTTGTGCAAAAGAAAACAGGAATTATTCATCTTTTTTTCGGCTCCAAATAACATCTCACCACTAGCAGTAATGATTAAAATGTTTTCAGTTTTGGATTTTTTTTTTTTTTTTTTTTGGTGCTATGTTTTACAAGCACGTCTGGCAGGGTTTCTGCGCTGTGCATAAAAAAACAGGAATTATTCGTCTGTTTTTCGACTCCCATAACATATATCAAATAGCACTTATGATTAAATATGCTTTAGGTTTTTACAATTGAGTAGCTACTTCAATGTTTAACCAGGAGTTATCGTTATTCTAGCGATTATAATATCAGGCCTTTCTTAAGAATAATGAAAGAGCATCGTTTCACTAAATCTTGTCTTCACCCTGACAGAAGAATCTCGTTCGGACAGGGGAGTTTTTAATATTAAAACGTAGCGCGTCTTTACAGAGGCAATTTTAATATTATTAATATAACTGCAGTTTAATTTAGCAATTAACAGTGACTAAAATGTTAGACATATTTAGCAGCTGTTAATGTGCTTAACTGACCGCGGCTTTTTGCCTTTAGTCAGTTTAGTCAGTGAGTTCGCGCTGCGTTCGCTCACTCGAGGCGCGCGTACAATATTAAATCACAATATAGACATAGATTGAAACTGAATTGCTCAAAAACAAGTTTATAAATGTGCTAAGCATTCCTCCACCAAATATGTAAGGTATCTGGCTTAGTTTTGGGGAATATGTATTCAATAATTAATAATTATTCATACGGGTTTGAACCAGATCCTTATACATGTTAAATCGCCCAACGCGGGGGATGATCTGTTACCTGCATCTGCATTCATATCTATACATCAGATTTTAACCACAAGGGATTATGGTCCACCACTGAGGTACAGATATTTTACAGACAGGTTAAAATTAGCTCAATTGTCAGAATAATATTTGTGGTTGATCCACAATATCATCCTACTTTATAGGATTTCAGGACACGCAATTCTGTGGCCACAAGAATGGGGTTTCCTGCCCTATAAGCAAATACTCTGTAAAGTATCTTTAATTTGTGAGCCTGTAGCTATAAGACCTTTGACACTTAAAGGGACTAGAAAATGAGCATACAATCAGAATCAATGAATGAATATAACGAATTTAATAAGGAAAACTACGTATACGGTTGGTAAGCGTTACAAGGAATACATGTATTTACAAACACAATACAACGACAATGAACAAAACACTAAAAGGATCTGAGAGTGAAAGAAACAGGGAGAGAGAGATGGAGAGAGACTGGAGGTATCAGTGGCAAATTACAGACTTTAAGACCATTGAGAGACACCCGGAAAAACACAATCTTACTGCTCTGAATACTCGTAAACGAATACCTGCATTTGGTTCTTATGTGGCTGAACACGGCTGCGTGAATGAGCTGCGTGTCTTGTGTGTTCCGTTGGAGCGTCACGTGGTTGCGGCTCGTCCGAGGAGGGCGCACGTGTGGCGTTGGAGCGTCACGTGGTGTGCGGGTGTGTCCGGAGAGCGCGCAATTTTAAAGCTTAAAAGGTCTTTGACGTAAAGTTACCAAAAGAATAATTCAGACTAAGTTAATTTCCCTTCGTGGAAGTAAACCGAGTCGAACACAGAAAACAAAACTCAACGAAACAAAACAAAGAACAGAAAAGATCCCCGGGGCGGGGATCACGAGAGAGGATTACATTGTGAATCACGGAGGGGAGGTACGAGAGAGAGAGAGAGTGTGTGGCGCGCCAATATTTATCACCTCGGAGAAATCCAGCCTCTTCCTGTCGGCTTGGCCAATCGGAGGGTTGGAAGTCACAGGCGGGAATTTAGTTTTTATTGCTCTTTGTCTAAGAGCAATAAACTTAGGTGTGTGTGTGTGGGGGGGGGGGGGGGGGGGGGGGGGGAGGGTTACAGTCTGAAGACATTTCAATCTTAAATGATAGTAAAACTTATCAAAAATACACTTTCTTTTTATGCATATTCGCGTTGTTCACACCACGAGTGTTCTACTGAACGCTATGTAAAAGTTAAAGGAATATACATTTATATTTAAAATGCATAATAATGAAGGTATTGATAATTCACTTTATGCTACGATAAACTCATAGTTATTCCAATGTGACATGGACAAACAGACACACATAAAAACACATTGAATATATCTGGTTAAATGTCTTTTAAAAAGAGAAAAGAAGTTTTTCTCTTTAGAATCCACTTCCAGTGGGACATTCCGATCAGTCATAAAATGTCTTAATATCTTGTAAGCGAACACCACGCTCTGTCCTGAGTGTGGGTGTCAGCTGTGGGGGAGGTGTGTGTGTGTGTGTGTGTGTGTTTGTGTGTGTTGGAATGTCTTCCGGGGTGAATCTGCCTGCGTGGGGTACGCAAAGTTGTCAGTGGGGCAATCAGTACTCAAGACTATGCGGTGCTAGGCCATATTTATGGACCAGAGTTAGAGAGGTTAGGAGCATTTTGACATCAACAATTTAATGGGTCATCCGGACAACGCAGATACCCTACAGTGCTAACATTGTTTTCTAAAAATAATAAACGTTGTGCTCTTAAAATAAGAAAATATGGCTTGACATTTCTGATTCTAAGATAGACTGTGTCAAAATATACCATACACTTTAAAAAAATACTTAATTCATTAAAAGAAATCACTAAAAATGGCATTTTTTTCTTTGTAAGAAAATTCAAGTTATATTTTCTCAAAACAAGCAAAATAATTTTTTGCTTTTAGTTCTAGGGTAGTTAATTTATCTTAGAAGGAAAAAAAAATTTAAGATTTTTTAACTCGGCAAGATTTCATTTTTTGCAGTGTGGGATGTACAAGCTGTCAAAGTTGTCTCGAATTCCAAAGTTGAATATGACATTGATAATGAAATGTCATTAAAAAAGAAAACAGTAAAACCTTGTACTCTGAACAGTATGGCTCTCTGGTTAACATCAGCTCCCAAAGGTTGAGGTAGGTCTTGTCCTTGAACATCCTGGTGATTAACAGCTTCAGGTCCACAAACTCTTCTTTTGCCAGCTCAGAGTTGACACCATTTCTGGAAATGACATGGATTAAACAGCCAATCAGTGTTTAAATTAACAGGATTGCTACCAGCACATATACTGTGTATTTGTCCATCATGTTACCTTGTGAGAACAGGGGAGAAGTGATCCAAGAGGAATGCAAGGTCATCAGCACCATGGTCCACTAATTTCTCTTGGTCTTCAGGCCAGCTGTCATAATTGAAGATGTTGAAGCATTTGACAGCCTTGGTTGTGGCAGAGTTGGCATCATTCTCTCCTATTGGAAGGATAAAGACATCTTAATAAACGAGTAACATAATTTCTGATCTATCAATGTGTTCATAAGACAGAGTACACTTGCTTTCAAGGAGGCTACAGAATCTTGCTTTCAAATGTTTGACAGTGGATTTGATTGTTGCCTCCATTTCTCTTTGAAGTTTAGTGTTAGCAGTACCATCTTCTGCCAGTTTAGACACTTCACCTTTCAGTGTAACTGTCTGTGTGTGACATAAAGCATAAACACACATTGTGAGTTCGATTTATAAATATTTTATTTTTTAGAGTATTTCATATATCAGAAACAAAACCATAAATGTACCTGGAATTTGTAGATTGGCATTTCACCATGACCCTGCTCATCCTGCTGCCTCTTCTGTAGCCTAAGGTCAGCCAGAAACTGGGACAGTTTGCCGCCAGGCTTAGGTCTTGCAGCCATTACCTCTGTGGTCACCAGCAGATTTTCAAGAGCACAAACTGCCTGTTTAGAGATATCAATGACTTTTACAAATACAGCTGAACCTAATAACAAATATAAGTTACAACTATATCTCATTCATCTCGCTTACTTGAGGTAGTATGGTCTCATTTTTCTGAAGTAGGAGACTAAACTTGGTTCCAGCAAAAACATCAGCCAGAAAGTGACAAAAAGCCACAAAAGTGCCATCTTCTATTGATTTCTTGACCTGTATCATATAATCACAGCAACTATACAGATACATTAACAACATGGATACATTAAATTATTAGGGGAAAATGACTGAAGTTAAAGTGGCACTAATTTAATAAATTCCCTGTGGAAATTCACTGACCTTTGTGGCTCGGCCTGCAACATCTGCATTGGCAGAGGACCCTGCCAAATGGTCCATATGACAGTGGACTGTAGTGAACTGGCCTTGATGGTCATTCTGTCCGGGTCTGAGGAAGGTCTCCAGGGCCCTGGAGACATGTGGAAGCCATCGTGTACCTTTAACCCCACCAGGGACTAACACATCCACTCCCAGGTCCTCTCCAATGGCTTTCAGCTCCCTCATTGATTTTGGACTAAAATGATAGGTCTTCCACACCAAATGAAGCATATCATACACTTGACGGATCATTGCATTGTCCTTCTGGACCGACAACATGGCCAATTCCAATCTGTAAAGATATATCTCAATTCATTTACATATAGATACCTCTTTATAAGAAAATAAACAAAAGCATGCAATGTGCATTGGGGTGTCAGGTACAAGTCTTAAGCCTACCTGTGTGGCATACAGTAAAAGGGTATGATGAAATCCCCTGCATCTTTCTGTAAAAGGGCTATAACTCCCCCTTTGCTACCAAGATTAACTGCAGCACCATCAGCCCCCAGAGCAACTGTTTTTTCAAGCCAGTCTCCACATTGATCCCCAAGCACAGCAAATGCTTTCTTTGTGGCGGCATATATTCCTAATAAACAAAGAAAAATGATAATGCAGGTCACTAGCCTATAGCTTGCCATATCAATAATTTTAATGTGATCAAGGCTTACTTCCATTTTTATTTATTAAATTTTAATAATATTTTAGGATATACAATTTTCTTAAGATTTCTAATTCATAGTTCAGCTAATAGGACTTGCTGTTAATATCCCTAATAATCAGCACTTCATTGTTTTAAGTGGGGAGAGGGGTAAGAACGTCATTAGGGTCTTCAGGTGGGTACCCTCCTTCATCGGTGTTTCGTTGATAAACCCACGACACCTCCAAAGGGCTCAACGGCAACACCTGGCGTCCCAGGTGAGCCCCCTTCTGCTTTTACCCCTCTTTATTGTTCTTCGCAGCCCAGTTGGTGTCCTTCCTCTTTATCCAGATCCATCTGCTGCTACACTCTGCTGCCTCCGACAGTGATCTGATGGCTTTCCTGAAGGCCTGTCCCCGAACTCCCACCCCCTTCAGGAGTCTGGTTATGGATGTGGCCACAAATCCTCTGCACCCGACCTCTACCGGAAGTACCTGTGTACGCCAGCCTTGTTGTTTTGCCTCAACAGCTATATCAGAGTATTTCAGCTTTTTCCGTTCATACGCTTCTCCCACAGCAGCCTCCCATGGTACAGTTAGTTCCACGATCAACAGGGACTTCTGTGAAGTAGACCATAAAACAAGATCCGGCCTGAGATTGGTGTTTAAAATCTCCGGTGGAAACTTGAGTTGCTGATCTAAGTCCACTTGCATTTTCCAGTCCCGCGCGGCATCCAAGAGGGTGCTATCCACTCTTGCAGCTGTTTTCACTGGGCACTGCCCTGCTCTCACGAAGGGGATATTGGATGAGTGTCCGGCTGTTGGGTGAGGGAGGGCATTGATGGACGATCGCTTTCCTTCCAGAATGACAGCCAGTTGTCGTAAGACTTGGTTGTGCCTCCAGGTGTACCGGCCTTGGGACAGGCTGGTTTTGCAGCCGGTGAGGATGTGCCTGAGAGTTGCCTTATATAATGCTATATTGTGGGTAGGCCTTAACATAGGGTAACGTTACACTTACCTTGTGCTAGTGTTGTCACGGTACCAAAATATCAGTATTCGGTACCAATACCAGTGAAAATCCATGGTTCTCGGTACCAATTTCGGTACCAAAGCTTAATTTAGATTAAATTTACACATATTAAAGTGTATATCACGGTTACAAAGATGGAAACTGTAGTATTAAAAAAAATAAATAAATAAGATTCTATTTGTTAGATAACATTAGATAAAATTACCTAACAATAAACAACAGTTATACACTGTAGCAATTATTCTCCATGGGGTTAACTTAAAAATGTACTAATATATTTTTAAAATCAAAAGTTTTACCTGTTAACATTATTTAATGCACAATGAATGAAGTGAACAAACATGAACAATCAAGTGTTTGTATTAAATAACATTCACAAACATTAATTAATGTTGTAAAAATATATTGTTCACTCAATGTGTTGATGTTGCATTAAGTAATATTAATGAATGGTGTCTTATTGTAGTGTTAACAAACTATACAGGAGATAAAACATGTTTTATTTGACTTAACTGTACTTTTATTTAATCCAAAAATGTCACTCTTGCCTGTCTTCAAAGCTTGAGAACCCTGTAGCTGATTTCTAATGCAAGGGCTATAAATCAATTAATTCTGATACTTCCTCGTCATCATGGAGAGCGCATCGCACCGCTTTCTCCTTTCCACAAGCACTTGCTTTCCCGTGTCTCCGCTATGCAACCATGAACAGCGGCGAGCCTGGAAAGACGAGCTCGCACGTCTCTTCTATTATGAGCATTTGAAATTTGCACACGCAAAAAAACGCGCTATATAAACGTGTGAACGGCCCTTTATGGCAACGTGACATTAGCCTTATTCAAAATATTTCCATATGTGGCTCTTTCCTCCTTTCTTGTCAACAAGTGGATTCAGAGCCACCGCATTAGCAGCGCCGGTCGCCGTGTCTCAGAGTGTTTTTATGAAGAGTACGCACCTCTGCATCTTTCCGACAGCGCATCAAGAACCGGATTAACCCGGTACTCGGTACCTAGAAAAGCTGGGACCGTAACCGTTTAATTTTTTTAGTACCGACTTGGTACCGAAGTACCGAGTTTTTTGACAACACTACCTTGTGCATGACCATGCTCCACTTCAGTGTGTCCAATTAGTATATTGACCGGTCTCCCTCTCCTCAAGATCCGGCTGTAGACAATCACACACTCCTTCGTGGAAATGTCTGTGTCACCGTCGATCATAAATGACATGTATGTGGAATTCGCGATGGCAACAGATGTCTTTTTTTTTAATGTGTCGGCTATTACCCCAATAAATTGGGCACATTCAACGTCATTGCTGTACGTCGGGTTCACGTCTAATCAGTTTTTCTTCATCAGAATCATTTCCGATCTAAATTTAGTGAATGGCAGCTCTTCTTTTGCGATGTTATAGGCGACGTTGAATTTTATTATCATCTCTGATTGTTCTGAGGACCTGATAGCTGCTGCCTGTCGCTGAAATGCAGCCGGGAGAGGAGCCACTTTAGTCACACCAGGGTTCCTGCACACTTTTTAAAGTCAAATTTAAGGCTTTTTAAGACCTTTTTAAGACCTGAAGAAATCAAAATGAATACCGTACATTAGGGGTGAGCAATATTGACAAAAATATATCTCGATATTTTAAACGTTTTGTTGATAATAATTAGATGATATTTTACTGATTGTGTTTTTGTGCTGGTGCATTGGCTGGTTTAGGCCTGTTGTTGACAGCAGACTCACGAAGATATTCATATTTTTAATATTCTATGCAGTGGTCAGTTCACAGTAGTGACAGAAATGATTAATTAATGTGCAATATTTGCCACCTTAAATTGTTCCAGGGGCATTTTCACCTATATGTGGACATTTTTTCTAAACTTATTTAGAGTTATGCATCACCTTTTATGTCAAATAGCCTACTAACATTCAAATTATTCAAATTAAATTGTACAGTAATTATACTTATTTATACAATAATACTTAATTACACAATAATTATACAGTAGGGGGCCTACCACCGTTACCAGTCAAACTAAATTATTCAATCAAAATCCATCTTTGCAGTGCAGAGGTCACACAGAAGCGGCATCAGAAGTGGCATTAATATTTACACTCCATTTACAATTGCATAAATAAAGCTATGACAGTTTTTTTTTTATCAATATTCAATATTTAAAAGTGAAATGATTTCTAATTTTAACGTTTTAATTAAAGGGTACTTTAAATATGAAACTAAAACCGCCAGTAGGCGGCGGCAAGTCACTGTCCTAATACCGTAAGCGAGTTGAGCATACTGTCTATCTATGGAGTTGAAGGATTCATTCATTCAACCGATTTGTTCAAACGGCTGATTCATTCGGGAAAGAAACAAGTGATTGTTCAGTGAATCGTTAAAATGACTCATTCAAAACGTGGATTTCAGTCAAGAAATCATCGCTGTCTGTTGCATTAAGACTCTGCTACGGTTTCATTTTGAAATTCTAGTCGGCGAAATAAAGGGAAAACAAACAATATTGACAATATGGTGTATAAAAAGTAACTCATGTTAATTTATTTTTAATTTAACTATTGTATAACATAAATATATCACACTTGTGCACGGGAAAACGGCATTCTTACTGATGTGATATTCTAATATAAGAACAGAATATGATATAAATATAAGACAAAAACTAATTTGGGGACATAGGCCTACAACTTCACTGACACATCACGCAGTGAAAGCACGAGAGACAAATGCGATGTCAGCTCACAGTGCCTCATACATTGTTAAAACAATGATTGCAATATCATTATAGTCAATACACATCGCACACCTCTAAGGACATAAAGAATGAACTTACGACTGAACTGACATTGCCAACTTTCTTCTTCTCTCCTCTCTCGCGTGCAGGAGACAGACGTTATTCTGCCGCGAATGTGATTCGAATTGTCACGTGAACAAGCAAATCCACAAAGATAGAATAATAAAAAATAATACTACGCTAATTAGATAGTTTTAATTTGGAAAACATTTAGATATGTCAAAGTCGAAGTGTCATCTAAAATTTAAGACCTTTCATAAGTAAAAATAAGACTTTTTAAGACTTTTTATGGCCTTATATTTTAAAAATCTAATTTAAGACTTTTTAAGACTTTTTAAGGATCCGCGGGAACCCTGCACACACTTATCGCGGCATGAAGTGTGTTTTTTTTTTAATATTGTGCTTTTTCAGCGTTTCGATTCGAAACGTTGTTGATCCGCTTACAAATGCACTGTTCCCTGCCATTCTCTGGCCACATTCTTTACAATAAATGCAGTGCATTATGTTTTCTTTCTTGTTAAACCTTAACCAGGGAAACTGGTCTAACCAGTTTTTACGAAATATATATTTTTTTCCCTTTTTATTTTGAGTCTCTATCTCGGGCCCGGTAACGTTAGGCTCTACCTCCGTCTCGGAGTCGGATGCCATCTCTGACGAAGGACCAGGACTTGGCATCTTACCAGGGACTGGGGAGACTGACTGAAGTAGCTCCGTGTCTGGGCTGTTGTCGGAGCATTAACCGGGTTGAGTGTAGGGGGGAACAGGCCTACTTTTCTTACAGAAAAAACTCTCTATGGGTCTATTTCTTTTCATTATTCGAGTTCTGCTGGCTTTTTTTTGCTGATGCTGATTGACGTAACTTATTCTCTTTTGCTCCGGTCGCAATTTCAATCACACAGCACGGAGCCTACATGAACATCTGGACCACAGCCAACCAGAGGCAAAGACCCGCCCCATCTCTGTCTCTGATTGGTTGAGACCACAATATGATCCAACCATGATTGAGTTCTGTCTAGGTCTGAACAAACGCTTAGTTTGCGAAAAAAAAAAAAAAGTTAGCCGAGAAGCAGCGGATGCGTACGAGGACGTCAGGTGCAGCGGTGCGACCAAGGCAAAAAATTAGTCGCACCCTTACAAATTTTGGTCGCACTCTAGAGCCCTGCAGATGGTGAGGTAGAGAACTGAAACCAGATTGAAGAAAGTAAATGTGACAAGAACGATAATAAGTTGATGATAAGTGTATTGTGGTACCAATCATACCATTGATCAGCTCTACCAAACTTGGATGTCTTTTTTTCCAGGAATAAAGAAACATTGTTAAGTTGTTTTGATTGATACTGTGAAGCAGCTTTGATACAATCTGTATTGTGAAAAGCGCTATATAAATATATTTGACTTGACTTGACTTGACTATTGATGCCACACACACATTTAATATCACTTAGATCCACGTTATCATGACGATGAAATCCAGCAGTGTTATTTGTGCTGGTACTACTGAGTGATAAATAAATATTTGATCAGCGCTATCCCACCATCACATTGTCCACTACTGGAGCACAAGATGGCCCAACTGCATGGAATACATGATATCATAAAATACCCCACCATTAGATAATTGCAGAACACAGTGTAAATAACCAAATAGAAGTCCTTAATTACTATGCATTTTTATCATCAAATATCACAGTGTGTAATAATAAGGGATGTCCTGATACCACTTTTTCACTTCCGATACCGATACCGATGCCGCAGCTTTGGCTTTTGCCGATACCGATATTAATCCGATATTTTTATTTTATTCTTAAACTAATAAAAAATATAGCAATTTTCTCAATTAGGGACCGTTCGGTATTTATTGAAGGGGCCTCCGGAGGAAAATAGGGGAGGGTCATGCCTTTTTTTCTTTGTTGAGGGGAGGGTCATCCAACTTTTTTTAGTCTAGGGGGAGGGTCACTCAACTTTTGTATTCATGAAAACAGCAAAATTTCAAAGTGGCTTGTTCGGTGCATATTTCCAATGTAGCTCCATGTAGCTCCCTCAGTCCCCCCTCTCCATCGCTAGCAGATGGGTCTGACCCAACAAAAATCGCACCATCCCCCAACCCATTAATGCACAACACCTGATTCCACCCCAATAATCACATGTAGGCTAAAATGAACAAAATTGATCACAACATTGTGAGGACCAAAGTACGGACCACTAGCTGGAAGCACAAAAACTTAAAGGTTTCACTCCAAACGCTGTCGGGTGAGGAAACGTTAAAAAAAAAGAAGATTGTTTTAAATTTGACAATCCAAAATTACGGGGAATCCAGAGAGTGTTGGAGGAGTTGCTGGTAACGTTACCCTATGAACACAAGCCATGTGGTGTACTGCACATGGATTTTGCCTTCGAACTGTTTGCGTCATTTTTCGAGAGGCAGTCAGTCGAAATAGAATGGTTCCGGGACTGCATACTCAATCCCGAAAATGGGATACCTGTTTTGATATATAGACAAACGGGCAAGCAGTGGATTGTATTGAACGACGGGTCGCGTCAATGGAAAACATTTTGCCGCAGCTAGCCAAAGACGAGGACGGAAAACATGACCAAGACATCGAGGACCTCAATATCGAAACGGTACGTACAGTTTGGTTTTGAGCTGCATGTGTTTTGTTGAGGGTTCTGGTGTAACGTTGCGACTAGATCACAGAACAGCAGAGTAGGCCTGTTCCACACAGCCTAGACATAGTAGAAAACATTTTGAGCCAGAGCTGTGGCTGATTCTGTGTTTACATCGTACTCATCCAGGTTTGGTCAAAGTGAGAAAGATTGGAAGGGAACTGACAGCCTGAGCCCCCAAAGGAATTGTAATATTTTAAGGTTTCACTTTCATTTGTCGATTTCATGACACCAACATCCAGAAACCTATATATGAATGACGTGTACACTACAGCCTCAGTTTTCAGATATGATATGATCAATGTGGTGAAGAATCAGTCATTTCTTTGAACAAATCAATGTATCCATGTATATAAAACTCTTGGGGGATCACATTTATTTTCATTTTAAGATTATTAAAGATTTAGCATCAGCTAATGAGATTGCGCATTCACAGTTAAATCCTGCCTTTTACTTTCACGATTGGTTGCTGATAAAAAGGACATGGCCATATTTGGATCCGACAGCATTGTACAGCAGAGAGAGAGCTTTCTAACGGTGTGTGTGATGACAGGGTGCAGACAGCGATCGTGGAGCAGCGGGAGGATTTATATCGCCAACTTTTGATGAGAAATCTACAGACGCAAACAGACAACGTGTTGTAAGATAAAGACCTAAATGTGTATTTCGGACTTTTTTTCACCACAAGTCTGAAAGAAGACAAATACCCCAAAATCTCAAAATTGACCAGTGTGATGTGCTAAAAAAATGATGTTTTTGCCTGCCGTGTCTCGCCTTAATTATATTTAATATTTAGCTTGTGAATAGGTTGACATGCTAATCATAAGGCCTATCTCTCTTTACCTGTTGCCACTTGTGTTTGTCCTCTTGAAAATAAATCTGTAAGCTTGGCACATTTGGCAGCATCCTTCTCCAATGCCTTTCTTTTTTTCAACCTGGCTTTTTCAGCCCCTCCTGGCCTCTTCCTCCCATCCATCCTCCCTGACTTGAGAAAACGTTTTGAAAAAGACGCGCTATGGACCCAACCAACTCTATTTGGAAGAGGAGGGGAGAATTCCCTTACATGGTACAACCCATGCCGTGACTGCGCGCTGCGGTGTTAGAATGTGGAACGTGTAGCCTTAAGAGAAGATAGTCAACGTGACAAATGTAAAAAAAAAATAAAAAAAATTCCTCGACCGGCCCAAAAGTGAAGCGGCCCACCGGGAATTCTCCCGATTCGCCCGATTACCCACTCCGTGCCTGCTACCATTTATTTTTAATATAATAATTTATAAGTGATATATAATTGTTAATGAGGATATCTTTATTCAGGTGTGCATAATTAAGCAGGTTTTCTTTGACAGATAAAATGGGCCAAAAAAAAGAGATTTATACTGAAAAGTCATTATTAAATGCCCTTGAGAAGGATGAAATAAGAAAAGTAAACTGACCGACCATTGGACAAGAAATGCTGATTGGGTCAACAGGGTCCAGCCCTTGGTACTTATTACATATCACCAGGGGCGGATCTAGAAAAATATTTATGGGGTGGCGAGAGGGGGGCAGGAATTTTTGAGGGGTGGCAATATATGGCAGCCGTATATAGACTGAATTTAATCACAGTTAACACAGTTTGATGAGAAATAGTATGTAGCCTACACACTACAAAAGGGCTCAGGCTGCCATTTACAAACTCAATATCATGCAATCAATGTCTTGCATTGAGGTGAAACTTTATATTAGGAATAAGTGTAAAAAAAGGGGAAAAAAGTCGGCACACCTTTATACTCACCTAGGGTCACCTGTGAGTATAAAGGCGGGGTGTGTTTAACTTTTAGTTGTCTGACGAAGAGCCTACCTACGTGCTTGAAACGTTACCACCTGTGTGTGAGTCCATTCAATTTTTCACAATTTTGGAGCCAAGGTGTGCCAACGTTTTTTCCCCTTTTTTATATATATTTTTTCTGTTGAGCACCCAAATTGAGTGTTTTGATGTGGATGTGCATTTGGATCTGATTAAATTTTTTTATAAGTGGCCATACAATGTGATCTGACTTAATAGGAGATAGAAGTATGATAGAAGTAAGGGGCATTATCATGAAAGGCATTAAGGTAAAACACAGGCGAGTGTGCGGTAGACACTTCCGGTTTCGCATTACACCCGGTGCAGGGAGCCGGAGAAAGCCGAAAATTATGTCTTATAGTTGTTTATAGAATCAATTATTGTCACGGTTGGTAAATCCTATGTCTTCTTCTTGTCTCGTGTTTCTGTTGTGTGTGCGCTGATCAGAGGGGCGTGGCCGCTCATCAGCGCTCGTTCAGCAATCACTCATTACCTCATCACCAGCTGCAGTCTATCCATTCCTGTGTATATAATCTCATCAACTTCTCATCTCCATTGTCAGATCGTTGTTTGTTGGTGTCCGGTGTCTGATCCCCTCTACGTTCCAGTTATCCTTCCCTGTTCCTGTCTGTTTCCCGTGGATGTTCTGGATTCGTCTCGTTGATCGTCACTTCTCATCACTTCCACTTCTGTTACATCTGACCATCGAGTCCCTGCGCCGCTAGCCTGTTGCCCTTGGACTGTGTTTGTTCTCTTCCTAATAAACTGTTTTACTTGCACTTGCTTCCGAAGTTTATTCCGTTACAATTATATCACTTAAAATACTACTAAGATCCATATTACTACAGTATCACACGAGCCAATGCCAATTAAATGCACGGATGCATAGTCAGATTAATGAATGAAATACAACTGTTCACGAACAGAAGAATGTAGCTATTGGATTCCTGCTGCATTCGCAATCACAATTATGCCTGCTGTAAATATAGAGTTACAACTACGATTAGAGTTGTTAAATAAAATACCCTGTGAACATTCACACGTTTGCTTTGTAATAGGCTACAATTTATCTCCATACTATTTTCTTAATTCACTTACATCAATTGCTCGATCAATATTATTATCACATATTTTACATTTATATTTTTAACTGTAGGTACCACAAACAATTTAATATAGCTAAGTTTTTGTATATTTTACACATAGTAAAATACTGTATGTGCTGCTTATAAACACCAGACAGATAATGATTTATGAAACAGATGCTCTTTACTCATCTTACTTGCACAAAATAAAAACAGTAATAGAAAGCATAGAAACGCACTGGTGAAATAAACTGAAAATTATATACATTTAAAAATTTGTGATTTTGACAATGATACATTGGATCAACTGAATTTGACACTGGATAGTGATGACACAAATGACTCATTTCAAGATACTGACGAAGAGGAAATAGAGCCTCAGCTTGACATGAAGACAAAATTGGCTGAATGGGCAGCTAGTCGTAATATCTCTCAGTCTGCTTTGTCAGAATTACTTCAGATACTTATAGTGGAAGGTCTTAATTTACCTAAAGATCCAAGAACACTTATGTCTACTTTAAAAGAATGTGAAGTCAAAAAAATGGGAAGTGGGAGTTATTATCATTTTGGCCTTTGTAACGCAATATGTGCAGAGCTGACCAATGCACAGGATGAACTCACAGACACATTAACTCTCAGGCTAAATGTTGATGGAATACCGCTTTTCAGAAGCTCCAATCCACAGTTGTGGCCCATACTTGGTAAAATTAAGGAGCTACCTGGATCAAACGTGTTTATGATAAGTCTCTATGCTGGCCCATCTAAACCTCCATCAGTTCATGAGTACATGAAAGATGTTGTTGAGGAATTTAAAAAACTCACAAAGGAAGGCTTTGTACTTCAATGAGAAAAATAGTGCACCCAGATATGGAAGCAGCCCTCAGAACAGATGCCCAGTTTGATGAAATGATAGATGAGGAACATCATCGTGATGTATCACCTCTTCGGGAGTTGGGAGTGGGATTAGTTACATCTTTTGTTCTTGATTATATGCATTTAGTGTGCTTAGGAATTGTCCGTAAACTTGTTTCACTGTGGGTCAAGGGACCCTTGACATGTAGAATTTCATCAAGTGTTCTTTCAGTTGTATCTGAAAACCTGCAATTACTTAGGCAAAATTTGCCTAGGAATTTCTCAAGAAAGCCACGGTCACTTTACGAATATAGCCACTGGAAGGCTACAGAATTTAGGCAGTTTTTGTTATACACGGGCCCTGTTGTGTTGTTTAATACATTTCCTAAACGTATATATAGAAACTTTTTAGTCTTATCAGTTGCCATGAGAATTCTTTTGAGTCCGGATCTGTGCACTAACTATTGTGATTATGCTGAAAACTTGCTGAAATGTTTTGTAACTATTTTTGCCAAAATCTATGGGAATGAATTTCTTGTATATAACACACATGGTCTCATACATTTGGCACAAGATGCTCGTAAATATGGTGCTCTTGACTCTGTATCATGCTTTCCATTCGAAAACTACTTGGGACAATTGAAAAGGATGGTTAGGAAACCTCAAAACCCAGTTGAGCAAATTGTGAGACGTGTGGGTGAGAGACAAACTTTTAGCAGACACACAAAAGGAATATGTGAAGAACAGTTTAAACAGCCGCATTTCTCTGGTCCAACTCCACCAGGATTTTCCACATGCACACAGTTTAAGCAATGCCAATACAAAGGAATGATCATCAGCTGCTCTCCAGGAAACAACTGCTTTGAAATTGATAACAGAGTTTCCCTTGTTAGAAATGTTTTGGTTTCTCCCGCAGCAGACATTTTTGCAGTATGTGAGTTTTTTAATGCAGGGACTTGTTTTTTTGATTATCCTATCAATTCTTCAAGCTTGGGAATTACTGTCGTCTCAGAACTTACTGGCCAGTTATTTGTTGTTCCAGTGGCACAACTTTCAAAAAAACTTGTTCTTCTGCCAATGACTGATGTTTATGTGGCTTTGCCACAGCTACATGATTACTGACTCTATATTTTCATGGTTCAGAATGTCCCATTTTAGTGTTGTGGAGTTCACTGATGAATTTACAGCCGATGAAAGGACTGTCATTGATGTCATTCCTACAAGCTGGATTACTGGACCCAAAAGAGATGAATGTTTTTGGCCTACTGGTAGAACTCTCTGTATCAGCAAGGCTGTAAAAAAAACAAATAACTCCTGGAGCAGACTGGGCAAAGTATAGCATACGCATTATAGGAAATGCAGGTAACATGAAAGGATCATTTGCTTGAAAAGATTCCAGACGGTAAGCTTTTTTTCTCCCTAAATGTTTTTTATTTTATTTTACAGAAACATATGCTGCAGCAAGAGCTAAACTTAGCAGGGCCGAGGACACCTCAGATTTACAAACCGACACTGAAATGCCGAAGAAGCGCAAAAGATTGTAAGTAAAAACTTTTTTTTTAAGTGATGCCAGAATGTTAGGAGCTAAACAGACTTGCCCTGCCAAAATATTCACAAAAAGTTACTGTTTTCTACAGAGCCCTTTGCAAAAGTTTGCAACATGTTACAGTGTACAGATTATGTATACTATAACGTTTTTCCTTTGTGCACCACTGCCATTTTATTATAAAGAAAACGAGAGTATAGATTCACACGGATTATTAAAAAGATCTATTTTCTCAAATTTAGGGCAGTATATCTCCAATATTACGCCAGGTTTATGTCCGCTTTAAATTTACTGCTTTACAAGAAAGGCAGATATATCTTTAATAATTCATGCACATCTATGCTCTAGTCTATAGCATACATAATCCGGACACTGTAACACATGCGCACGAGAAACTATTGCATGCTCACATGAGACGTTTCTCATGAGCACAAGAAAGGTTAAAAAATTTAGAAACCAGACTTTAAATTGTGGTTTTAAACTACTTTTTATTGTCAGAACTTACTGAACAACAAATAAGAAACTTGCTACAAGTTGTATTAAAAACTTTATGAAAATGTAATGACAGAATTATTTAAAACATCGACATACCTTCTGTTTACTTAAACTTATTTTGTGCTAACTAAGAGTTGGTAGAAAGTACCTTACATGTTTCTGCTGGTAAATATATGAAAATTTAGATTTTTTTTACTGAAATGTACCTTTAATGTCAACTGCTTAAGGTTTAAGAACCCCAATTTTATAGATTTTTCTGATTCAAATATCTTCTTAGGCCAAATAGAAAGTTTTTTTCTGACACTAGTGAAGAATCAGACACTGTTAGTGAGGACGAACAACCACCCACCCCACCCGGCCAACTCAACAACATTACCACCCAGAGCGTCGTCAGCAGACCTGACAGCCAGAGATTCACTGTTACAGGACCACCAAACACCGGACCAGCCGCTCAGAGATTCCCTCCTACAGGACCATCAAACACCGGACCAGCCGCTCAGAGATTCCCTCCTACAGGACCATCAAACACCGGACCAGCCGCTCAGAGATTCCCTCCTACAGGACCATCAAACACCGGACCAGCTGCTCAGAGATTCCCTTCTACAGGACCATCAAACACCGGACCAGCCGCTCAGAGATTCCCTCCTACAGGACCATCAAACACCGGACCAGCCGCTCAGAGATTCCCTCCTACAGGACCATCAAACACCGGACCAGCCGCTCAGAGATTCCCTCCTACAGGACCATCAAACACCGGACCAGCCGCTCAGAGATTCCCTCCTACAGGTGGGTTTTGTGCTAATATAGTCAAATACACAAATGGTTTATATAAACAGTCAGTTATGTCTAAAGTGAAAGTAAACAGTTGAGAGAAAATCTAATTTGTATCTGTATATTACATGCACACATGAGTCTTAAAGTGACAGACAGCACACGCTGGTTTCTGTCTTTTGCTGAACTGACTTCATAGTTTATATTTCCTAATATTGAAGTAAAAAGGGACCCGCAACTATTTGGTTATCCACATTCTTCAAAATAACTTTTATGATCAACATAAGAAATAACTTCATTCAGGTTTAAAACAACTTGAGGATGAGAAAATAATTACAGAATTTCCATTTTTTCATTATCTTTTATACAGTAGCTTTAAGAAACCATGTACAATTTATACAGTGAAGTCTACATGGTGAATGATACTGTTAAATATTATACTACGGTAGCTAAAAAAATAAAAGCACTATTTATTTACTTTGAACAAAGATAAAATAATTAAATGTATCTTTGGCCTAAATGTCTAATTGTTTTTTTTTTCTTTTATATTTTGTTACATTGTTAGGCTATGTTTTTAACATAGGGAAATTAGTTTGGCTGTGCCGCTCAGTCACTTGCAAAACAGTAAAACCAACATAAAAAGAATTGTTAAAATCGTGAATCATGATATTCCTGAACAAAATTGTGATAAGATATTTTTGCCATATCGCCCACCCCTAGCTATAGGACCAGCCAACACCGGACCTGCCGCACAGGGATTCACTGCTGCAGGACCTGTCGGTCAGAGAATCGCCACCACCGATTATGCTATGTTCGTCAAGCTTTTAACCCTCCTGGAGGAAGTGAAAGAGACTCAGCGAGTGCATAGCAACATTTTGAATGCTTTGCTTAAGCAGCACAACCATGAGTCATTGCCCAATGTTCCTGAAGAAGCTGTCTTCCCTCTAACAACAACAGAAGAAGTGGAAGCTATGAATGAAAAGTTGCTTGACCCAAGATTCATGTCTAGTGTTGTAGGTTCATGATCAGTGTTCATGTTGCTTGTTGGTTTTTATTTTTTATCATTCTGAAGCTGACTTACGCATATCATCTACAAATCATTCTGTCTGTTTGTACTTAGGTTGCAATGGTTGCAGATGTTGGTGGTTCTTCACTGGATGATGCAACAAGAAGGATGATGAGATTCCTAATTTCAAATGAAGTGGCAATCCAGTACAGTCTGTTTGGCCGTCATGGCAAGAAGAGATTTAGAGATCTGCGCCTTTTTGAGGTCATATACGGTAAGTGTTTTATTGTTGTACTCCTATGCATAAGTCAAGTGAATTTCATTTGTGTAATACTTTTAACAATACACACGCTAGTGCTGCATGATTAATCATATTTTAATCATGATCATAATTTGGAATTAATATTAGGAATTTTGTGTGTAAACTTTTATGCAGGTGGATTGAAGAAGAATTCATTGACCAAAGAAGTCAACCAGAAACAGGCAGAAAAGGCTCTCACCAAATGGTTCACTGGTGCTAGAGACAGGGGTGGAAACAGAGCCATTAGAGGACAACAGGAGAAAAGACCATCTCAAATACCTGACAGTAGTGGTGGGCAGATCGAGGCTTCGTGAAACACTGAAACAGTTGAAGCAAATGTGCCGTACAGTGTCGAGGCTTTGAAACCGACACCTGTCTCCATGGTGACCCCTAGTGGTCAGAACAGTGTAAATGCAACAAAAACCCAGTCCAAACATGCATAAAAAACCCTTTTACAAATCTATTGCAAATGTTTATTGAAAGTAAATTCTTTCAAATGCAATTATCTAATAATCTAATAAGATTATCAAGTGTATACATGTTCTTTTATCAATTGTCAGGGTTTGTTTTGTTAGTTCTATGAATGGCTCCGCTAAACAGGCCAATAAGACTTAACGACCATTATTAATTTTAATTATACTAATGTCTAATTAAATGGTCTACAAATAAATAAAACTGGTCAGAGATCAGGTAAAACCCACAGACACTTGTTCAATGGTTCCCAGTGAATCCTCATGATCCATGGGTTGACACAGATCATTGCCCCCAGCGGTGAATTGAAATTCCAAAGTGTTTCGAAACAGTTATGACGTAATGGAGCCTCGTTTACTGAAATCACGTGACTTCTGGCAGTTTGATTCGCGCTCCGAACCATTGATTTGGAACAAACGATTTGTAAAGGCTTCGAAGCTTCATGAAGCAGTGTTTTGAAATTGCCATCACTACCTGACTACACTACACTTTGTGAGCTTTTCCTTAAACCTTTTTTTCTTCATTTTATTTCATTCAAGTTTGCATACCTTTTCTTTTTATTTCAAATAAAATGTGTAATTGTTTATTGGGAAAATACTGAATATAATATATATATATATATATATATATATATATATATATATATATATATATATTTATTTTTTTACTGATTTTGAGTTTTATTTATTTTGATCCATAACAGTTGGAGGTTGTCATGTTGGAGTTCCCATAATTAGTCAAGATCACTGCAAGGCAAGTTTATTTATATAGCACATTTCATACACAATGGTAATTCAAAGTGCTTTACATAGAAGAAATAATAAAAATCAAAAGAAATAACAATAATTAAAACAGTTTAGAATAAAGATTTTAAAATAATCAAAACAAAGAATAATTAAAACAGTTTAGAATAAAAAATAAAATAAAGTACAGTAAAAACAGTCGGACGACTAGTGGCACAGTGCTCATTCAGTAAATGCATAGCTGAAGATATGTGTTTTGAGTCTGGATTTGAATGCAACTACTGTAGGAGCACATCTGATCTCCTCTGGAAGCTGGTTCCAGCTGCGGCTGGCATAATAGCTAAAAGCAGACTCTCCATGCTTAGAGTGAACCCTTGGTATTTCTAGCTGATGTGATCCTAATGATCTGAGTGATCTGTTGGGTTTATATTTAGTGAGCATATCTGCAATATATTGAGGTCCTAGGCCATTAAATGATTTATATACCAGTAATAATACTTTAAAATCAATCCTAAATGTAACTGGGAGCCAGTGTAAAGACCTGAGGACTGGTGTGATATGTTCTTATTTTCTGGTTCTGCTCAGAATCCTGGCAGCAGCGTTCTGTATGAGCTGCAACTGTCTTATGGTCTTTTTAGGAAGGCCAGTGAGGAGTCCATTACAATAATCCACCCTGCTGGTGATAAAAGCATGCACAAGTTTCTCTAAGTCTTGACTTGAAACAAAGCATCTAATTCTTGCAATATTTTTCAGGTGATAGTATGCTGATTTAGTTATTGCTTTGACATGACTACTGAAACTAAGGTCTGACTCTAGAGACACACCAAGATTCCTGACTTGATTTTTAGTTGTTAGACCCCTAGCGTCAAGGTATGCATTCACCTTGAGAACTTCCTCTTTGTTTCCAAACGCAATGATTTCAGTTTTGTCTTTGTTTAACTGAAGAAAGTTTTGGCACAAAAGTTTTGTTTAGTTCATCAATGCATTGGCACAGGGAGTCAATGGGGCTGTAGTCGTTAGGCGATAGGGCTAAGTAGAGCTGTGTGTCGTCTGCATAGCTGTGGTAAGAGATTCGGTTCTTTCTCATTATTTGGCTCATTGGGCGCATATACAGGTTGAATAGGAGTGGTGCAAGAATTGAGCCTTGAGGGACTCCGCATGTCATGGATGTCCACTCAGACTTATGGTCTCCTATACTCACATAATAACCTCTCCCTTCTAAGTATGATCTGAACCATTTTAGGACTATCCCAGAAAGCCCCACCCAGTTTTCCAGCCTGTCAAGAAGTATGTTGTGATCGACAGTGTCAAATGCAGCACTGAGGTTGAGTAGTACCAGTACTGATAATTTGCCTGTATCAGTATTCAAGCGAATATCGTTTATTATCTTTATGAGCGCTGTCTCTGACAATTTTCAATCTGGAGTCCGATCGCATCACAGCACAAAGTATCCATTCAAGCTTAAGAATTTGTTCAGCTGATTGAAGACAACTTTTTCAATGATCTTTCCTATGAAAGGAAGATTTGAGATCGGTCTATAGTTGCTTAATATAGTCTTATCCAGATTGCTCTTTTTCAAGAGGGGCTTGACAACTGCAGTTTTCAGGGAGTTTGGAAAACTACCAGAAAGAAGTGAGGCATTAACCACTTTTAGGAGATCTGCTTCTAAACTGCTTAACACACTTTTGAAGAAAGATGTGGGAAGTGCGTCAAGGACGCAGGTTGATGTTTTAAGGTGCTGTATGGTTTCTTCCAAAATTTTTCCATCAATTTCTTTGAAATCAGACATAGTAACTACATTCTCAGGTTGTGGTCTGAACTGTCTGACCCCAGTGCGGCTCAATGATGTGCTGATCACCTTTCTGATATTATTAATTTTCTCAGAGAAGAAAGAAGCAAACTCACTGCACTTGCCGTCTGAGAGCATTTCACTGGGAATCTGGCTTGGGAGGTTTGTCAGTCTCTCTACAGTAGCAAAAAGAGTGCGTGTGTTGTTTAAGTTGCTGTTTATAATATTTGAGAAGAAAGTCTGTCTAGCTTTGCCTAGTTCCATATTGAAAGCATGGATGCTGTCTTTGTAGATGTTATAATGGACAACAAGTTTTGTCTTCCGCCACATGCGCTCTGTTTTTCTGCATGTTCTTTTCATATTTTGCACAGCTGTTGTGTTTCTCCAAGGTGCTTTTTGTCTACCACTCTTCCTGACTTTCACAGGAGCAATATAATCTATTACACCTTTAACCTTTGAGTTAAAAGAATCAAGGAGAAAATCAACAGAGTCAGCAGATATGCTTGGTTTTAAAGATATGGCCTTCATAAATAGCACACTAGTGTTCTCATTTAAGCATCTCTTCTTGACAGACACAGATCTAGCTTCAATGGTAGGAGAGATCAATATATCAAAGAAAATACAGAAATGATCAGACAGTGCTACATCCTTAATAACAATCGATGAGATGTTTAAACCCTTACTGATAAGTAAATCTAGAGTGTCCACGATTGTGTGTGGGTCCATGTACATGCTGAGTCAGATCAAAAGTTTTTAAAACAGTTTTGATTTCTTTTGCCATATTGTTTTCTGCATTATCTATGTGAATGTTAAAATCTCCAGTAATAGCAAAACAGTCAAACTCTGAGGAAATTGTTGATAGCAGTTCTGTAAAATCCTCAGCAAAGGCTGGAGAGTATTTTGGAGGCCTGTAAATAATGGTAAGTAAAATACGTGGGGCACCTTTTAACACAATACCCAGATATTCAAAAGAGGGGTAGTTACCAAATGATGTTTGCTTACATTGATAGACATCTTTAAAAAGAGCAGCTACTCCCCCTCCTCTCCTAGCAGCTCTGCAGACACTCATAAAAGTAAAGTTAGGAGGGGATGTTTCATTTAGGACTGTTGCACTGCAGCTGTCTTCTAGCCAAGTTTCATTTAGAAGCATAAAATCCAGGTTGTATGTGGTTAGTTTCATTTAGGACTGTTGCACTGCAGCTGTCTTCTAGCCAAGTTTCATTTAGAAGCATAAAATCCAGGTTGTATGTGGTTAAGTCATTGACTAGAAGTGATTTATTTTTAAGTGAGCGGATGTTTAAAAGTGCTAACTTAACAGTCTTACTTTTTGTTACTTTTGTCTTAGTTTGGCGTGCAATAGGCACCAGATTAGATGGGTCTACTGTACAGCTTTTGAAGGCCTTAGACTTTCTATCATGTAATCGAACAGCAATAGAGAAAGATACAGGCACACTGGATTCCCGCTTGTTCTGTAAACATTTAAGAAAGTTACTGTTTTCATAGCAGGGACCCGGCACATATCACTGAGAGCTGGTATCAGTTGTTTTTGGTTCACCTCGAGCCGATGGAGGAGGGTGTGGGCCCTGGCGTTTTTGCAGAGGCCGAAGAGCTCCCACAAGCGGAGAGCGAGCTGGGCCCGCAGGCTTTCGTGGTTTTGGGGCCTGACTTTTTTTGGTTGATGTCTGGGGGCTCGCAGATAGTTTGGTTCCAGCAAACACCAGTTTTTCCATTTTCTCTGAGAAACACAGAAGATGCTGTGGAGATGCTGGAGGTAGGGATAACGTGTCTGGTGATAGGGTAGAGGCTGGAGGGGGCTGTTTCTCTGTTGTTATTGGAGGCTGTAAAATGCTGTCCTGGTTTTCCAGCAAGTCGTCCTTGGGTGCTGAATGTTGGAGCAGTTCTAGTATGTCACAGTCTGTCTGTGGTGAGCTCTGTGGGCAGGGCTCAGCTGAGATTGTGTCCGTGAGCAGAGGTTGTTTTGGCTGAGTGGTGTTATCATTGTCCTTGTTTGACGTGTCAACCGCATGTCCATCCAGGTGCTGAAGTGAAGTCCTGTGGTCATTCATACTGTGTCCAGGTGTGTGTGTGCCATTCAGGTTGAGTGTATTGGCACACACTGCAGAAGGATGATTGAGGGAGAAGTAGATATTGTCCTTTAGCACTCTTGAACCAAGTTTGTTTGGGTGGTCCCTTACAGAAAAACCACATGTATTTCACATGTGCAAAAACACATGTTATCCCGTGTGACAACATGGACATGTGATTTTGCACATGTTAAATTTCACATGTGAAATGTGGGCAACACATGTGCTTTGCACATGTTAAAGGTAATTTGCACATGGGAAACATGTGGTTTTGGAACACTTTCATGGTGTAATGTGTGAACCCCATGTATATTCCCATGTGAAACCCATGTGATTGCATATGGGATTACATGTGAAATTTGTGTAAATAAATTATGTACAAATACCCATGTGATTACATGTGAAATCCATTGGATTACATGTGAAACTTGTGTAAATTGTGATGTTGAAATACCCATGTGAAACCCATGTGATTGCATGTGAAACCCATGTGATTACATGTGAAACCCATGTGATTACATGTGAAACTTGTGTAAATTGTGATGTTGAAATACCCATGTGAAACCCATGTGATTGCATGTGAAACCCATGTGATTACATGTGAAACTTGTGTAAATTCTGATGTTGAAATACCCATGTGAAACCCATGGGATTACATGTGAAACCCATGGGATTGCATATGAAACCCATGCGATTACATGTGAAACTTGTGTAAATTCTGATGTTGAAATACCCATGTGAAACCCATGTGATTACATGTGAAATCCATGGGATTATATGTGAAATTTGTGTAAATTCTGATATAGAAATACCCATGTGAAACCCATGGGATTGCATGTGAAACCCATGTGATTACATGTGAAATCCATGGGATTACATGTGAAATTTGTGTAAATTCTGATATAGAAATACCCATGTGAAACCCATGGGATTGCATGTGAAATCCATGTGATTACATGTGAAATCCATGTGATTACATGTGAAATCCATGGGATAACGTGAAACTTGTGTAAATTCTGCTGTAGAAATACCCATGTGAAACCCATGGGATTGCATGTGAAATCCATGTGATTACATGTGAAATCCATGGGATAACATGTGAAACTTGTGTAAATTCTGATGTAGAAATACCCATGTGAAATCCATGGAATTACATGTAAAAACAAAAAAAAATCCAGGTGAAACCTACGGGATACATGTAAAGCTCTTGTGAAATCCCACATGTAGGTTTTCATGTGGAAGCCAAACTTAGAACTTCGTGAGAATAATGTTACTTACATTTCTTACCAACAAAACACAAACTCCCAACCTTTAAAACTAAAGTAAGCAGAAATCCATGGCAAAACATCACCATGTTCTTCTATAAGGAAGGCCTATTGCCATGTGTCTCACAATAAAGAAGCTAAAACAAAATCATAAATGGAGTGTTTAATAGCAAACAATCAAGTATTCATTTAAACTGTCCATTAAAAGGATCAACATGCCCCTAAATAAGATAAAACTAATATACAAATTGTTTATTTGTCAAAATGCACCACTGTATTAAAAAACTGTCAGTAAAATAGGCCAAAAAAAACTTTAAAAATTAAATAAAAGGGGCAAAACATTTACTCTAGGGATAGAAACTTTATCTAATTGTGTGTGTGTCTCAGTCCTCTTGGTTTTCCCCAGCAGGACTCCTGTTTGGGGGGTGAAAAACAAAATAAAAAATTAGCCCAATACAAACACTAAAGATTAATTTATTTTCTATGTGGATTCTAGGATTGGTTATATTGTGATGCCTGGTCTATGTATTCAGAATAGTCAAATATGTAAATAAGCACAGATCCTGTAGCACCAAGTCATTATCGAAGTTATCAGGCCACTTGTCAGAAAGAGCAAGTCTAGTACTTTATTACAGAGGTTCCCAAAGTGTGGGGCACGACGTTATCATTGGGGGGGGGGGGGGGGGAGAGGGAAAATTATGTTTGGTTACGCCCGTTTCAAACATACTCTGTTTGCATATTATGTTTATGTTTATTGCATAAACAAAAAATGTATTACAAGTTTTTTGCAATTGTTTGTTAACATGGACAAATGGTGCATAATCTAATAATAGCACATATGTGCTAATTTGCATAATTATCCAAACAGATCTAAACATTGGGTATAGCAGGTGAAAATGTTTTTGAATCTTGTTGACATATAACAGTAAAACAATTAATGTTAAGGTCTGAATGGAACCCATTTAGGCTACCCATGAACATTAATACAGGAAGAAGTACTTTAGAAACCAGCCTTTATTAATTATTATGGCAGAGATGGGGTTTGGGGCTGGGTCAGTGGGACTGTTTCTGGGGGATGAGTCTG
Organism: Tiaroga cobitis; assembly: GCA_030578255.1. Classification (NCBI taxonomy): domain Eukaryota; kingdom Metazoa; phylum Chordata; class Actinopteri; order Cypriniformes; family Leuciscidae; genus Tiaroga; species Tiaroga cobitis. The sequence goes on from CM060608.1 coordinate 3,023,939, forward strand.
AGGGAAGAACAGGAGACATGGGGAAGGAGAATGCAGAAGACAAAAGGTAGGTGAAATAAAAAGTGTCTGGATCAAAAAAATCTAATTACGTACACAATGCACTCAATGCCCAAACCCCATCTCTGCAATAATAATTAATAAAGGCTGGTTTCTAAAGTACTTCTTCCTGTATTAATGTTCATGGGTAGCCTAAATGGGTTCCATTCAGACCTTAACATTAAGTCTTTTACTGTTATATCTCAACAAGATTGAAAAAAACATTTTCATCTGCTATACCCAATGTTTAGATCTGTTTGGGTAATTATGCAAATTAGCTAAAACGTAATTATATTATGCACCGTTTGTCCATGTTAACAAACAATTTTGAAAACAATTTTTACATCGTCTTGATGTAAGTAATCAACTCAGTGATTTTCATGATGATATCTAAAGGTTAAAATTTTTACCCTATTCACGTGAGAAAAAGAATGAATGGGCGAATGAATGGGATATATTTGGGTCATTTTCTAAACTTTTCGCCTAATGGGATTCTTCGGGGCTTTTTCCTTACTCAGGACATATTAAGGATACAAAATCAGTTGAGTTTGCTTCTGTTGCAATTTGTTCAACCTTTTTTCATAAAATGACTGGACTATTCTGTGACATTTAAAATAAAAAAAATCCCTGATTACATAAATAATAATAATTTAACTAAAATAAAAGTTATACATATTTATACAAATTGCCTTCTTTTCATTCAAAAATAAAACAACTCAACTCAAGCAATAAAGCCACGTTGTTCAACGACGGCAATGGGTGCCATGTCCACCGCTATATGAAATGCCACGGACTCTGTGATGCTACACCACCTAATGCGCTCTTTCATATTCTACACTCCACATTAAAGATTTGTGGAGTGGTAGTAACAGGATGCTCTCTGCACACACAAGGTCTCTCGCTCGTTTTCCCTCTCTGCCGTGCGCGCACGCTACGTGGTTTGGAGCATAATCTCTGTCTTGCATGCACGCTCGCTCTAGATTCCGGGAGATTTTAACTAATTTGCTGCATAACTAGTCGATCACAAGTGGCTCAACAGGTAGATCTACAGATAAACTCATCTTTCAGGCATTTGACCGACCGGGTTGACACTTCAGCGTGAGAAATCGGAGGTGTACTGTGGCGTGTGAAACCAATCAAAGGTTGGTGTCTCACTGCCAATGCGTGAGAGTTGGCAGCTCTGTAAACAATATATCGATATATACGATATGTCAAAATCCATATCGTGTTTAAAAAATATCTCGATATATTTTAAATATCGAGCTATCGCCCACCCCTAGTATGAGTCTGCTGTTTTTGTCAATTTTAATTTAAAATGTTTGCGATTTTAATATATCTACATGGTCCGATATATCGATATATGATATCTACATGTTACCACTTGCTTGAGCAACTTAATATATAATCTATATAGAAGTAATGCATTGAATAATACATTGTTCAAATTGTGTTTAAGAGTTTAAATCGTGAGATGTGACCCATATGTACAGGGGGGCCAAAAAGGCAAAAAGTTTGGGAACCTCTGCTCTATTATACAGTGTGCCCTCTAGAAATCATTCATAGAATGCAGTTTTGATTAACACACTCATCAGTATCTTGGCATATACAGTATAAATAGTTTACCATTTTTCCCTCTCTGCTCGTCTCCTGGTGTCTTTTAATTTTTGTGCCATGCAGGCCTTGACCTCAGTGTCTCCAACTCCTCTGTGAACTTTTTTAACATGGTCTGTAAGAAATGAAATGAAATTCTACTAAATTTACTTCAGTACTCATCCAACATATGTGGGGTCAAAGGGCCTAATTAATTCATTACTTGTAAAAATCAGAAGGGGTGATCCAAGAGTGCATTATTTAAACTGGCTTATGGCCATTTGCATTGGAGATGGTAATGAAAAAAAGCTATTACAATAGCATTTTGCCCAACTCAAACAAAATTCTGACATCCTTACCAATTACTAGCTTCACTTTGCCTTTGTCGAGGCTCTGTCTTTTCTCCCCGACAATGCCTTTTTTGCCTGTGACGGAGCACGTCGTCATCTCTTCCACAGTGAAGATGGAGTCCATCACAGTCCTGGTGAGTTTTTTATAGCCTTCACAACTTTGGGCATATTCCACGGCGGTTGTATTCATTAAGGCAGTGACAGACTCATTCTGGAAAGATGAACAAATATCAGAATATATCCATTCTCAGAGGTGTTACATTAATAAACAGGTCATAATCAAGCAGCAATATTCTAATCTGAAAAATGAACAAACCAAAAATACATGTTTCAGGACATGTTTCAGGAAATACATGTTTTTTGAGAGGATAAAATGTTTTTGTTGAGAAAGTTTGTCTATGTTAAGTAATTATCAATTTTTTTACATTTTATCTTTCAAATAGAGGTTAAAAACCAAGCAAATATCGGCCAAAATAAATCGGCTGCATTAATCGGCCATCGGCCGACCTGGATTTCAAAAGATCGGTATCGGCGTGAAAAAAAACATATCGGTCGACCTCTACTTTTAACAAGTAAGCCTATCAATAATTATTTATTTGTTATATTATCTGGAATAATTACGAAAATCCGTGCAGCAGGACTATTAAAGGGATAGTTCACTTTGAAATTAATTTTTGATATGTTTTAGCTTACCTCAAGGGCATCCAAGATGTAGGTGTCTTTGTTTCCACAGCATTTTCAATTTTGACATTTTTTGGTCAAACCGTTTTTGTCTGTCAGTCATACACTGGAAGTTAAGGGGGTCCACGTCAAAGAGCGTCAAAATTAAACACGATTTAATGACTTGTGAATGTAAGTAACAAATGTAAGAAACAAAGACACCTACATCTTGGATGCCCTTGAGGTAAGCTAAAATGTTATCAAAAATTCATTTCAAAGTGAACTATCGCTTTAATTTATTTATATAGCCTTTTCAGTTTAAATTTCTATTTAGCCTATTATAGATAGGACTATAATTTATTTATTAAAATTAAACAGTATGTGTTAATTGATTGTGAAGTTAGTCTGACACAACACATCATACCACCTCTGTATCCTTTCTGAACATTTGTATTGAAATTTCATAAGATTTTCCCAGATGGCACGGCCCATAAACAGCTTCAAAACCGTTCTTCAGAAAGTCTATGGGTGACGTCACAGACGCTTTGTCCATATTTTTTACAGTCTATGGTCATAATACATGCAATTCTGTCAGGACCACTATCGTCAAATACGATTGACAATTAGCATACATTTTCGATTGGCGGTATGATTCCGTTCTGGGCGAGAACTCCCTGCGCATCCATGCAGCCTAGCATGGATAAGAGCAGGGAGAGCAGCAATAACCTCCCTTGGGGTAAACAGAACAGAACCAACATGATTATTTTGCAGATATCATTATTTCAAGATCTAAAGTACAACATAATTCGAGAATTTATTCTGATTCTAGGGGAATCAGAATGTCAAATCCTGACTGAGACAGGTGGAGCTGGGGATGGAGAAGGGTAATTAGTTCCTGAGAAACGTAATCGCTGCTGAATGCTGATAACACTGAAGGAGCTTATATATGTATACAGTGATAGGCATCATATTCCTATAGGTAGGCGTGGATCAGCTGAGAGTCAGCTGATGCGAGCTTGACTAACGTGACCTCTCAGAGCTAACGCTGCGCTTCATATTAATTTGTGCAGGCTACCCAAATATAATGAATGTAAGTAAAGAATGCATGCCCCACAAACAAAATTGCTTCTCCTGACTATGTAAGAGCCTTTTACCTTTATCTCTGCTGTTTGGTTAGGAAGAGGAGCTTGGTGGCTGGGTACAGACTTAGTGGCCTTTATAACATCTTTCACAGTTTGTGTGATAGTATCTGCAAGCCCTACAATCAAATTAAAAGAAGAAATTAACATATAACTCTTCAAAATTGTGTGATTTTTTTGTTTGATTATTATTATCATTGTCAGAATATTATTATTGATAAAGGTCAAAGGTTTATGCAAGGAGTCTCTTCTTCTTACCTTCTTGCAGTTGAAGGTTCAATCTTCTCAACCGCCTGATCTCCTTTTCCTTTTCTTTTACTATTAGTTTGAGCTCCTCTATCGCGTCATCCTTGTCATGTGTCTATCATGGCAGAGAGAGAGAGAGAGAGAGAGTGTGTGCACAATAGAGAAAGAGAAAACCGAGAAAGAATGATACAAGTCCAAAATTACAGCAAAATGGGGTCCTACTGAACACTTTGAGAGGATACATTTTTTTTCTGCATGCTAATGGAAAACAATCATTTCCCCTAATAAATGTTGATTCTGCCATGATTTGCTAGAAAGCCACAGCATGACTAAGCCTCTCAACAACACAACACTGTCTCTATTGACTACTACAACAACAAACCCTTAGTTGTACTTCTTATAACTTCTTATAATTTGAACAAAGTGTTATATTTACCTTTGGTCGTTTTGGAGTCCTGCATGGATCATCCTCTATCTGAAAAACAAGTGTGTGGGGAAAGGAAGTAAATTGTCAGCATTAATGAACATGTGTAAGACTACATAGTATTTGCTAAAAAATATTTGAAGTTTTTTACTCCGATGTGTTAAAACAAAATGATAAAATAATTAAATTGGCGTAATCTAATACAAGAACACATCGACTTGCATATTGTGCATTGTTGCGTTGCTGCACCATGTCTTAACAAGGATTCCCCCGAAGAACAAGCTGCAGCTAAAAAGTATTTTAGTCAAGACCCAAAATGATGGTTTGTTAGCAAAAGATGAATTATTGAGATGTTTTTGTCATTTATTTTGGATAAAATATTTGTTATATTCTTGAGTAGTAAATAATTTGCTTTATAGGTCATTAGATTAATCAACTAATCGAAAAAATAACCATTAGAATAATTCAATGATTTGAAAAATAATAGTTAGGTGCAGCTCTAATGCCATACAAAAAACACACACACACACACACACACACACACACACACACACACACACACACACAAAAATCTTCAGTCAATTATAATTAAAGCAACCAAAATAATTAAAATGGGTCACTGAAAAGAAAGTAACAACATGTGTTTGGACGGCATATCTGTACCTTTTGGTGTTGAGGAGTCTCATCCTCATCATCAGAGTGACTATTTTCCTCAGTGTCTTTTGTAGCCTAACAGGGAGAGGAGAAGAAATAAGAGAACGGCAAATACTTAGACATGATTCCAGTGCCTGCAATCAGCAAACACATGCAAATCAAAAGCATTCAGTTTAGAACTTGGAGTACACAGGACAGTGATCTTGAAATTTCTATATTAACACCATGATTACTTTGTAATAATTACATTAAATAATTGATTTGACTACTTTAGGGTCGACATCTCTAAATAATAGTGATACAACATACCTTTGGCTTTGATGGAGTCCGCATTTTGTGAGTCTCTATCCACTGAGACTCTTCCTTTCTCATTGCACAAAGGCTCTCTGTTTTACAATGAAGCAAATACATATTAATTATTTAACAAATGTTTAGCAGTGATTTACCACCTGGCCAATCAAGTCACTCAGCCTCCTCTATCCTAAACTTTATTAATTTATCTAAATCTTATCTCACAGTCACCCTCTGGATCCCTCGACTGACAGCTCGCGTGTAGGCATTGTTATTGCGTTGATAGCTGAGCTGTGATTGGATTTACACAATACAAGCTATCGCCATTTTGTGTGTTTGAGAAATTAATCTTAAAACTGAAATTTTAGCTGTGTATAATTAGGCTAAGGTTATAACGTAACATGCCGAAATTATTAAACGCCATAGTGTTAAGTTACGGGTTAACTTAACGTTAGTAAGTTAACGTTAATGTAGTTTCGTGTCACATTCTCCTGTATTTTGTTGCATTTAGAACCCAATTTCCAGATTTTTTTAATGTAACTTAACGTATTTTGGATTCTGTTGAAAACTGTGAGGAGGCGTTAGCCAAAACAGTGACTCAGAAAACATGTTAACTTAACTTTAACTGAACTGTAAGTTAACAGTAATGGTAAACCGTAACGTTATCTTTTAGTATTAATATAACGTAATAGTGCATGCTATGGTCCTACACTTAACTTAATCTCTAACTTTAAGCGAACATTATAGGCAATCTTGCTAAGGATGATGCAACATTAACGTTACGTTAACCAGTTCCCAACAGACCACTAGCAACGTTACCGTTACGTTAATTTATGGTTAAATTGATTGACTTAAGCTGGGTGTGCTATAATTTATCATCAATATTCGGCTATTGTTAACTTGCATAATATCAGAGACTTTGATAATATCCATAACCTAAATGATTCACTTACCTTTCACACTGAGTATTTGAGCCGGAAAAGCTTTCCAGCCAGATTTAGGTCGCTTTATTCCAAGCGCCCCATGTTCCACCAGGCCAATCCTCTTGGGGTCTTTTAACATTTTTTTGTCCTTAATATGTTTCTCCAAGCCCACACTTACTTGGTTTTCTTTAACCCATTTAATAAGGACGTACATTTTGGTTGGCTTCTAATTTCTGTGCTGATGTTTCTGTTCTGACGTTAACGGCTCTGCCTGGTCTAACGTTACTTAGCAACGGGACGGAAAAGACCGCGAATCAGAGCCAATCAGAGCCAGTCAGATTTTCAAATCATAATATAATATATCCACCCGCATCACTGAGGTTCCGTTTGGCGCCCACAAGGACTGAGTTAGTAGTTAGGCATTTTAAAATGGAGCCTTCTTGTAAGAAAAGGAAGATCATGTACAGAAGATATTTGAGGGATGACAAAGAGCCCATACCCAGGACAACAAAATATCGAATGGAAATAAATGGTACATTTTTTTTTAAGTAATGTAATTAGAAACGTAAAAAGTAATTAGAAAGTAGCTAACGTTAGACCATTAACGTTATAGCTAAACATACCCAGTTCATCTAGCTTTAAATCTAGTTTAAAAGTTGCATTGGTGTGTAACATCAGTGAAATATGTGTAAATGTGTATTTAAACGTGCTGAAGATTTGTGTGTGTGGCTTTTTTGGAATTTTCAAGTTGAGAGTGACGGCACGGACTCAAGTTTGGACTTTGAGGTGAGTTTGCATTTTATACGACTTAACAGCTCAAAAATTGAGGAACGTTATTTGTCTTCATATAGTCACCTCTTCTGAAGATAACGTTACATCACTTTATCTTCTAACATGAAACTTGAGGTGTGCTTATGAAGCCAAATCTTGATATAACGTTTTTTTGTGTTTTTTTCAGCAACCCAGTGGACTCGCTTTAGTGGACAGTGATGAGGAAGATCGGAGGTCAAACAATGAACCTGAAAGAGTAGGTTGACTGTCTATTACATGTCTAATCTTATTATAAAGATTAAGATTAAGCTTGACTGTGAAATATTATCTAACTATTGTCTCTCCTCTTATACAGCAGTCCCTTGATGACCACACGGACAGAGACAGTGATAGCACGGAGGCAAGCTTGGACTCTGAATTTGAGGTGAGTTTGCAATCTTCTAACATGAGACTTGAGGTGTGCTTATCAAACCAAATCCTGAATTATCTATATAACATGTTTTTTTTTCTTTCTTTTTCCAGCAACCCAGTGGACACGCTGTTGTGGACAGTGATGAGGAAGATCGGAGGTCAAACAATCAACCTGAAAGAGTAGGTTGACTGTCTATTTCATGTCTATTCTTTTTATTAAGATTAAGCTTGACAATGAACTATTATCTAACTATTGTCTCTCCTCTTATACAGCAGTCCCTTGATGACCACACGGACAGAGACAGTGATAGCACGGACGCAAGCTTGGACTCTGAATTTGAGGTGAGTTTGCAATCTTCTAACATGAGACTTGAGGTGTGCTTATCAAACCAAATCCTGATTTATCTATATAACATGTTTTTTTTTTTTTTTTTTTTTTTTTTTTTTCAGCAACCCAGTGGACACGCTGTAGTGGACAGTGATGAGGAAGATCGGAGGTCAAACAATCAACCTGAAAGAGTAGGTTGACTGTCTATTTCATGTCTATTCTTATTATTAAGATTAAGATTAAGCTTGACAATGAACTATTATCTAACTATTGTCTCTCCTCTTATACAGCAGTCCTTTGATGACCACACGGACAGAGAGAGTGATGGCACGGACGCAAGCCTGGACTCTGAATTTGAGGTGAGTTTGCATTTGAAATGGTTGAACAGCTCAAAAATTGTGATCAGTATTTGTCTTTATAGTCAACACCTCCTGTATTCTGCAGTGGCTCAACGAGGTCTCCGTAAACATCACTTTATCTTCTAACATGAGACTTGAGGTGTGCTTATCAAACCAAATCCTGATTTATCTATATAACATGTTTTTTTTTTTTTGTTTTTTTTTTTTTTTCAGCAACCCAGTGGACACGCTGTAGTGGACAGTGTTGAGGAAGATCGGAGGTCAAACAATCAACCTGAAAGAGTAGGTTGACTGTCTATTTCATGTCTATTCTTATTATTAAGATTAAGCTTGACAATGAACTATTATCTAACTATTGTCTCTCCTCTTCTACAGCAGTCCCTTGATGACCACACGGACAGAGACAGTGATAGCACGGACGCAAGCCTGGACTCTGAATTTGAGGTGAGTTTGCAATCTTCTAACATGAGACATGATATTTCCACTCGTGATCCTTTTTCACGGTAGCAGGTGTACCGCATGCCAGCTTGTTAATTACGTAGTTTACAGTAGGTGGACAATCAGAATGCCACTTACCACCGCGGCAAAGCATAAACACAACGAGGGATGTCTGTTTTATCTGTTTTTGTGTCTAACGTTTCTTTAGTATAACCATGGAGTATAAAATTCAATATAAATTCTCGGTATTGCATTGGACTCTACGATCGGCGGAAGTTATCGAGCATCCTTAAACCTTCACCGGAAATACCCCCGTGCATAGAGCCCATTGTAATGTTTTAAGGTTTCATTATTTTTTCAATTTAATTTCAGTATTGTGATTAACTAATTAATTTAACTACGTTTCTCTTGAATTAATCTGCTACCAGCTTTCAATCGCTTTGAATGAGCCGCGGCGCGGCTGCAGATTACACAAAAAACGAACAGTTTTTAAAGTCTGTGATTGTAGCGCCTCTTAGCGGCAAAAGGCAGCAAATACATCCCAAATTTTACCGCTGCGGCAAAACTGCGGCGATAAAAAACGTATTCTGGTTGTCTACCTACTGTATAATGTAATCGTCCATCCCGGTGTTTCATTGTGACATCATCCAATGCCATTCTTGTAGACATCACCCAACCCTAATTTGAATACATTTATTTATCTGTATCTGTAGCACCCCCTCGATGGCCATACAGATGATGATGATGATGGTGGTGGTGATGAAGATGATTCTGAACACATGGTAGTGTACTTTTTAGAGATTTTCAGTGAACATGCCAGAGAGAAATGCACATTTCATACGGATTACATAAGCAGAGAGCAGTCTGTCTTTCGTTTTGAATTGTTCTGTTTAAAAGTAGACATTTCAATATAGATATATTTCTCAGGTCTATACGCTGAGTTTCGGTTCATTTATGAGATGAGTTGCAGTTCACCCGCCAGCGCCTCCGTGTCGAGATTATCTATTGTCCGCTATATTTACTTCTTATTTATTAAATCCAGGCAATTGGTTGATGAAACATAGATTAAAATTAAGATACAATTAAAGGGGTCATGACATGTTTTTTTTTTTGTATTGTTTTATTATGTTCCCTTAGGTGCAATTATAGTATTACTATAGTTTTTTGTACAAAAAAAAAAAAGTAGTGATTTATGACATTTCCCCACCTGTTTCTCACCTCTGATTCAAACAGTCTGTTTTGGGGTGTTTCCCCTTTAAAGGGATAGTTCACTTTGAAATTAATTTTTGATATGTTTTAGCTTACCTCAAGGGCATCCAAGATGTAGGTGTCTTTGTTTGTTTCCACAGTATTTTCAATTTTGACATTTTTCAGTCAAACCGTTGTTGTCTGGGCATAAAAAAAAAAAGTTTGGTTCCGGTTGTTTATCAGTTGAGGTCATGGGTCGGTAGGAGAATTTTTTTTTTATTATTTTTTTTTTTTTTCAGTGACAGTAAGAAACATTGGAAAGATACTAGGCTGCTTATAAATATAACACTAAACCGCCAATAGGTGGCGGCAGGCGGCCGTATTTATGAGTGAGTCATTGATTCATTAATTCAAACGATTCGTTTAAACAGATGTTAATGTATGGGTCATTGAACCTTTGACTCAACCGATTCGTTCAAAATGCTGAATCATTCAGTAATGACAGGATGAGTGTTCCTGTCAGATTCACCGTGGTTCTGCTGTGATTTTTGTTTGGAGCTATTTTCGCTGCTGAAACAGAACAAAAACAGCCAATATTGCATCTAAAATGTAAGTGACTAAAATTGTATTGGTTATTGAACTGTTGTAGGAAATCAATGTCACATTTTCAATCGTGATGGTATTCAGGAAAAATAATTGAGGCTGCTTAACTTAACACATATATTAAAATATAGAAACTCCACATTTAGATGTTTTATAGGCACTATGTTGTTAACTGAGTGTGTGTGCTGCGCTCATGTGTGTAGATTTCTCCTCGAGAGGCTGCGCGAACGTCAACAGCGCAACCTCACCGTCACTAGGCTAATACATTTATTATCCACAATCGATCGCAACTTGCAATAAATGTAATAAAATCAGAATCATTCTCTCGGTTTAGTGATTCCTTAGTTATTTTTTTTGTTTGTTATTGATGTTCTAATCAGGCTACTTGTCCGTTCGGGCAAGTAAAATTCTCTTTTACTTCCTTCAAAATTCTATTTGTCCCGGACAAGCGGACCGGGCTCTGGAGATACGAAGCGCGGCAGGTTAGAGTGTTTGGATTGCATAAAATAATAAAAGAAACGAACAAATACAAAAACTTGGGAGGCGGATTGAGGTTACACTTTAACGTATCATGTGGTGTGTGCGTGCCTAATTCATGCATTATGTGTGCGTATATGAATAAAAGTGTCCTAAATGATAAAAAAGAAAAAGAATTGTAGGCTATATGTAGGCCTATTATAGTTCAGTTTGACGAACGATGTGTGAAATAGTTCGCCTCAAAGTTTTTTTTATTCGTGTATTTATTTAATTTTTATTATTTCTTCCCCAAAGCTCATAAAATAAATTTGGGTCGCACATAATTGGACAGGGTCGGTCGGAAACCGGAACCAAACAAATTTTTTTTATGCCCTGTCAGTCATACACTGGAGGCTAAGGGGGTCCACCAAAGAGCATGCACAGAGAATTCGAAATTAAACACGATTTAATGATTCGTAAATGTAAGTACACATTGATGGCCTAAGACACGAAACGAGCGGTTTGTGTGAGAAAACGAACAGTATTTATATCGTTCAAAAGATCAAGGCAAATTTGGTTTCTCATGTCATGACCCCTTTAATACAAAATAGGGATGCAAATTATCGATTAGTTCATTAATCATTAATTGATTGACCTTATCGATCGATTAACGATTTACTGATAAGTGGCTATTTTCCTGAGAATGTACTAGGGCTGAACGATTAATTGCATTTATGATAATATCGCGATATGATGAAACACGTTTTGTAACCGCAAAAGCTGCGATTACACTGGTCACGTGACGCGCAAGAGAAAAGCAGTCTGCAGATCAAGCATCAACTTGGCACGCAATGCATATAGGTCTGGCATACAGGAAAGAACAGTTTGTTTAATGTATGTGATATTGTGTTTTTTATTTTCTCTCCAACAATTCTGGATCGATTCAGAGAATTTCAGAATCGAGTCTGAGCTTAGTTTTTAAACACGTGATGACGCTGCGCGTGCTTTAGAAACAACCGTATTCTGCTTGCTTCTAATCTCTCTCACACACACACATGCGACACCGATCAATTATGCGTCTGTTGCAGTGCATATGGCCAACAGCATGACAGGGTTTGCTCAAAATGCTATGTTCCTCTCCTAATGAATGAGAATGGTTTTTAATCCAAACAAAGGGCTAGTAGGATTGTAAAATGTTTCGATGTGATTGATAATTAAATTAAATTAATTATTTAATAATGAAAATTCAAATATAACGACTAATAATACGTCACCAACGCCGCCGATGCGTGCTTGTCAGAATGTGTTGTGGACGTGCACTGAAAACGGCAACTAAACCCAATGAATTCACAACGATTTAATAAAATAGTGTTCTGTTCTGACAGTCCCAAATTAATCATCGTTATTATTAGTCGTGCATTGCTGCATGAGCGGTGCGTGCTGAATGAATAACCGTTGAGCACTTTTCTAGCTCGTTATTTAACTAAAAGAAGCGCAACCTATATGAGATTAGTCAGATATATACAAAATAAATATAATATTGCAAATTATATCTGTATATAGCCTCTGACAGAGAGTGGGGATGGTGCTGCCCATGCCTCTGCTGCCACAATGCCAAATGATTCAATCACATCTTCCACTTTTCAACCACACATAAGTTATAACTAATATAGATTCTGTTGTTTTTTTGTTTTTTTTACAGGTTAATGATGACATGATGCGGTCCCCACTATATAGAGGAGCATCTGTTAGTCTTGGGCAAACCATCCTGCTTTTGATGGCCTTTGCTGGAACAGTGGGATTGACACAAGATGGTCTGCAAAAACTTCTTCAAATTTTAATTCTTGTTCTACCACCAGATTGCCACTTGCCAGCCACAAAATATCTCTTCAAAAAAATATTCAAAAATGGGAAATATGTTTTTCATGAATATTGCCCCAACTGCTTTTGTCTTTTGGATAATAATATATGTAAAACCTGCCTACAGGTGTTTGACAAAAATGAACTTGTAAAAAATGGAAACTTTTTTTTTACCTTGCCTCTTATTGGCCAACTAAAACATGTCCTAGAGACTTTAAATCTTGGAGAGTCATTGAACTACAGAAACACTAGACCAACAAATCCGGACGTAATTTCAGACATTATGGATGGGAAACTGTATGAAAAGTTGTGCAAAGACTCCAATTTAAAGAAGGATTACTCTTTTAGCTTCACTTTTAACACTGATGGTGTTCCCATCTTCAAATCCTCCTCTTTTTCTATCTGGCCCTTGCTTTGTTACATAAATGAGCTCCCACCTAATATAAGGAAAAATAACATGTTTTTAGCAGGACTTTGGTTTGGTGTAAAAAAACCATCCATTTCCATGTTTTTTAAACAATTTGTCAGTGAAATGAAAGCTCTTGGTTCAGCAGGTTTTGAGTGGTGTTTAAAGGGTAAGATTGTTAAATCTTACGTATATGCTATAATTTGTTCATGTGATAGTGTAGCACGAGCTGCATTACAAAATGTTAAGCAATTCAATGGCAAATTTGGCTGCAACTGGTGTCTACATCCAGGGGAAAGAGTCGCGAAAGGTAAAGGATATGTTCAAGTATACCCTTATCAGGAAGAAGTAGCAGAACGCTGTCACACAGATATGACTGAATGGGGACAAAACGGAGTGGTTGGTCAAAACTTTGGGGTGAAGGGGCCCACACCTTTGATGTCACTGCCTTTTTTTGACATTGTCTCTGGATTCATTGTTGACTCCATGCATTGCATTGATTTAGGGGTGATGAGACAACTGTCTACATTGTGGTTTGATAGTTCTTACCATAGAGAGCCTTGGTATATAGGAACCAGAGTCAATGAGATAGATAGGAAAATGAAACATTTTCAACCTCCATCCAACATCACAAGATTGCCTAGATCTATCTTAACCAGAGCCTACTGGAAAGCCTCAGAGTGGCGTGCTTTTCTGTTATTTTATGGTCCAATTGTTTTGAAATCCATTCTTCCATCTAGATTTCTTAGGCACTTCCTCCTTTTGTGCCAAGCAGTGTATGTCTTGCAAACAACATCCATTACACAGCTGGAGCTCTTCTATGCATCTCAACACCTGAATGAGTTTGTGTGTGATTTTGAGACCTTGTATGGTAGATCCCACATGACATACAATGTTCATATTCTTCTTCATCTTGGTGACAGTGTCAGAAACTGGGGGCCCTTATGGTGTTACAGCGCATACAGTTTTGAAGGGTGCAATGGCTTTCTGTTGAAACTATACAATGGCACTCAATCTGTACCTTTACAGATAGTAACATCTTTTCTCTTACTAAAACAAGTAGAGAGCACTGGCAATATGGTGATGATAAATGCTCACCCTAGAGTGAAGCAGCTGTTTGACACAATGCTAGATGGCTATAATACAACTAAAAATGCAAGAAGAGTGAACGACGCTGTGCTTTTTGGAAGGGGTTACTTCAGAGCTCTCAATCTATATGAAAGAGAGGCTATTGAACAACAAATTGGATACCCTGTCAAAGATCAAGCTATGTTTTACCACAAAGCAGTAGTTAACTCACAAATATTTCTAAGCATTAATTACAGAAGAAAACTCACGAGGGATAACACTCTGATTAGGATATCTGATGGCAGTGTTTGCCAGATAGTGTCTTTTGCCAATGTTAGGAGTCAAGCTGGCTGTGAACATGCATTATGTCTAGCCAAAAAGTGTGTGACACAACCAAGATTGTTTCTTCAAGGCTACTATGGTGAATCTAGGTGCCAGATTAAGCATGTGATGTCAATACCATTTGAATTTAGTGATTTGATTGCTCTAGACGTCTGCCAACTGTCTGAAAAGTGTGTAGTATATAGAAAGCATAATGGTTGTTTAATTTCCTTAATGCCAAACAATTTAGAGCGAGATTAAAATCTGAGCAAGTTACTCAGATTACAGAGCAGGTTACCAAGTGCCCTACAAGGCACAAGCAATGTGTAACACTAATTCTTTATTAGTGATTCAAACAGTGTGGTGTTGTGAAATTTCATTGTGTTTGTGAAACGTGTGCCATAAACTGAAAATTCTTGTCTTCCTAGCTTCTTTGGAAAACACAGAGTCCAACCAATATGACTTTCATATGAACCGATATGAAATGCTATTTATTTATTTATTGTATTTCAATGGATATTGTATTGTATTGTATTTTAAATTATTTACACTTGTAACCCAGTTATGTGCAACCTGTTGACGTAAAAAAAAATGGAACCTGTTAACATAAAAAAGTTAAAGCCAACATATCATTATTTTTTTAGTGCCAGCTTTTGTGAACTTTTGTGCACATGATTTTGAGTGATGTCCAAGTTGATCCATGCAATTTTTGGTAATTATTATTTTCCGATCCACTGCTTCAGGATCTTGTTTAAATGAATTTAACACATTTTCTATATATGGGTGGCTCCTCCTGGTGCCCATTTTCATCATCTTTATTTCCACTTATTGATCAATGTTTGATCAAATAGCCTAATAAAACAATTAAAAGTACTGTATGGCACAGATGTCATTATGAGAGTCTCCTGTCCTAGCATGTGTACAATGTATATGTAAAAAGTATGAACTTCTTATGGAATTGTGTGATAGTTTCTTGAGGTAATTTTACTTTGTGCCATAATATGTGGTGTTGCAATCCTGTGAGTAATAATTTTTCAATACACACTGCATTGCTTTAAAGACTGCTTCTGGTGTCATTTCTTCATACTTTGCTAGTCCAGCTTCACTAGCACATTCTGTCAAAAAAGGAGAATTTGGTCCCACTTTATATTAAGTGGCTTTAAGTACTATGTACTTACATCGAAAAATAAGTACAATGTATTATTGTGGTCCTGTTGTATTGTAAAACACTTTTGCTGCTATTGAGGTATGATACGGGTTAGAGACAGGTGTGGTGGTATGGGTAGGTTTAAGGGTAGGTTAAGGTGTGGGTGAGGGATGGGTCAACTGTGTAATTACAAATGTAATTACATAAATTAATTACAGCTGTAATTACATGCTGGTATTTTTAAAATATAAGTACAATGTAAAAACATGTATGTACACAATAAGTCCATTGTATAAAGTTATTAATTTCAATGTAAGTACATAGTACTTAAAGCCACTTAATATAAAGTGGGACTGAGAATTTTAAAAACCTATACCCAAATCAATAAAAAGTTAATAGAAAAAAGCCTATACCCACCTTTGTGCGTATGTATTGCCTTTTAACAGATTCCATATGTATTTATCATTTATCAAAGATTGTCATACCCTTGTGTCATCAGTACTCAAGTTAGTTCACTTGTTGAAATTGTAACGCTGACTTTGAAAATGAGCCGGTATTTGTGACATGTGGTAACATGTTTTCCACGTGTGCTCCACATGTTATCCCATATTACAATGCGTGGAAACATTTTCCACATGTGTTTGACATGGTATTTCATGTGGTACCATGTTTTCTACATGTGCTTCACATGTTATCACATATTACAACATCTGGAAACATTTTCAACATGTAACAAACATGTGGTAACATGTTTGTTACATGTGATTACATGTCACCACATGTGATCACATGTCACCACATGTGATCACATGTGGAAAACATGGGCAAATCATGTGGTTTTTCTGTAAGGGGTGGGCATCCTGTTGAAACAGTTGCCTCTGACTCCAGAAAAGATTGAAGTTGTCAATGAAGTTTACTCCTTTTATATTGCAGGTTTTTTGGAGCCATGTATTAAGCCCAAGCAACCGTGAAAATCTGTTTGTTCCTCTTGCTGGGAGTGGTCCACTGATGAATGTTTGTACTTTAAGTCTTTTGAGTGTTTCAAAAAGTTCATTGAAATCCTTCTTAAGGAGTTCTGACTGCTCTTTATGAACATTATTTTTCCCCACATGAATGATGAGTCGATTTGCAGTCTTATGTTTCATCAGAATGTTCTCTGTTTACATCAGAAGTCGTTGCTTGTGGAAGGCAGCATGTAGTTGTATCCCTGCTAATAATGTTTCTGATTATGGAGTCACCCACTATCAGAGTCCTGTGCTCGGCTGCGCTCTGAGCTGAGTGCCGCTGTCTGCTCGACCTTGAGCGCCAGTTAGCATCAGTGTTAGCTACTGGCTGATTCAGTCTTTATTCAAACACATTCATCACGTTTGGGGATTCCTCATTTACATTCACTAATACTTCAAATCTGTTCTCAAGATGTATAGGCGGTGGTAGGAGACCAGTATTTGCAATCCTTGTCAAAGCCGTATCTGGGGTAGAGGAGGCTACTGCGGCAATATGTGATGCTCGTGACAATCTGATGTCTCGAGTGCCTTTGGGTCTCGCTCCCTGTTTGTGCCACCGATTTGTAAGTCGATCGGCTTGTTTCCCTACACTCAGTATGGCCTGTCGAGGAGGACTAGATTCATGGGACTCACCGGCTGTAGGCTGAGGGCATCCATGACGAAGCTCTGTTGTGTGTTCCATCTGGTTTGGTGGTCCCACAAGTAACTTTGTTTCAAGAGCTACAATCCTTTGTAAAAGTCTGTTGCAGTTAGTGCAGCAAGTAGATTCCAGAAGAGGCATTTTCTCTTATCCTTTAGAATGTAGGCAGTTGTGTTTTCCTCCCCGGAATGTAAGCAGTGGGAGGCTGGTTGAATAAAAGTATTCTGCTTTTTTTTGTAGTAATCCAAGCGTTTGAGCACTGTGTTGATTAGCTGAAGTTAAAATTAGGTGATAAAAGGAGATAAAATATAAAAATATAAAAGCGATAGAGCAAAGCGCGGAGCGGTAAGCAAGAGCGTCCGAACAGTAGCAGAGCAGGAAGTGTCAGGAAGTGTCACTGTAAAGCTGTTTTAAATTAATTGGTAGTGTAAAAAGTGCTATAAAAATAGACACAATAAAATTACCAGTGAGTTCATTCTAAAGACAGTAAAGTTTAGAAGGTTGCGTACCTGCCTATTCTGTGTTCTGTATATTTACATGAATTGCCATTGTGGAAAAACTGTTCAGTTCAGAGAAAAAAATTGTATTGAAGATGCTTTTATGTGAAACAGAAAAAAAAAACTTAAGCACCTAGAAGAAAATCTGTGAATATACTGACCTCTGGTGGAAAATTTAGGAATGTAGACATACATTTGGACTAACCTACTCTGTCTCATCTATCTATTCTACAGTATAATATATGCAATATACAAGTCACCAGTGCTAAAAGGTTTTTGTTGGGGTTTTTTTTTTTTAGTTAAAGGGAGGTTAATTTTACCATTAACGAACTGTTGTTTAATGAGCTTACCATTAACGCAGTGAAAGCAAACACTAAAACAAGTGGCAGATTTAAGTTGCCATTCATCAAACTATAATTAAAAGAGAAAAGTATTTCATGATTTCATTGGAGGTCTAATTGGCACCACCTGCTTTTTTAAAGCAACACCCCACACAGTCTTTATTATAAATAACAGCAATGTGGGTAAGCTAGAAAGAGATAGAGATGTGGATGACTCTTCAAATCTGCCTGTATCTGTGTTTTAACTGTATCTCTGCAGCTTCAGTCCTCAGGTCAGGCATCTGTCAGCTCCAGGGACACTTCAAGTTAAACGGAATGTTCCAGGATGGAGATCTTATACTTGGAGGTCTGTTTGAGGTTCACTTCCTCACAGTGTTCCCAGAGCTGAGCTTCAGAATGGAACCGGAACCGCCTTACTGTGAGCAGTGAGTCTGAGACAAACTGGACAAGGATACCCACTTTTGTAAAAGACAAAATTAAGAAAACTAAAACATAGCTGCTGAAATGTCTTGTAATTATAAATTGCATGTACTTTTTTTATTCATCATGAATTACATATGGTAAATTAAATAATAATTTACCATATGAGAATGTTGGAAACTGTTTTATACCATCAATTCAGAAACATTGAAATATTAGAATTTCTCTTGCTTTTTATAGGTTTGATAAGGCAAGTTTCCAGCAGGCACAGACTATGGCCTTTGCTATAGATGAGATCAATAAGAATCCAAACCTGCTTCCTAACATCACTCTTGGATACCATCTTTATGACAATTGTGTAAAGTTGGGAGTGGCATTCAGAGCTGCTACAGCTCTGGTTAGTGGGACAGAGGATTCCTTCTCTAACCTAAACTGTGCTGGCCTACCACCAGTGATTGCTATAGTGGGGGACCCGGGGTCTACTCACTCAATTGCAATCTCCAGTGTATTGGGGCTGTTTAGAGTGCCTATGGTAAGTGTGAATGTGAAATGCAAAATTTTATTTGTTACATTTTAATTGTAATAGATAAAAAATATACAGTCTGTATATGATGCTTCCAAATATTTGTTTCTCTTTTGCTTGTGTGTGATTTATTTGCTGCTCATTTGTGTCTCTTCTATAAGGTTAGCTACTTTGCCACCTGCTCCTGTTTGAGTGACAGGAAAAAGTACCCCTCTTTCTTCAGAACAATACCCAGTGATGCCTTCCAGGTGCGGGCTATGGTACAGATCTTGAGGTATTTTGAATGGACCTGGGTTGGTCTTCTCTACAGTGATGATGACTACGGCATCCATGCCTCTCAGTCATTCCACAAAGATGTGCAGCTATTTGGAGGTTGTGTTGGCTTTTCTGAAATGCTGCCTCGTGATAATAACCGTAGAGATATTCAGAGTATAGTGCGAGTGGTTCAGGCCTCTACAGCTAGAGTGGTGGTGGTGTTCTCCACTGAAGCATATTTGTTACCACTGATGGATGAGGTGGTATTGCAAAATTTGACAGGCAGACAGTGGATTGCAAGTGAAGCTTGGGCTACTTCACCTGTGTTTCACACTCAACGTCTTTTGCCTTTCCTGGGGGGCACACTGGGCATCGCCATCAGGCGTGGGGAGATCCAGGGACTTCGTAAATTTCTTTATTACCTCCGCCCTGACAACAATCCAAGAAACAATATGGTAAGAATCTTCTGGGAAAACATGTTCGGGTGCAGTTTTGATGCTGGAGGCAGAGAGGTAGAGGGAGAAAAAAAGGGTTGTTCAGGGCAAGAAGATCTGAACCGCACAAAAACAGAATACACTGATGTTTCAGAGCTGAGGGCATCTTATAATGTGTATAAAGCAGTTTATGCCCTTGCACATGCGCTTCATGACCTGATGCAGTGTGAGGAGGGCAGTGGACCATTTAGTGGAAACAGATGTGCCGAGATTACCAACCTTCAGCCCTGGCAGGTATAGCAGAAATACTACATGACACAAATAATTCTACGTGTGTATACACAATACAGAAACGCATATAACACCTGTCCTGTCTGTAACCTGTTCAGGTAGTCCATTACCTACAGAAAGTGAACTTCACCACTGGCTTTGGGGATCATGTTTCATTTGATAAGAATGGAGATGCTCTGGCCATCTATGATGTGATGAACTGGCAGCCGAGTTCAGATGGTGCGATAAGGGTCAGCACAGTTGGTGTAGTGAATGAAGGGGCTACAGCAGGGAAGGTGCTCGCACTAAATGAGGATGAAATATTCTGGAACTTTGAGAACAAAAAAGTAATTAATATATCATATTAATTTCAAAACTAGAATGATTATACTTCACACAGACACACACACACACACACGCATCACTAAAAAAGAGTGATAACAGATCTTGTGCCCCTTAGCCCCCACGGTCTGTGTGCAGTGAGAGTTGCCCCCTTGGCACCAGACGAGCCAGGAAGAAGGGTCTTCCTGTCTGCTGTTTTGACTGCCTGCCATGCGGAGATGGAGAGATTTCAAATACAAAAGGTAAAGAAGTCCTATTCCAAAATCTTAATATATATTGAAAGAAAATTTTCTTTTCAAATTTTGTTATACACATAGATGCTATTGAGTGCACAACATGTCCAGATGAGTTCTGGTCCAGTCCAAATAAAGATCGGTGTGTCCCCAAAGAAGTAGAGTATCTGTCATATGAGGAACCTCTGGGCATCTCTCTGACCACTGCATCTCTGCTTGGCACCTGCTTCTGCGCACTTGTGATGGTCATCTTCGCTAATCACCGTAGCACTCCTGTAGTACGTGCCAACAATTCAGAACTCAGCTTCCTGCTGCTGTTGTCACTCAAACTGTGTTTTCTATGTGTGCTATTGTTCATTGGCCAGCCACAGGTGTGGACATGTCAATTAAGACATGCTGCATTTGGCATAAGCTTTGTCCTGTGCATCTCCAGCATCCTGGTCAAGACTATGGTGGTAATAGCTGTGTTTAAGTCATCTCGACCTGAGGGTAAAAGTGCGATGAAATGGTTTGGTGTAGCTCAACAAAGAGGCACTGTCATGTCCCTTACTGCCCTTCAGGTTCTGATATGCATAGTATGGTTAACCACTTCATCCCCAACACCCTATAAAAACAGCCAGTACATCACCTCTAAAATAGTCTATGAATGTGCTATTGGCTCAGTGGCTGGTTTTTCTCTACTGCTGGGATACATTGGCCTCCTGGCAGCAGTAAGTTTCCTCTTAGCCTTCCTGGCAAGAAACCTTCCAGATAATTTTAATGAAGCCAAATTCATTACCTTCAGTATGTTGATCTTCTGTGCTGTGTGGATTGCATTTGTTCCGGCATATGTGAGCTCACCAGGGAAATATGCAGTGGCTGTGGAAATATTTGCTATTTTAGCTTCCAGTTTTGGATTATTGGTGGCCATATTTGCCCCAAAATGCTACATCATCCTTTTACATCCAGAGAGAAACACTAAAAAAGTCATCATGGGAAGAGCCACACAAAATAAATAGTTATCATAAACTAGACATTTTTACATTGAGAAATAAAAAACTGAACTGTGATCATGTTTTAGTCTCCAATATATGATTTAGGTTTCAAATGGCTAACACTTTAAAATGGTTTCCCTATATATACAACAAAAGCAAGACAGTGATGGTCTTGATTGTATTGGCCACATTTAGACCTGATATTAAAAGTACAATATTAATAAACAAACAGAAGAACATTGTAACCGGATTTCTGTTTATGTACATGACAAAAACAAGGTTTGGAAGATGGGTTTATAAAGTACTCACTAAAACTTTGAACCAAAAAGGTTACATAGTGTACTGTCAGAACCATTAACCCTTTCACGGGTACGATCACACCGGTGTGATCAGTCTTGGGTGGTCCCTGGAGCGTATGATCACACCGGTGTGATTAGAACGGTCAGTGCATCACGTGATCAACTGCTAAATTCAAACGAGCTTTCGCGTGTTGGCTGGCGCTGAACCAGAGACGGACGCACTCAGTGCTGTCATATATCACAACTATTGAGTGTTTTCAACCACATAATGTTTATTTTAGGTTTCAGACATTTAAATACACATAAGTACTAGCAAAACAATGATTTTTAGTTTGTAAAATACACACTGATGTCTATGGAAGCGGCAATAATAATCCTTTCCATTATAATAAGACGACACGTTTTATTCATATCAGATACGCATTGTGTAAGTAGCTTTACATTTGACCCTATTCCTCTCCCAGTTCACCGGCCACTTACTTTCATATATTTTGTGAGAAGTGGAGGAATTGACGTGTTGTAAATCCAACAGATCCGATTCTCTGAACTGTACAACAAACTAAAATGGTGCCGCCCATTGTGAATACAGCTCAACTAACGCGATCGTTATAAAGATGTTTAAACAACAAAACCCATCCACTTGCACATATTTGACAATCGGAATATCAGTGTTTCATGCTATAGCTAATACATTTGTGAATATTTTTAATAAAAAAGGAAAAATGACATAAAAGCAGATCATCATTCATTCAGCGCTGTGGTGTGGTTGCGCTGTGACACGTGACAAGCTATGACACGTCACCATGAAAACATTAAAGTGACATGTTCTAAATAACGGTCGCCTTGAAAAACTCACGCTGGGGGTCAGTTAGAATATTTTAAACTTGCGTGTGAAAGGGTTAAAAAAGAGAGAACGTCTCTGGTTACTCACGTAACCTATGTTCTCTGAATAGGGAACGAGACGCTGCGTAGCTTTAAGACGCAGTGGGATGCCCTCTGGGTGTGCTTTTCTTCATCCACCACAGAAAAGTCTCATGTGGAGTCTCATGTGGAGCAAACCTAGGGGTAGCACAGGGGAGGCTGCAGCCATGACGCTCAAAAGCCTGCAGCAAGTGTCCACAGAAACATGATGGCCTAGCGTGAAGCGGGCCAAACATGTCACTAGACTGGAAATCAGCGCAGGAGCCAAGCGGGCCTGCATACGAACGGAATCCATGTGCACCCCCAAGAAAACTGTGTGTTGAGCTGGGGTAAGAACGCTCTTCTCCGTATTTAACCTAAACAACCGAGAGACTGAATATGACAAAGGACAATGTCCCTGTGGTGAGTCACTAACTCCCTGGAGTGGGCTAAAATGAGCCAATGGTCCAGGTAATTAAGAAACCGGATGCCCTGGAGCTGCACTTCATGAACGTCCTCGTTGCTAGAGCGAGGCCAAAGGGGAGGACCCTGTATTGGTACGCTCTTTCTCTGTGTCGTCGTACGACCTAGATGTGAAAATATGCATTCTTGAGATCTACTGTCACGAACCAATCGCACCGACTGAATTTGAGATATTATAGCTTTCAGCGTCAACATCTTGAATTTCCCTTTGTAAAGGGAGAAATTTAGTCGGCGGAGGTCTAGTATGGGTCGCAGGCTGCCGCCCTTCTTCAGGACTAGGAAATAACGGCTGTAGAAGCCCTGTTCGATTTCCCCCAAAGGAACCTCCTCTATCGCCCGTTTGAGTAGAAGGGACGAAATCTCCTCCTGTAGTACAGAAGCCTCTGCGGTGCTGTCGACTACAGTAGGAAAGACCCTGTTGAAGCTGATTTGAACTGTGCGAAGGATGCAAGGCGATACCCCTGGTAGGCGCTCCCATTCTTGAAAGAAATGTGATAGACGAAGAGGGGTGTTGCGGTGCAGAGGACATACCTTAGTCAGGGTGTCGCGAAAAGGGTAAAGGGAAAAGTGAAAAGGGTAAAATAGGGACTGCACTTTGAAACACGCTGGGTGGAGAAGGTGCCCGGGTAGGAAAAGGAGAGCGGGATAGAGGCGGGCAGAAACGTTTGCGCGGTCTGTCCCAACCTCTTAGATGGAGTGGAGCTCTCCTTTTTCTGACCAGAGGGTCAGGAAGGGCTCGAGGAAGCTGGAGCGGCTGGTTTGTTGGACCGCTTCAACTGAAGACGCCTGTGAGGTCGCTGGCGGGGAAATGGGCGGCCACGGGCTCCCCAAACCGTGGTTGGTGGGGGATGAGCCGGGTCACTCCTCCTAGTAGGGAACTCCGCTCTATGAGATGGGGGTTCTCTGGGTTGAGAAGGGGAGGGGTTGGAAGATTTCCTAACCCTCCTAGGCATAAACTGCTTAAACGCAGCCGACTGAGATTTAGCAGCTCGGAATTTCTCAACCACCATGTTGACAGCCTCCCCAAACAGACCAGACTGTGAAATAGGGGCATCTAGGAGAAAAACTTTCTCTCTGTCGCGGATTTCCGTGAGATTGAGCCATAAATGGCGCTCTGTGGCAACCACACCCGCCATAGAACGTCCTATAGCGCATACGGTGTGCTTGGTGGCTCTTAGGGCCAGATCGGTGGCTTTACGAAGCTCTTTGACCGCTTCAGGAGTCACTCCATTTCCCTCGTCCATTTCCTTCAGGACGTCCGCCTGGTAGGCCTGAAGAATGGCCATAGTGTGTAGGGCCATGCCTGCCTGACCAGCTGCCATGTAGGATTTCCCAATAAGGGAGGAAGAAGTCCTACACGCTTTAGAAGGAAATAGGTGACGCGAATTCCAAGACGGCGCAGACGACGGAGCGAGGTGATTAGCTAACGTGTCCTCGACCGCTGGAATGGCGGAATAACCCTGCTCCACAGAACCCATGAGGTTGGTGAAGTCAGCGGCTGCCGCATTAGTCAGACGAGCGGAGAAAGGCTGCTTCCAGGATCTGGAAATCTCGTGATGCAGATCACTGAAAAAGGGCAGATTTCTTCGCTCTGGCCTAGAATTAGGGCCACTAAGAAATCTCTCGTCAGGTTTAGATGACTTTGACTCGCGGGGCTCTTCAGGCCAGTCGATAGCGAGCTTTTCCGTAGCGCGCGAAATCACGTCTATAAGTTCAGTGTAAGCCGCGGTAGGCCGCGTTTCCTGGCCGCTAGGTGGGATAACGTCATCGGTTAAAGCAGGCCCGAAATCCTCGGAGTCGGAAGCTGCAGTATAAATTACGTCTTCCAGCCCGAAAGAAACCGTCTCGCGTGCTCCTGGGCTGGGGCATAAATAATCATGCGCGAACTCAACTGGCATGCCACGTGCGTGCTCGGGAGAGAAAGGGCGAGGCCTGTCTGCTCATACTCCAAATCCTCGAGCTCTTCATCCGAACCCCAGGTCACGGATCCTCGAGAGGCCTCGACGGTCTCGGGAACGAGACGGTGGGGAACGAATGACTCCTTCTCAAAAACCGCGAGCCTCGAGCGGAGGGTTTTGAGAAGCGGATTGTTACAGAATTTGCATTTAGACAATCCTAAAACAGCCTCACGCGCATGCGAAAAACCCAAACACTTAACGCACTTACTGTGAGGGTCGTCGCTCGCAATGAAGCGAGCACATGGCGGAGAGCAACGACAATATTCCATTTCACTTCACTGCAGTAACGTGCGGTGAAGTCTTGTCATGGGTAGGCTGTGACATATCAATGTGGCATATTCACAGGGGCGTAATTTGCCGCTGCGATCGGTGGCGCGGTTACAGTGTATCTCGTGGCTCACGCAGTCTTCACATGCACGCGTGCGCGCTTCAATCTGTTAGTATCTCGTGGCCTCAAGTTAGTATCTCGTGGCCTCAAGATAGTAACTCGTGGCCTCAAGATAGAGATACTGCCTCAAGATAGTATCTCGTGGCCTCAAGATAGTATCTCTATCTTGAGGCCACGAGTTACTATCTTGAGGCCACGAGATACTAACTTGAGGCCACGAGATACTATCTTGAGGCCACGAGATAGTATCTTGAGGCCACGAGATAGTATCTTGAGGCCACGAGATAGTATCTTGAGGCCACGAGATACTATCTTGAGGCCACGAGATACTATCTTGAGGCCACGAGATAGAGATACTATCTTGAGGCCACGAGATACTATTTTGAGGCCACGAGATACTATCTTGAGGCCACGAGATAGAGATACTATCTTGAGGCCACGAGATAGTATCTTGAGGCCACGAGATAGTATCTTGAGGCCACGAGATACTATCTTGAGGCCACGAGATACTATCTTGAGGCCACGAGATACTTATCTTGAGGCCACGAGATAGTCATAATACATTTTTTTGACAAAGTGGGACTAGGGGGGCTCCGTACCTCTGACATGCTTGGCAAAAGTTCCACCACTGGCCCTTTAAGGACTCGCATCATGTCGTCGGATCTATGTATTTATTCATGTGATTCATTCATTTATACACACACGCGCACGCACGCACGCACGCACACACACACACACACACACACACACACCTGTCCCACCCACTTTTTAAAACAAACTTAACCCTCTGGGGTCGGCAATCACGCCGGCGTGATGTGCTCACTTTTTTTCTTATCAGTGCAAAACAAACTCAAAATACTTAGTTGATTTTGATCTTACATATAAGTGTTACACATCATTCAATACTGTTAACCCCCTGGGGTCTGAGGTGTTTTTGGAGTCCTTGAGATGTTCTGACATGCTGTGACATTTGTGTTTTTTTCAGTTGCTTATAAACATATTAATGGCACAGGTGAAATTACACTATATTTAGCACAAACATTGCTATGATAATATGTGATATAATATGTATGTACATGTTTGTATATTTGAGAGAATATTGTTTATGCGTGGTTATTGAAAACACTAAAAATGAAAGTTTCTGAAATAAGGCTACAAAACACATAATAAATATGTGTCCACAAGACTTTTGACTAATGGATGTTGTTGCCTAGTGTTTTTTCTTCAAAATGATCTGAAAAACATCCTGCCTAATCATTCACATAAAACTGTGAATTGGGTTTTATTGTGAAAAACTCTTTTTTTTTTTTTTTGCCAAGGCAATATGCGAATGGCCTTGAACAGTCCAAGCCCCATCATGAATAATTAGGTGATTCTCACCTGACCCGCATAATAATGAGCCTTTCATTCAGGTGTTACACAAGGAAAATTTGAAAGGACAACATACATGCATACATACATACATACACACACACACATATATATATATATATATATGAAGAGTTCAGATGCAAAAGCCTCTAAGTGCCATTTGAAATTTTCTTCTAGAATAATAATTTTTATCAAGCTTGTATATTTAAGTTCAGTAATTTCACTTAAATGGCAATGAAGATTACCTAATAATTGTCATTTAAGTGAAATTACTGAACTTAAAATGTACAAGCTTGATAAAAATGATCATTCTAGAAGAAAATTTAAAATGGCACTAGAGGCTTTTGCATCTGAACTCTTCATATAATCAAAATATAAATGAAAGTCAAAAACCCATTTTTAGTCATACCTGGAAACAAATCCTGGTCAAATAGGTTATATGGGTCATTGTATAGAATTGGTTCAAAGTTAGAGTTGGAAACATCTTGAAAAGAATTTTTTTTCCATATAAAGTAGGCTATTATAAGCTTGCATTGGATAACAGTTGATTAGTTTATTTTTTACAAAACATAGGCTACTATATATTTAACATATGAGCAGAAACTGTCTAACTAAAGCTTATTTGATGTCTATTTTATAGTAAAAACTTTCTAATCTATTTCGTCTGTAACAGTAGGCTATGCATCTGTGCGTTCGTTTGTTCACACACCCAGACACCCGATTCATATTTAAACAGTCTTTTTGGTTTTACAGATACTATTCTTTATTGCGATTAGAACAAATCTCAGTAGTCTTACTAATGTAGGAGCGAGAGTGAATGAACGCACAGCGCGCGCGCGTCTGTGAATTCGTCCATTCATTCGCACACAGACACGCATTTAATATTTAAACAGTCTTTGTGCAGTTTACAGACACTTTTCAATAACACGATTAGAACAAAGCACTTAAGAATAAATGACTTACTACATCAGCTGAATCCGTGCTCCTCGAATGAAACAGGTAACTGAGTTAACTTTTCCAGGAATTATTCCTCACTGCGCAGCAAGACGAGATAAAGGTTAGCGCGTTTTGATGTGGGCGTTTTCATGGCTTGCCTCAACATTAACGTTTGAATAGCGAGCGCTCTCAGTGGGCGTGGTCACATTAACACGTCATACGCTATAATTAGGTGAAAGGAAAAAGACCGACATCTCTCTCTTTTCATACAGATTACATCAACTGAGAATAGTTGCTTTTTAATATAAGTTACTTCATTTAAAAGAAGAGAATTTCAGCTTCATAAAGAGAAATCTTTCGTGTCTCTGTGACAAGTATTTATTGAGTTACAGTTCATTTTTCGGACGCGTTTCAGAAAGATTTTTGCGGAGACAGTGTGAGCTGAAAGCGCACCCTGTTTATTTTATTTATTTTACAAAAACACAAGGTTTTGATGTTAATAAGAGTGTACACAAAAAAAGAAGACATTTAACAGTATTGAATGATGTGTAACACTTATATGTAAGATCAAAATCAACAAAGTATTTTGAGTTTGTTTTGCACTGATAAGAAAAAAAGTGAGCAGATCACACCGGCGTGATTGCCGACCCCAGAGGGTTAAATGTCTTCTTTTTTGTGTGTACACTCTTATTAACATCAAAACCTTGTGTTTTTGTCAAATAAATAAAATAAACAGGGTGCGCTTTCAGCTCACACTGTCTCCGCAAAAATCTTTCTGAAACGCGTCCGAAAAATGAACTGTAACTCAATAAATACTTGTCACAGAGACACGAAAGATTTCTCTTTATGAAGCTGTCTTATGGAGAGATGTCGGTCTTTTTCCTTTCACCTAATTATAGCGTATGACGTGTTAATGTGACCATGCCCACTGAGAGCGCGCGCTATTCAAACGTTAATGTTGAGGCAAGCCATGAAAACGCCCACATCAGAACGCGCTAACCTTTATCTCTTCTTGCTGCGCAGTGAGGAATAATTCCTGGAAAAGTTAACTCAAGTTACCTGTTTCATTTCGAGGAGCACAGATTCAGCTGATGTAGTAAGTCATTTATTCTTAAGTGCTTTGTTCAAATCGCGTTATTGAATAGTGTCTGTAAACTGCACAAAGACTGTTTAAATATTAAATGCGTGTCTGTGTGCGAATGAATGGACGAATTCACAGACGCGCGCGCGCTGTGCGTTCATTCACTCTCGCTCCTACATTAGTAAGAATACTGAGATTTGTTCTAATCGCAACATAGAATAGTATCTGTAAAACCAAAAAGACTGTTTAAATATGAATCGGGTGTCTGGGTGTGTGAACAAACGAACGCACAGATGCATAGCCTACTGCTACAGACGAAATAGATTAGAAAGTTTTTACTATAAAATAGACATCAAATAAGCTTTAGCTAGACAGTTTCTGCTCATATGTTAAATATATAGTAGCCTATGTTTTGTAAAAAATAAACTAATCAACTGTTATCCAATGCAAGCTTATAATACTTTATATGGAAAAAAAAATCTTTTCAAGATGTTTCCAACTCTAACTTTGAACCAATTCTATACAATGACCCATATAACCGATTTGACCAGGATTTGTTTCCAGGTATGACCAAAAATGGGTTTTTGACTTTCATTTATATTTTGATTATATATGAAGAGTTCAGATGCAAAAGCCTCTAGTGCCATTTGAAATTTTCTTCTAGAATGATCATTTTTATCAAGCTTGTACATTTTAAGTTCAGTAATTTCACTTAAATGACAATTATTAGGTAATCTTCATTGCCATTTAAGTGAAATTACTGAACTTAAATATACAAGCTTGATAAAAATTATCATTCTAGAAGAAAATTTCAAATGGCACTTAGAGGCTTTTGCATCTGAACTCTTCATATATATATATATATATATATATATATATATATATATATATATATATATATATATATATATATATATATATGTATGTTGTCCTTTCAATTTTGTATGTTGTCCTTCCACACCTGAATGAAAGGCTCATTATTATGCGGGTCAGGTGAGAATCACCTAATTATTCATGATGGGGTTTGGACTGTTCAAGCCCATTCGCATATTGCCTTGGCAAACAAAAAAAAGTTTTTCACAATAAAACCCAATTCACAGTTTCATGTGAATGATTAGGCAGGATGTTTTTCAGATCATTTTGAAGAAAGTCTTGTGGACACATATTTATTATGTGTTTTGTAGCCTTATTTCAGAAACTTTCATTTTTAGTTTTTTCAATAACCACGCATAAACAATATTCTCTCAAATATACAAACATGTACATACATATTATATCACATATTATCATAGCCCTGTTTGTGCTTAATATAGTGTAATTTCACCTGTGCCATTAATATGTTTATAAGCAACTGAAAAAAACACAAATGTCACAGCATGTCAGAACATCTCAAGGACCCCAAAAACACCTTAGACCCCAGAGGGTTAAGCCACTGTATATTCATTCAGGTAAGTTATCAACCCAAGTTAATATCAGGCATCATCACATCGCTGCCTGCATACAGAGCAAAGTCAGAATCGCGGACTGAGTGAGAGCGAGTGGATCACGTGATATGAAGCAGTCTCGGTCTCTGCCTCAATGTTGATCATTCAAGACAGCATGAGAACTGACTGCGCATGCGCAAATCTCCGTAAACTACGTTCTATGGACCAAAGAGGCACTGCAAACCTCTGCCTCAATGGCCATGGCCTTGAATTTCCTACATGAAACAATGGTTTTTAGGAGCAAAGTATGGCAAAAGGAGTATTATATGAGTATTCCTGTTTTTTTTTTTTTGTTACAAAAATTTATATTTGGAATAAAATAAATGCAATTAATAATGTGGTGAATTAATAAAGCTCTTGGAATTAATAAATGTAATGTCAACATTTCCTTTGGTGAGGCACTGCCTACCCTGCCTACCCTGACCGCACGTCCCTGCTTCACTGTAAGGAGAACAGAGTTCAACGTATTCCAGTCGCTGAAGTGCAGAAGACGACGAAGCAGTTGTAATCCGAATTTTTCGGGCTCAGAAAAACCGAAAGCGAAGGGCATGAAATGGCTGCTTTGTGAAGGCAGAGAAATCTGAGGAGCAGATGGCGCGCACGCATATATAATGTTACGACGTAAGAGCGTCGGGGCGGCACCCGCGCCATCAGCCAATGAATTGCCGTGATTCTATAAGGGCTTCAGACAATCGGCACACCCAGAGGGCGTTGAGTGAACGCAGCTTTGAGTGAACCTATCAAAGAGAATCCAATTTCAGATGAATAGTAAAGGTTTATTTGCAAAAGGCAAAACTCAGCAATATCCAGCCCAAGAGGGTCAGAACAAAAACAATCCTTAGCCAGGAAAAAACCGATGGTGAGTTGCAGGGGGGGAAATCAAGCATGCAATGGCGCTTTTCCACTGCATGGTACGGCACGGTTCGGTTCGGTATGGCACGGTTTGGCGCTTTTCCACTGCATGGTACGGTACGGTTCAGTTCGGTACGGCTCACTTGTGGTGCTTCTCCACTGCATGGTACGGTACGGTACGGCTCGCTTTAAATGGTACCTGGTCTGTTGAGTTTCCAAGCGTACCGTACCGGTACTAAAATGTGACGTAAAAACACTGCAGATCACTGATTGGTCAGACAGAATCGTCACTACCAGCGTCATTGGATTTGCGACACGAGACACTAAACCCGCTAGATTTAAATAACCAGTAGACAACAGCCAACGCGGTAGCATCTGTTTTTTACTTTCTTGGAAAAAAAAAGAGATCAAAACTTTAAAAAGAAATGGCTGAATCGTGGTCAGTGGACGAGGTGCAGACGTTCTTCTCGTTGGTTGCCGAGGAGCGGATCCAGCGAGAGCTGGATGGGGCAAAACGGAATGAAAAAGTGTTCCAAAGAGTAGCTCAGTTCTTAGCCGCACACGGCCATCACCGGACCTACAAACAGTGTAGGGACAAATTAAAAAAACTTAAGAGTGACTATAGAACCATAAAGGATCACAACGGCCGGAGTGGTGCGAACAGGAGAACGTGGAAGTGGTTCGACCAAATGGACGCTATCTACGGAAGACGACCTGCGAGCAATGGGAGAGAGGGTGCCCTGGACTCGGCCACCTCGTTGTTAGACAACACATTCGATGATGGTACGTTGTGTTATGTTAACAATAAATTAAGTTTTAAAGCTTCACTTTATTGACCATCTACTGTAAAGCTTTATTTTGATTTTTTTATACATCTATGACTATTTAATTATTTAAATGTTCTGGATTTGTTATTGTTGCTAGTTTGATTTGTGTTACAATAATTTGTGTAACTTTTTGTTTCAGATGTATTGTCTATGATTTACTCGTTAGCACTTTCTCCGTGCAGTGATGCCTCAACGTCCCAAATGGTCATAGCAGCTTCGCCACCAGCACGACCGCCTACACCAGCAACCTCCAGCACCAGCAGGACACCAGAGCGTGTGGTACCAGGTATGAAATATGACTGAATATGACTAAAACCCTTTCTGTTACAATTCATATTGTAAGGGGTGTACAGTTAAAGACCCAGAACCAGATATGAAGAATGAAGACCCGGAGTCAGAATTATAAAAAATTTAAAAAAAGTTTTACTGAAGATAGTTTGCATTTTCATCAGCAGAAGTCAGCTTCAAGACTCACACAGGAGTTCGTAGGCCGCCTCGCTTACAGTTACAAAGATCACAGCAGTTATACCATTTCCAAGGTCTAAGCTACGTCATTGCTTACAGGTTGAATGATTCTCATTGGCTAAGAAACATTAAGAGCCTAAACAATTTAACACATGTGAGGAGATAGGGGTGCCTATCGCCATTAGTAAAGATAGTTGTCGTCCACTCAATAGATTTAGGTCTGTGGTGGCCTCGCAGGTTAGAGAAGGGTGCCGGGTTGTCTGGTCCGAACGTCCAGAACCTACATAGAATGCCATACGCACACACACACAAATAACAGACACTAGCAAATAACAGCTCCCATCAAGGCTGAAGAGAGTCTGAGCTCCTTATTATCAGTTAAGTATACCAAAACATAATGCTAAAACATTCACTCGTTTGGGAGAAAAACAGATAACTGGCATTTACTCCCAAGGAAGGAAATATACTGGAAAGAATACATTTTTATACAACAATTAAAGTTCGATAGTAACGCTCAATATAGCTTGACCATCTGTCCAGCGAAGGATCATATGTGTCCATGCTGCCTTTAGGACCCTCTAACCTTTCTTCTGATACCAGAGAAAGAGACAAACGGCCTTGTGGATTACGTGGCCTTCGTGTCCTGCGTGTACTACGTGCAATCTCAAAGTAAGATTGGAATGCACCTAAAAGAAACTGGTTACTTACATCACATGCATTTAAGAAAATATAGTTTCACAAGCACAAAGAATATAAAAATTATTATGTGATAATGAATATATTTGATTATTGATTTTTATAAAGGAAGTATATAAGCATTCAAAAGG
The DNA here is from genome assembly GCA_030578255.1 of Tiaroga cobitis. NCBI lineage: Eukaryota > Metazoa > Chordata > Actinopteri > Cypriniformes > Leuciscidae > Tiaroga > Tiaroga cobitis. Next base: position 3,057,412 of record CM060608.1, read on the forward strand.
ATATATGATTATAGACGTATTTGAAGAGGCAAGGGATTTTGACTAACCCTTCAGTCCCCCGTTTTAGACCAATGTGGGGTCCAATACCGCCACGCCTGGTCTAACCAGTGAGGTCACTACGGAAGGGAGGAGTGGTGACGCATGCTCCCCTGACGGGTCACACTTGTCTCTTCACCTCGTCACGGACATGCTGGATACTAAAAATTCCAGTCCCCATTAAGAGGCTCTCCCACCTTCCACTCACAACAGGACATCAATGTAATTCTTCCTCAGTTTATCAGTCAGGTTAGAATTTTTATAAAACACATAACTGATTACGAAACAAGTACATATTTATTCTCTGGAAGCCAGGCTAAATAAGCAAGCACTGTTGCTGTATTCCTAGCATGGGCTAGATCCACAGTCACTACTCAGATCCTAAATAAAGACATTGTCTATAATCATGAATACCAGAATATATGCACTAGGTTTTTTAATTTTTTATTTTATAACACTATGAGTTCCGAATCCTTTTATTATAAACAAAGTTGGATGGTTAATCCATTATTTTCCCTACCCCTTTTATAGACCCTTTAGGTTCAAAACACAATGGTTGTCTAACTAAAAATAAACAACAAAAAATAAAATATTAACAATTAAGACCCATAATAATCGATGTAAGCATTTTAAGTCTTTACTGAAATCATCCTTCAGTTTACGGTCACATAGCATGTACCATTTTAATTGTATAACATCTTATACCCCTTTTTGTTTGTTTCAAAAATAGAAATAAAATAAAACAAATTCACATCATCATTTCAGTCATTATTTTACCACTAAAATATAGAATTGTTCCCCATTCTGCTTAATAAAGCTTTTGTTCATTCCTTATCTTTATATCACTTGAATCCCTGTCAATCATACAATGCCTTATTGTCTTTATTTTGAAACTCACTTTCTAAACCATTTAAACTTAATTTGACTTCCATAAATTCTATCAGAAATTGTATTTTCATGACATACATTTTGTCTACTATATTTCTTCCATCTTGCCCTATATGCCAGTTCCTTCTGCATCCGAGTCTCTCACCACTGTCAGCTTCTCACAGTATTTGTCTATCAAATGGTTAGTCTCAAGATTATAGAATATTAGAAGTATATTACAAATATACATATTATAAGTATTGTCTCAGTCCCACTTATCTTTACAGTTTTACAGAAACCAAAATATTATGTTACTCAGATTCCAACCCACAGCCATATATCTGGTTTCTCTTTTTACCTTTATTAAATTGTAGTTTTCTTAGACATCTAATATCATACATCCATTTAATGGATTGAGAAATAAAACCTTTTCTTTTTAGAAGTTATATTCACTCCTCCTTTGTTCGCCCTCCGCCCTTTCAATAAAAATGAGGGAGCTCACTCTGGATAATTTGGATAGTGACTTAGCCAATGTGTCACTTTGTCTCTCTGCCGTCAAGTCTATATATATATATATTTTTTTTTTTTCTACTATTTAAATTTAGACCCTCAGTTGAATTTAGACAAGAGTTTTACCCCATAATGGACGGCAATCTTCTTTACAATTCCAATTTATATAAAATACTAATCCAGAGAGTAATTCAGTTCAATATCATAAATGACAAAAGCATTCATAATTACCAATAGCAGACAGAGCTGGAAAACCACTCCAATTAAAGCTCGTCCCATGTTCTGCATTGTCTTTTCATCAGATTGACTTAGAATTATCAACTTTTTTAAAGTTGGTCATTTCACTTAACCCATCAGTAATGATAAAACACTAATTCCAGAGGTTAATGACACAATATCCTCAAAATCAGGAAATAATAGTACCACAAACTAACACATACAAGACATGAAGTGCAGTCACCATCAAATACACATATTCATACCTGACTATGAATTACTCATATTCTCATATCTTTAAAATAAGATTTTAAACTTTTTTTAAACATTTTCCTGTAGCTTCTATCTAATTTTACATGGTCTCCCAACCAGTTTCAAAGCATGTCTTGTTCATTATTCATTTGAATTTAACAAGGTCAGCTGGGTTGTTTTGGTTCATTAACATTATTTTGCTTCAGCTTGCTCTAGCAGGCCGATAACAGAAAGACAGACACAGTTACCATCCCTTCCTCCACTCAAGCAGTCTCTCTCACTATAAACAAATAATATTTTCAACTGCCTCCTAATACTGTAATTTAGACAGAATGCAATATTAAACTCATCACACTAACCTTTTACCATTAAACTTTGTTATCCTGACTTTTCTTAAATCTACAAAAGCTGTCTTCATCTTTAGTCACCACCATGTCTAACGACCTTCAGGAGTTAAAAACCATGTTATAGACGTACTAGTTCTAAATCAACTTCTATACATTTTCCTTGCCCATAAGGCAACCGACATCAAAACGTTTTATTACTGTCTCCACAACAACTAATGGGAATCACTTCATGGCCCCGACTGAACCCCGAAAGCCCATTCCTGTTAGCTCTTTATCTATAACCTCCATCAGGGTGTTTTTCCCCTGGCATATTTGCAGACGCTTGTCACAATGAAAAACAAGCCATACAACTAATGCGGTTTCTTCTGGCGAGTGGTATAGAGGAGCTTTGCTTTATGGGGCAGACTGCCGTGACTCGTCACAGCTTCATCTCCCCTTAACGGTATAAGGACGCTGCTGGCCTCACAGCTCCTGCTCAACTCTCATACCTGTCTCACATAAAACATCTCCATTCAGGAGATGCCCAGTGACTTTACGTGACCCCCCTGCCTTAGGTTGCCCCCTGTCTGGCCAAAGAAGGTCTTACCCGTCACTGGGATGGTCACTCGTGCCCACTGGTAACCGCTCTTTCCCATCACAGAATCTTTGACCGTTTTCTTCAACAAAATCTGTTGTTCTCTGGAGCTTAGGAAAGACACAATCAAGAGTCACCAGGGCCATTCGGATTGCCTAATAGTGTTCACACAGGGAGACAGGTTAATAACAGCTGTATTTAATCTTAAATCCATTAACCATCTTAAAAGCAGAAACCTAGCTGCTTAGACTATACTCAGCGAATTTAGATCATCCGTACATTCAGTGAACTGTATCTGTAGACGGAGCCATCGGCCCTGAATGGTGGAGACTAAATGAGACAAAGTTGTTACTGGTCCTAAACTGAGCTAATCAAAATGTCACCTCTATCGTTTAAGGTCTGTATTATTATTTTAAAGACTTCTTTAAAGTCATTCAGTTTTACAAATAATCTTTTCTTTTAACATCTCTGTGTCTATTATTTTCAACTGAAACACTGTGTTTTAATTCAAATAGCTTATTATCACTAATGACACAGGCTCAGATAACAGCTTTTAGCTGACATTGAATGAGAGAGACTCTGAGACATTCAGGACTGGCACACTGCACTCTCATAAACTTCTAACATCAAACTTTTATCTACCATCCTATAACTCTATCCCAGCTTAAGGCATATTTGCCAGAAATTACATGTGTTTCCAAATAAACATAATTTGTATAGTTGTCTTTATTTAGACATTACAAATTTCCACTCAGATTGAGTCTCTGTTGCACTGGCAGTTTCAGCCACAGTACACATCAGATCCAGATAAGCAAACTGTTTCATTACAGCCAATAACAAACTTATCTTTTGAAAGCAAAACATCAGCTTCTAGTTCTTTCATGGTCAGCTTTTCAAGCTGTTTGTTTAATCAGCATTCAGCAACTGTTAATCCAGTCCTGCTTCTGCTTATTTGATCTTAAATAAAAATAATTATTTTAGTTCTAAATAATGTTTCACATTTCTCAATCTTGATTTTAGTTGTCTAGTTCTCAGTTACCATAGTTTAATATTTGACTTAAGCTTTTCTTGGAGTTTGTTAATCTCCAATTAGGATTCACACTAACTTTGACGAGGCTAGACCTATCTGCTTGTGATACTTTTGCAGTTATTGTAAATCATCTGTGAGATTAGTCTCTCTATATCATCTAAAACCTTTTTAAAATGTTTAATTACAACACAATCATCCTTTTAGTTACTTTGATATATTTTGCAACTCACATTTGTTGGAGTCATTAATTTTACATCAACCTGTATTCATCAATTCACTTATAAAAATTACTATTATAGATCTTTTCTTCAAAAGGGTTCACTTTAAGACTTCAATCTTTTGACCTTGTTTTTATTTCTTATTTCTCAGACGAAAAATGTTACTGTCGTCATTTAAACACGGATCTACTTTCAAACCAATATTATTACCAGAACTGTGTTGTCATTTTATCACATTTTTAAACACCTTCTCGGTGGGCATTTACAGTTACGTATTAAATGGTCCTGATGACCACCATTAAAAACACTCTCTGTCGGCTCCAACTCACTGCACCCTCTTGAAGCAGTGTGTGTCCCATTCAGGAATGCAAACAGAGCCACTGATAAGCAGTTCTCTGTATTCTTTTACAGTCCACCAGTCGCGGATTTAATCATAATAGCCCAATCATAATCTTCATCATTATTATTGGCAGAACATTCATTTTCATAAGCTGCATGGAAATGCTCAAAATATTGTAAGTTGTTTTCACAAAGTTTCCTTTTAACTTTAGTCGCTTATCTAGGGAAATGATCCCCGACCCAAAATTTACTTCTCTTGCTTTTTGTAATCATCGTAAGCAATACGAGGCTAAACATTTAAATTTTCCAGTTTCTTTATTTGTTTGTAGCCAGTCAAGTTGTTTAAATTTCCAATCAGAATCAAAATACTGACTACCATTTACTTAATAATTTCTGCAAATTTCTTTGAAGTGAGGGCTTCAGAGCACAGCTGCTTACCATATCTTAATCATGGTTCATACTCACCTGAAGTTATTGCAGAAATGGGGGCGGCGATCTTTTAACAACACAGCTCGACTTCTGCGTGATGAAACTGCAAAGTATACTCCAAAATCACAGTTACATATACTGGTCCACGCCAATTTGGGTCACAACTTTTTTCTTTTCTTTTTTTTTTTCTCGGAATCGTTCCTGATGCATCCCTGGCAAACAACCCTATTATTGTTAGTATCCCTAACTGCCTGATTCACTTCACTAAGTTCGGGGATCCCCTATCTGAGATGGAAGAGATTGAGCAGGTTTGCAGTGCCACTGGACCTACAATCCAGGGACGTACTCTGCTGGGGTGTTCTGCCCTGCAAAGGCAAAAGACCTTAACTCGCTAGAGTGTGAAACTGAGAAAAATGACTTTAAAGTTTCTGTTTTGTCCAGACAAAACTATTATAGGTAGGACTCCCAAAATTTGACAACTAGTTGCTATAATGAAGAAATGTTTGTATGCAAAAAATCTTGAGCTCAAAATTGACCTTTGACCCTTGTTTGGCAGTTACTGTACTCTGCCTTTGTATCATGTGCCAAAAATAAGGAGTCGTGCAAAGGCAAAAGGCAGTAACTGACATACAATCAATATTTGCTTGCTGTTCCCCATACTTACATCCATTATAAGAACACCTAACCAAGGTCTAGTCATCATGGTATGTGTTTTAAATTATATAGAAGACCTTTGGTTGTTCCTATTTAGTGCTATAATGATCATGATAGTCCGGCAACACTAACACAGTTAAACAGTATGACAGATAAGTTACTTTGCAGTACAGTATGTATGAATAGCCTAAATACAATACATATTTCCACAATAAAGATAATTTAATTATAATTGAATACAAAGGTATATTTATTTAAATGCAAGATATAGAGTAATAATTAATTAAACATAATTTATCAATTTGCAACAAGAATATTTCATATTCATTAGACGTCTTTGGCCTTTATTTTGAAAAAGCAATAAACATGAAAAATCATGAAATTGGTAGAAAGCTCAGTTTGTTTTCATACCAAGAGTTCAAAAAATAACACAATTAAATTTTATTTAAAAAAAAGTCAGAAATATTTTTTATATATATAAACAAAAATATTATGGATTCTCGATTTGTGATGCAGCTGCCAGCTGTAAAGCACATATATGCTTGTTTTATGCGTTTATTAGAGGTTGAATTCAAATCAAATACTGCCAAACAACTCATACTACTTCTGAATAGGATTTCTACTTCATAAATTGTATGCAAATTATGAAAATACTTGGTTCGGATCACTCAAAGCATATATGAAAATGGAGGCATCCTTATATGGTCAGTAAGGAAGCTGGCTGTCCATCTAGTGACAAAGTTTGTTACTGCGCCCAAATAAAATCTTACTGAAAGCTCTTTTTTTTTTAGATATCAACGTAAAATTTGGAACACAATTTGTCCATAGGTCTATTACAAAGCATTATTGAATTACAACCATTTAAGCTTGGATAGTGATTTTCATGTCTATGCGAAAAAAGGGAGGGGAGGGGAGAAGGGGAGGGGTGTGGTGACAGTTAAAGGGTTATGGGCCACCAAACTGCTCAAGATGCACAGTCAACGAACTCGACTTGGATTACTGCTTTTTAATTCTGAGATAATATAGACAGAGTCAACCGAAAAAAAGCTGGAAATATAGCTGCGAGCAGCGATTACGGGCCCAAGCCGGTGGCACCGCAACACCGGTGCCTTTAGTTACCTAAAGGCACCGGAGTGGCGGTGCCACCGGCTTTGGCCCTTCATCGCTGCTCGCAGCTATATTTATATAGCTGCGCTATATATATATATATATATATGTGTATATGTATATATATATATAAACATACATATATATGTGTATATGTATATATATATATAAACAAGCCGGTGGCACCGCCACCCTGGTGCCATTAGGGTTATTGTGCATGACGGGCAAAAACTTAACCCCGCTTTGACTGTTGAGAAGATGTGTACTGTAGAGCTTGCATTGGTGTGGGCTCTGCAAAAGTGTGCATTGAGGGCACATATCATATGCGTGAGCAACCTTCTGAAACCTAAAATGAAAAATGAGACACCCTACGGTCTCATGGACTTAATGGACATATGAAATAAGTAAGTTATGAAAGTTCAATCAATTGTGCCAAGACAGAATATTACTTGCCTGATCTGATTAGAAAAAAAGTTTGTTTGTGTGTGTGTGTGTGTGTGTGTGTGTGTGTGTGTGTGTGTGTGTGTGTGTGTGTGTGAAACGTGATTGAACAATGTAGACATAAAAACATACTCCGTCCTTTTGTTCATACAGGACATTATTCAAACTGTAAAGTGTTTACTTATATTTGTGAACAATCGCAATAAAACACAACATTGTGCTTTTGTCAAACTGTAAACTACAACTGTCACCCAACCAAAATCTCTTTTTTATTTTATACAGAAATAAATAATCTATCATTCAGATGAGAATAAAGTTAGTGTTAGTTCAAATTTTAAGGAAAACTCTGAAATATAGCACATTCATTTAAAATTCATTCAGGTTCAATTACCAAACATACAAATCTTAATGTAATTTAAAGCAAACAATACATTTAAAATATATGGGTTGTATGCCTATTTTTTTATATAAAAAGATATATATCCAAAAAGACAAGGCCTAAACTTTAACAAGGGTTAAACAATCACTGTAAGAGACACAATCATACACACACACACACACACACACACACACACACAGACACAGACACACACACAAGTCAAATCACTTACATTTTATATGCAATATTGACTTTTTTCTGTTTCAGCAGCGAAAATAGTTCAACAAAGATCACAGCAGAACCATCGAGCATCTCACAGCAACGCGTTTTCTCATTACTGAATGATTCAGCATTTTGAACGAATCGGTTGACTCAAAGATTCAATGACCAATCCATAATCTGTCTCATTCATGAATGACTCAGCCGTTCGAACGAATCGTTCGAACAAATGAATCAATGACTCGCTCATTAAGACGGTCGCCTGGCGACACCTAATGACGGTTTAGTGATATGTTTAAAAGTATCATTCTTTCAAACGATTGTTAATTAACTCATATTTGAAACATAAGCTATATATATATATATATATATATATGTATATATATATATATATATATATATATACAAACATATATATACACAAAAATAAAATAAAAACACATTTGAAGCGTGTTTGCTTACTAAATTGTGAGCAGAACGAAAGTTGCAGCAAATATCAGCAACAGGAGTCAAATTTCATTAATCACGAGAGTGAAGAGCTGACTGAAAAGATGATGACGGAATAGGCTATTTTATGTAAAAGCGCCTATTTAAGCGAATCTGTCATTGTACTCTTTTGTTGTTGTGTTTTCCGTGAAAAATAATAGACTATTGAACTCACAATTCAAGCAATTGGCCCCCGATATTGCACTAATTTTAAAGTGACACTAAAAAGTATGCGGCTGCAGTGGCATTCATTACGGTGCGCGTCCATGGCGACGAGCGAGCAAAACAGAACGAACGTTTTTTCATTTCTACTTCCATAGAAATTCATTCGAGCGCACTGCGAGCGCCACCACTATAAATGTACTTACTTTACTTTCACTTTTAACTTAGCGATATAAAAGCCCCCAGCGGTGTTACACGTCAAATAACCGGTGAGAAAAAATTCTCGGAGTCACATAGCAGCTACCTATATTTAAATACAACAGGCCTACCTGATTTTGAACACAAGAGGGCAGTATAGCCCTATGTATTATTTGATATATTTATTTTTTAACTGAATAGTGCATCCTGGCTGTTTTTAAACTTGTACATTATTCTTAAATTGAAAACAAGAATAAAATGGGTTTAGTTCTGATATTTGTATAATTTTATCTAGAAATAAATGGTGTATAATTACATTTTTAGAAGATATGAGGCTTTTAGTGTTTATTTTTTTTTACATGACTTTAATCCCTCGCCATAGCAAAACAATTAGAGATATTCAATAGATATTCACAATTATGCTTCTTTAATGTATTTTCATCATGTTGAAAAAGTTTGGTGGGAATAAAAGAAACCACTTAAGAGGAGTGGGTAAAAATGTAGAGCCTGGTTTTGCAAAACATCCACATTAAGACCAAAATAGCCCACTTCTTGTTGGGCTGGCTTAAAGTTGTTTGGCCCGATGAGATCTATATGAGTACCGAGTTTCATAATAATACATGCAAGTGTGTTTGATTTATGGACCAAATTTTCTGACGAAGTTTATGGACCAAGTTAATTTAATTAATACACTAATTATATAAAACTATTTTCAATGCACTACAATTCAACTGGTTATATGCCTTTACTTATTAATACAACTTATTTAAAAAATACAAGGCGTAAGACATTTATTTTCTTTTTTAATGCAGGCCAAACCACACAGCAGTCAAATGGTTAATCTGGCCCACCTCCCCCTCCCCCTCCCCACACTCACAGACACACACACAGAGACGTAGGCTCAGAGAGAGAGAGAGACATAAAATGACAATTTTCAAACCAAAATATCTGACTTCCTGTTGGTTGGAGCTATTGAGTGTAAATTAGAAAGTTGTCTGGCTCGAGGAGAACAATACACATACCGATTTTTATTACTGTAGATAAAATTAATCCCCCCACTTTTGACAAAAGGTGGCGCTACTGAGCCCCTCACCACGCCCGTTTCTGAAACTTTGCACGTCTACTGGCTAATAAATGTGATGTGTCTGTCGAGTTTCATGCAATTTCAAGTATGAAAAAAGAATATTAAAGTTTGATGCGTTGCCACGACAACAGTATCTAAGATATCAAGAATCCATTCACAGGTCTACATCTGCCGTGTGTTTACATTATAGTAGTGAAGTTTGAAGCAAATCGGGTTAAAATAAGAGGGTTATTTCAAAGCATTTTGAAAGTGACACACTTCCTTCTGCCAGTTGGTGGCGCTATAACTTTAACTCACAAGAGTCACATCCATGTGATCGGCCTCTTACGACGAACACACGACTGAAGTTTCATCAAGATCAGTTTATGTATGCAGAAGTTATAACACACTTCCTGTTTCCATTATTCGCCATAAATTCGTTTCCTCGCCACGGCCAAACCGTTCGAGATATCAAAAATCCGTTCGCAATTTGGGATCCTCAATGTTTTGACTACATGCACACCGAGTTTGGCGATGATTGAATGAATTCCCTAGGAGGAGTGTTTCAAATGCCAGAGCATGCGTTTCCAAACAACCCTAAATAGCCGACTTCCTGTTGGGTTGGCGTAAAAAGTAAGAGCATGAAGGATATATGAACCGATGAGATCTATATGTGTACCAAGTTTCAAATTATTACAAGCAAGCGTGTTTGATTTATAGACCCAGTTTTCGGACCCCGTTCCAGGGGGCGCTGTCGAGCCCCCCTGCCACGCCCGGGTACCAGCTTCAGCCTGGCCCTGATGGCCGCGGGTTCTGACCTGTGTGCAAAGTTTCAAGAGTTTTCGAGCACGTTAAGAGCCCCAAAAGTGCCCGAAAGGTTGACAGAAAAAGAATAATAATAATAAATATAGCTGCGAGCAGCGATTACGGGCCCAAGCCGGTGGCACCGCAACCCCGGTGCCTTTAGTTACCTAAAGGCAACGGGGTGGCGGTGCCGCCGGCTTTGGCCCTTCATCGCTGCTCGCAGCTATATTTATATATATATATATATATATATATATATATATATATATATATATATATATATATATATATATAAAGCCGGTGGCACCGCCACCCTGGTGCCTTTAGGGTTATTGTGCACGACGTGACACAAAATATCAAAATATCTGCTCGCTATCTGCCGAACGGCTCTGGTAGTTCCGCTTCAGCACTGATGATGTTGTAGAAATAGTGCGCTCTGGTTGGTCTGGATTATTGGGGATTTTTTATTTAATACAGAAATAAGTTATTTATAATTCAGATGAGAATAAAGTCAGTGTTGATTAAAATGAAGGAAAACAAATATATTGATCTGAAATATAGCACATTAATTTTACATTTATTTAGGTTCAATTACCAAACATACAATCTTAATTTAATTTAAAGCAAACAATACATTTAAAATATATGGGTTGTATGCACATTTTGTAATAAAAAAATATATATATCCAAAATATAGCAGTTTTAGCAGTGAAAATAGTTAACCTGTTAAGCTTCACCAGAGCGCGGGCGCACTGAAGCGTTTTTTTTTTTAAATAGTTCAAAGTTACTATCAGATTTAATGTTATTACCTTGACAAACTATACATCATTAAAAAGATATAAGACTCAAGTTTCAGTATTTGACCACTATTGTATTCTGTGAAACTTATAGTGACAGTTATGTCTTAATTTGTGTCAGGAGTTATGAAATTAAAAAATGAGTCGTTACCTTTAATATGAATTATGAGCGTCAGCCGGTCTCATTCAGAAAAAAACTCCCGTGCGATCGTCATGACAGCTCTTGACAAAACAACGTCCCTCAGGGCTTTTAGCTCAAACATGTGCAGATTTGGAGAAATATTGATAGATTCTCATAGGTTTACATCAGACTTCTATAGACAGGAATAATATTTATTGAATTTATACCCAAATGCGTCGATGTAATCATTTTGAGCGCTGTATACTCTGATGTACTGTGTTATCAATTCATACTACCGGTCTGGGGCGCTGTTTGAACAGTAAAGTCCATATATGGATCACATGAAGAAGAACTATAATCATGTGACATTCAGGAAGTCCTGGCACAACAAAGCTATCCGAGATCGCTGTAAAGTGCAGATAAAGATGTTTTGAAGACAATAAACATGATTGCAATGATATTTGATTTACCTGTGTTCTTCGAGTCATGTCAGGTATTTTCATAATAATAGATTATATGTATAATGTAATGCTAATCGAGATAGACTTTCAAATTGTGCAGAATACAATAAAATAATATATTTTCTATCTGATTTTTTTATCTGAAGCCAAATCAGATTACAGAAAGTTATTTAAAACACTCGACTTGCGCTATAAAGTAAGTTGAGCACAAACATAGTTTTATTCTCATAAATTGTCGTGTATTGATGGTGTGCTAAGCTAACATGCTAGCTAGTACTGAGCACCTGCTACCTAACTTCGGTGTAATTTTTATGATTTTTTTCTAAATAAGAATGCTTACTGAACTGTTTCGTTTTTCAAAAAGGGCATTTGATACAGTTTCACTGTGAAGTGAGAACTTTTATAAAATAAATGAGGGATTGAAACAGTGTGAATTGCTAGTCGTTAGCGATTATAATGCAGACAAAAGAAAAGCATATTTAGAGCAATAAACAGGCTGGAGAGGTGTGAATATGTGCAGGGGAGACTGAGACTGAATGGGGCTCGTTTTTGCATCACAAAACAATAGAGGCAATAGACTGAATAGATGCTTATAAGATGACAATAAACACCAGTCTAATCAAAATAAAGTCATATGACATGATCTTGAAAAACATTGAACTAAATACAGAGTTTTAGACTTATCATCTTCAGATTTTAAATATAACATGGCCAGACATGTGGCTTTAGCTGCAGTGCATTTCTAGATTGCTCCAGGGCCAACTTCAATTTTATTTTCATGAAGATGTTTCATAAAAATAAATGTATAATAACTTTACAAAACTTTGAAGCTATTTATAACTATTTTTTTTCATTATGACAATAATTAATTCTACATTTACAATAAACTTCCAGGTGTCAGCTTTCAAATGAGATCTTACTTGTGCTTTTAGTACAAAGGGTTCATGAACTGTATCTGTTTCAGTTTGGGAATGCCATATCTGGGGATTTTTCAAAAATGGGCTTGAAGCTTAACAGGTTAAACAAAGATCACAGCAGAACCATTGCGCATCTCACTGCAACGTGTTTTCTCATTACTGAATGATTCAGCATTTTGAACGAATTGGTTGACTCAAAGATTCAATGACCAATCCATAAACATCTGTCTCATTCATGAATGACAACAATTCGTTCGAATGAATGACTCGCTCATTAAGACGGTCGCCTGGCAACACCTAATGATGATTTAGTGTTATGTTTAAAAGTATCATTCTTTCCAATGATTTTTAATTGACTCATATTGAAAACAATCTCATAACATTATTTAATGCATTGTTATTTTTCTGTGTAAACGATTTAATTTGATTAGCCCTACCTAGGGTACCAGCCAATAAAAAATTGTTTGATTTATTGATCAAATTTACAAATTAAAAATGAAAGATGAAGCATACATTTAATAAGACTGGACTGGGGTGCCCTGTATATATTACAATATGCAGATTTAAATATACCATTGCCCCCCACCGTCAGTTTGATGTGTGTGTTTGTGTGTGTTTGTGTGCGTGCGTGTGTGTGTGTGTGTGTGTGTGTGTTTAATAAAATCATTTAGTCACTACAATTAAAACCTGAACGTGTTTGCTTACTAAATTGTGAGCTGAACGAAAGTTGCAGCAAAGATCAGCAACCGGAGTCAAATTTCATTAATCACGAGAGTGAGAGCACGCGCGCACACACACACACACACACACACACACACTCCAGCATTGCAATCTTGACATCGCAGCCTGTTCATTATGCTGCGTTATGCTGCATCACACGGGCATTCATAACGGTGCGGGTCCACGACGATGAGCGAGCAGAACAGAGCGAACGTTTTTTAGTTCATTCCTACTTCCAAAGGAATTCCCTCGAGCTGCTTTTATGATACACTCAAAATATTCCACAAGCAATCATTTAAATTTAATGATATTCAGAATAGAACAAGAATAAAAAAAAACTATAAACAATAAAATAACCGAAATAATTTAAAGCGAAAGTGAAAGTAAGCTGTGTTGGGCTCACATTACTCTCTCATTCGAATCAAATTGTTTTAACATTTGCGATGTATTTGGATGCTAAACTATTCTTTATTATAGGCTTTGTACTTCACTCACGTTCCAATATCGACAGAAAAAACATCCACATTCAGACCAAAATAGACGACTTCCTGTTGGGCTGGCTTAAAACTTAGAGCACGAAAGTTGTTTGGCCCGATGAGGTGTATATGTGTACCGAGTTTCATATTATTACATGCAAGTGTGTTTGATTTATGGACCAAACATTCAGACCAAGTTTATGGACAGAGTTAATTTAATTAATAAACTAATTATATAAAACTATTGTCTATGCACTACAATTAAACTGGTTAAACGCCTTTACTTTATTAATAAAACTTATTTAAAAAATACAAGGCTTAAGACATTTATTTTCTTTTTTAATGCAGGCCAAACCACACAGCAGTGAAATGGTTAATCTAGCCCCCCTCCCCCATCCCCTACACACACACACACACAAAACAGGCACAGACACAGAGATATGGCAAGCCATTTTAACATTTAACAGCTAGACTGGATATGTGTTGCAGATATCTGTAATTCAGTATTGCCTAGTCAAAAAGAACATTTGATATCCGCAACTACATTCTTCCTATCCATAATTGTCATTTCAGATATCCACAAAGACATTCTTCCTAGGACAAATGACATCACTTTTGCCATTCATTTGTATGGGGTTTATCAATACAGATATCTACAATTCAGTTGGAGATATCCACTATGTGAATTACGGATATCTGCAACTGAATTGTAGATATCTGTAATTCCAGTTTGAGATATCTACAATTTGATTCTGACTAGTCATAACTCCAGTTCAATATATCTTTAATTAACCTCAATTCAAGATATCTACATGTTCCTTTTCAGATATCTTAAATTAAGTTTTGACTAGGCGAAATTACGTTGTAGATATCTGTAACTGGAATTATGACTAGTTAAAATGGCGTTGTAGATATCTCAAACTGGAGTTAGGGATAGTCATAATTGAATTGTAGATATTTATTATCAAGTTATAGATATCTTGAAATTAATTTGGATTGTCATTTAAGATGTGTGACGAGTTGAATGTCGTTTTCAATGACGTCATTGCAGATATCTGTAATTCAGTTTTGCCTAGTCAAAACTGAATTACAGATATCTCTATCTGTCGTTTCGACTAGTCACAATTACGTTACAGATATCTTAAATGATAATACAAACTATCCAAAATGTAATTACGACTAGTCAGAAAGACGTTGTTGATATCTACAATGTTAATTCCGGATAGTCAAACTTCGCTTTTAAATATTAAAAGGGCTTGCCATACAGAGACGTAGGCTCAGAGAGAGGCTCACCATATTCAAACCAAAATATCTGACTTCGTGTTGTTCGGAGCTAATGACTGTCAATTAGAAAGTTGTCCGGCTCGAGGAGAACAATATGCATACCGATTTTTGTAACTGTAGATAAAACTAATCCCCCCACTTTTGACAAAAGGTGGCGCTACTGAGCCCTCACCACGCCCGTTTCTGAAACTTTGCACATGTCTACTGGCTAATAAATGTAATGTGTCTGTCGAGTTTTATGCAATTTCAAGCATGCTAAGAGTCTCAAAAGCATCAAACAAAAATATTAAAGTTCGATGCGTTGCCACGGCAACAGTATCTAAGGTATCAATAATCTTTTCACAGGTCTATATCTGCCGTGTGTTTACATTATACACATAAAGTTTGAAGCAAATCGGGTAAAAATAAGAAGGTTATTTCAAAGCATTTTGAAAGTGACACACTTCCTGCTGCCAGTTGGTGGCGCTATAACTTTGACTCACAATAGTCACATCCATATGACCAGCCTCTTACAACGAACACACTGCTGAAGTTTCACCAAGATCAGTTAATGTATGCAGAAGTTATAACACACTTCCTGTTTCTCTTTTCGCGCCATAATTTCGTTTCCTCGCCACGGCAAAACCGTTCGAGATATCAAAAATCCCCTGGCAATTTTTCATCCTCAATGTCTTGACTTCATGCTGACCGAGTTTCGTGCCGTGTGTTTGAATTCTCTAGGAGGAGTATTTCAAATTCCATTGCATGCGTTTTCCAAACAACCCTAAATAGCCGACTTCCTGTTGGGCTGGGGTAAAAAGTAAGAGTATGAAGTATATATGAACCGATGAGATCTATATGTGTACCGAGTTTCATATTATTACATGCAAGCGTGTTGGATTTATGGACCAAGTGTTCAAACCCCGTTCCAGGGGGCGCTGTCGAGCCCCCCTGCCACGCCCGGGTACCAGCTTCAGCCCGGCCCTGATGGCCGCAGGTTCTGACCCATGTGCAAAGTTTCAAGAGTTTTCGAGCACGTTAAGGGCCCCAAAAGTGCCCGAATAGTCAATAGAACATTTTTTAAAAATGTATCCTAAGGAAAACAATAGGGCCTTCGCCCTTTCAGGGCTTGGGCCCTAATAATAAATAATCCTTAGGAAAACAATAGGGCCTTCGCCTTTTCAAGGCTTGGGCCCTAATTACTTTTACCATTTAGGTTAGCCTACTTTGTACAGACTTTAGTGATAACTAGCTTAGTGCTATATGGATTTGTGTAAGATCTGATATGGAACACCTGCAAGAAGGAATATGGCTCAAACACGTATGAATTGTTGTGGATACAGCAAATGACGTGCATTGCTATATGGATTATGGATTTTCCATGGATTATATCGGATTGCATGGAAAGGTAGGATGCCTGTGTATTTAATAATTAGTTTTTGGCGTCTCTGAACGTTAGCGCTAATTTACGTGACACAGATAAAATTTAGCTAGCTCCGGGCTGTCACTGACATTGACAGATCTGAACCAATCGCCCTGAACGAAAAACAACATTTATGACAACCTATTAGCTTGCATCTAAGTATGGCTTGTTCACCTTGCTTTGTTTCTGATTGCATACTTAGCAGTTTGTCTGGCCAGCAAAGTTGGTGGTATGTTGTTTTAGCAAACTGAATTAAGCAGAATGCAATCGAAAATGTATCATGTTTATAATAAAATTTTTGGTATGTTCTTAACAAAGATGTGTCGTGTGTATGTTACGTGGTTTGAGAGCGGCAAAATTTGACAGTATGATAAAGCCAGAGTACAGTAACATCACAGCGGCACCGTAACATCTCTCTTGATGCCAGGCTAAACAAAGCCAGAACACCTTAACTCAACTTCAGCGTGCTGGAACAAAGGCAAAGAGCCGTAACAGCTGTTACGGCGTTCTGCTGTGGTTTCTCACATGGTTTTGGATGTTACGGTTGTCATAGCCCTTTATTTTCTCGTTAAAACAATCAAATTGACTCACGATATTTATTCACATGATAAAGGAGGTCTCAAATACCACAAAAATGACACTAACTCATTTTTGACCAAACATGATGTTACGGCGTTTTGCCTTTGTAGGGCAGTGTTGCTATACCAACAATGCCCAATGGGGCCCCCACAGAGCACGCTTCGCTTGCGCTGTCTGCTCTTGTTAAAACTTTAAACAATGCTATCAGCGACTTCCTTTTATACTTTAACCTTCAGTATAATTAATCTTCACTCTCCTCATCGGAGTGAAGCTCTCCCGCTCCCCTTCAAAATCTCTCCCAATCAGATAGCCCTAACCAAATAATAAAATTACTACCTTGTTTGTTGATTAGCCAGGGATGTCACCAAAGAATAATTGCCTGTGCATCCTCCACCATAACTGTAAGGGGTGTACAGTTAAAGACCCAGAACCAGATATGAAGAATGAAGACCCGGAGTCAGAATTATAAAAAATTAAAGAAAAGTTTTACTGAAGATAGTTTGCATTTTCATCAGCAGAAGTCAGCTTCAAGACTCACACAGGAGTTCGTAGGCCGCCTCGCTTACAGTTACAAAGATCACAGCAGTTATACCATTTCCAAGGTCTAAGCTACGTCATTGCTTACAGGTTGAATGATTCTCATTGGCTAAGAAACATTAAGAGCCTAAACAATTTAACACATGTGAGGAGATAGGGGTGCCTATCGCCAATAGTAAAGATAGTTGTCGTCCACTCAATAGATTTAGGTCTGTGGTGGCCTCGCAGGTTAGAGAAGGGCGCCGGGTTGTCTGGTCCGAACGTCCAGAACCTACATAGAATGTCATACGCACACACACACAAATAACAGGTACTAGCAAATAACAGCTCCCATCAAGGCTGAAGAGAGTCTGAGCTCCTTATTATCAGTTAAGTATACCAAAACATAATGCTAAAACATTCACTCGTTTGGGAGAAAAACAGATAACTGGCATTTACTCCCAAGGAAGGAAATATACTGGAAAGAATACATTTTAATACAACAATTAAAGTTCGATAGTAACGCTCAATATAGCTTGACCATCTGTCCAGCGAAGGATCATATGTGTCCATGCTGTCTTTAGGACCCTCTAACCTTTCTTCTGATACCAGAGAAAGAGACAAACGGCCTTGTGGATTACGTGGCCTTCGTGTCCTGCGTGTACTACGTGCAATCTCAAAGTAAGATTGGAATGCACCTAAAAGAAACTGGTTACTTACATCACATGCATTTAAGAAAATATAATTTCATAAGCACAAAGAATATAAAAATTATTATGTGATAATGAATATATTTGATTATTGATTTTTATAAAGGAAGTATATAAGCATTCAAAAGGATATATGATTATAGATGTATTTGAAGAGGCAAGGGATTTTGACTAACCCTTCAATATATCTAGACTAAGCTTACCTAATCCTTTTCTTATGTCGATTTGAATGCCTGCAATAAAATTGGATATATCATGAAATCCTGTTGCTCACCATAAATACATTATTGCTAGCTACTGTAACTTTGTGATTAGTTCACACTGTAGATCATGTAAGGGTTGTTAATGAACAGTTATTTCATAAATTAATTGATATGTGATTCTGTTAGCTTTATTTTTACTCTCCTTTTTTTTTACCTTTTAGAAAAAAAATCACAATTATAACTGTTCTTCCTTTGTATCTAGGCAAGAGGAAAAGGAGCATGCACCATCAGGAGCATCTAGCTGTTTTAAGAGAGATGTCATGAGCTGGGTTTGTTCTCTCTCTCTCTCTCTCTCTCTCCTTCTCTCTCGCTTTGGCCCTGCCTGTCTTTTCCCACCTGTTCATTATTGTAATTAGCGCTCGCGCTGCTTCTCTGTTACACCTGTTCTCACTTTGTTCTCATTACCTTCTCTCTACTTCTAGCGTTTGTTCCCCCTGGTCTTTGTCGGATTATTTCGTGTGTACATGAGTCTTGCCTGTGTGATATGTTGTCTCGATGAAGAATTACCTTTCATTGTCTTGTCTAGTCTAGAGGAGTTGTGCTCGTCTTGTGTGCTTTCTCTGCCTGTCATCCTGCTGCTAGTGATGGGCAGATCGAGGCTTCGTGAAGCAATGAAACAGTCGAATCAAATGTGCCATTTTGTTTCGAGGCTTCGAATCAATCCGAAACCCGTCTCCATGGTGACACCTAGTGGTCACTTGCAGGTGTTGATATGAAACAACCTTTACAAAGAGCTAATACAAAAATGTGTTGTTGTTTTTTTTTATTATTGTATTTTTGTAATATATGAAGCTTGTAACCTGTAGTCTCTGCACCCTGCAGAATGGCAGGATGAATGCTCCTCAAATGGCGCATCATGGATGATGTATTGTTGCAGTAGGCTAGCTGCCGATCACAATACACACATCTCACTTTATTTGGGGTTTCCAAATGGAAATGCTCCCACACCAAAGATGTACGGCATCTCTTCTGTGGAGCCTCCATTTCTATCTATCTATCTATCTATCTATCTATCTATCTATCTATCTATCTATCTATTTTATATGTAGCCTATCTATCTAATAATCTATATGTATCTGTAATATATGTATCTTTCTATTAATCTATATATATATATATATATATAATTTCTATCAATGCATCTATTAATGTGTACTCTGTGTGTCTCTAAGTCAATGTGTAAATGTAAATTAAATCCTAAATATAACTAAACAAATCGCACTATAAATGTCACTATATCACCAAAAATCCGCTATCTCAAAACCAAACTCCTCTCACAAAAACACACGATATTAAAAAATGCGTTGACGAAACTTTTATACTGTGTGATTTGTTCCCGAAACGACCAATCAATGAAACCCTGATTCGGCGGAGCACTCCACCTGATGAAACACTTAGACGCTTCATTTAGCCGTTGTCACGTGACGTGGGTGTTTTGAATCACGCTTCGGATCAGTGTTTCGAATCATCTTTGCTTCGGGATCTCGCAAAGCTTCGGAACGTCTGTTTCGCGCCAGCCATCCTTACCTGCTGCTGGAGGTCTTCTCTCTGCGTCTTTGAGGCCACTACAAGGACTGTGTTACTGCCACGTGAATATCCAGCTCTGCTCTCTA
This sequence comes from Tiaroga cobitis, assembly GCA_030578255.1. Classification (NCBI taxonomy): domain Eukaryota; kingdom Metazoa; phylum Chordata; class Actinopteri; order Cypriniformes; family Leuciscidae; genus Tiaroga; species Tiaroga cobitis. The sequence goes on from CM060608.1 coordinate 3,077,602, forward strand.
CTACTAAGACAGGAATCTTCTGTGTTTTGCTGACCATCTTTATACTATTCTATTTGAGTTCATTCCAGTTCTGTGACATTGCTCGACAGACTGCCTATGTTATTTCTTCATTAAAGACTATCGCAAGAACTTGCCTTTGCACTTGGATCCTCTGTTTCTTCTAACAGAATAATCCGACCAGAATGGATCCAGCGAAGGAAGACCCTTTCCGGTCGGCGGTCGAGTTGCAGGGGGCCATGCTCGGTAGACATGAGGAGGAGTTGTCTGCTTCCAGACACGTGGTGGAGAGTTTAGCGGCTCAAGTGTCTGATTTATCTACCCAACTTCTCCATCTTCGTCATGAATCGTCGTCATCACAGAATCGTCTTCATTCCCCTGAACCGAGAATAAATAATCCTCCTCGCTACGCGGGTGAGCCCACTGAATGTTGAGCATTTTTAACACAATGCGAGGTGGTTTTTTCTCTCCAGCCTCAGACTTATGCGGAGGATCGCGCTCGGATCGCTTATGTGGTCTCTTTGCTGACTGGGCGTGCACGCGATTGGGGAACGGCCGCTTGGGAGGCACAGGCTTCCTGCTGTGGTCGCTACGATTTGTTCAAGGAGGAGATGATCAAGATCTTCGATCGTTCTGTGTACGGACGCGAAGCCTCGCGCCTTCTTGCTGTGCTGCACCAGGGGGAGAGATCTGTTGCAGATTTCGCCATCGAGTTCCGGACTCTGGCCACCACCTGTGAGTGGAACGAACCTGCGTTAGTTGCTCGCTTCCTGGAGGGACTTAACATCGAACTAAGGGAGGAGATTTATGCTCGTGAATCGCCGGCTCAGCTTGATCCGTTAGTGGAGCTAGCTATTCGCCTGGACAAGTGCTTTGAGCAGCGGCGGCGCGTCCGAGGTTCCTTTTCCAGACAGCGAGAGGCCCCGCCTCCAGCCTTTGATTCATCTGCTCCCAGACCTGAGCCCGAACCCATGCAGCTGGGTGGCATTCGCCTCTCTCCTACTGAGCGGCAGCGACGTATTCAGAATCGCCTCTGTCTGTATTGTGGTGCGGCTGGCCACTTTGCCTCTTCGTGTCAGTTAAAAGCCAGAGCTCGCCAGTAGACTGGGGAGTACTGGCGAGCGCAACTGTCCTCTCCTCACCGCCCAAGACTCGTACCACCTTTCCTGCTGTTCTTCGTTGGGCCGGTTCTTCCGTCTCTTGCTCGGCGCTCATCGACTCTGGAGCGGAGGGGAATTTCATCGACGAGAAATGGGCTCGCGAGAATTACATCCCTCTAGTGGACTTAAAGGACACTACTGCTGTCTTTGCCCTGGACGGCAGGGTGCTTTCTACTGTTCTCCGTGTCACCATCCCGGTGAGTCTTACAGTCTCAGGGAATCATCAAGAGACAATTTCGTTTTATATTTTTCAGTCCCCTTTTACCCCGATTGTTTTAGGCCATCCGTGGCTTACCCAACATAACCCGCAGATTAACTGGTACAAGGGCACTATTCTTTCTTGGAGTCTTGCTTGTCATGTTATTTGTTTGGTGTCTGCTGTTCCTGCTGTCTCTTCTGTCTCTGTGTTTCAGGATGAGCCTGGTGATTTGTCTGGAGTTCCGGAGGAATACCTCGATCTGCGAGCGGTGTTCAGCCGTTCCCGGGCCACATCTCTGCCTCCTCATCGACCGTACGATTGCAGTATCGATCTCCTTCCGGGCACTATGCCACCTCGCGGTAGGCTATATTCCCTGTCTGCGCCCGAACGTGAGGCTCTTGAGAAGTATCTCACTGAGTCTCTCAACGCTGGGATCATTGTCCCGTCCTCCTCTCCCGCCGGGGCGGGGTTCTTTTTCGTTAAGAAGAAAGATGGCTCTTTGCGTCCCTGCATAGATTATCGGGGGCTGAACGACATAACGGTCAAGAATCGGTATCCGTTGCCCCTTATGTCGTCAGCCTTCGAGATCTTGCAGGGCGCAAAGATCTTCACGAAGTTGGATCTGCGCAACGCGTACCATCTTGTGCGTATAAAGGAGGGAGACGAGTGGAAGACTGCGTTCAATACGCCGGTTGGGCACTTTGAATACCGTGTTTTACCGTTCGGTCTGGTCAACGCTCCCGCCGTGTTTCAAGCCTTGGTTAATGATGTCCTGCGGGACATGATTAACGTATTTGTGTTTGTTTATCTGGACGATATTTTAATTTTTTCGCCCTCTCTCCAGGTGCACCGTCAACATGTGCGTCGCGTACTGCAACGTTTGCTTGAGAATCGCCTTTTTGTTAAAGCTGAGAAGTGCATGTTCCACTCTCGATCGGTAACTTTCCTCGGTTCTGTTGTATCGGCAGAGGGCATCAGCATGGACCCCGACAAGGTTCGTGCGGTCATAGAATGGCCCGTTCCGGACTCTCGCATTGCTGTCCAACGTTTTTTGGGGTTTGCTAATTTCTACCGTCGGTTTATGCGAAATTTTAGCCAGGTTGCCGCCCCGCTGACAGCACTCACCTCGACCAGGTCTCATTTTACCTGGTCCGAGGTGGCCCAGAATGCATTCGACCACCTCAAGAGGTTGTTCACCTCCGCTCCCATTTTAATTACTCCAGATCCCACAAGACAGTTCATCGTCGAGGTCGATGCTTCTGACGTAGGGGTGGGGGCTATACTTTCTCAACGCTCCTCGCGGGATGACAAGGTTCATCCATGTGCCTTTTTTTCGCATCGCCTCACTCCCGCGGAGCGCAATTATGATGTCGGTAACAGGGAACTTTTGGCGATCCGTTTAGCTCTGGGGGAGTGGCGCCACTGGTTGGAGGGGGCCAGTGTTCCCTTCATTGTTTGGACCGATCATCGTAATTTAGAGTACATTCGTTCCGCTAAGAGGTTGAACGCTCGACAAGCTCGCTGGGCGCTATTCTTTGGTCGGTTCGAGTTCTCCATCTCCTACCGACCCGGTTCAAAGAATGGTAAGCCTGATGCTCTCTCACGTCAGTTCGGCTCGTCTGAGGGGGCTTCCTCCAAGGAGGGTATCCTACCACACCATTGTGTGGTCGGGGCTGCCGTCTGGGGAGTCGAGCAGACTGTGAAGAGAGCTCTTTCGCACATCACGAGATCACCTCGAGCTCCTGAGGGAGCTTTGTTTGTTCCCGAAGCCACTCGCTCTGCCGTTCTACGGTGGGGTCATTCCTCCAAATTAGCCGTCCATCCCGGGGTAAGGGGCACGCTGGCCATCATTCGCCAAAGATTTTGGTGGCCTACTAGAGAGCGCGACATTCGTCGTTTTGTTGCTTCATGCCCAGACTAAGTCGAGTAACTCTCCGCCCGCGGGTTTCGTTAGACCACTTCCTATTCCTTCTCGTCCGTGGTCGCACATCGCTCTAGACTTTGTAACGGGTCTTCCGCCGTCAGCGGGGAACACGGTAATTTTGACAGTGGTAGATCGATTTTCTAAGGCGGCTCATTTTATTCCGCTTCCCAAGTTACCGTCCGCTAGAGAAACTGCACAAGCGATGGTCGATCACGTTTTTAAGATCCATGGGCTTCCGTCAGACGTCGTTTCGGATAGGGGGCCTCAGTTTGCCTCCCAGTTCTGGGGGGAGTTCTGTCGACTGATTGGGGCATCCCCCAGTCTGTCGTCAGGGTTCCATCCCCAGACCAATGGGCAAGCTGAGCGTACCAACCAGATTCTTGGTCGCATGTTGCGTAGTCTGACTTCTCAGTGTCCTGCTTCCTGGTGCGACCAACTTTCCTGGGCTGAGTAAGCTCACAATTCGCTACCATCGTCCGCCACGGGATTATCCCCATTCCACGCTTGCCTCGGTTACCAGCCCCCGTTATTCACTTCCCAGGAGACCGAGTCTTCCGTGCCTTCAGTGCAAGCGTTCATTCAGAGGTGTAGACGCACCTGGAGGAGGGTGAGATCAGCTTTGTGTCGTACCAGAGCGCGTACATGACGGGCCGCTAATCGACGCCGGGTTAGGGCTCCCAGATACGTTTGTGGTCAGAAAGTGTGGCTTTCCACTCAGAACTTGCCACTTAAGGTTAGTTCCCGCAAACCCATGCCCCGTTTCATTGGGCCTTTTTGTATTGTTAAAGTTCTCAGCCCGGTAGCTGTTAAGCTCAGATTGTCTCGCCAGTTGCGTCGGGTACATCCCGTATTTCATGTATCTTGTATCAAGCCAGTCATTCGCACTCCCACCCGTCCCACCCTTCCCCCTCCTCCCCTTGAAGAGGGGTCTTCCATTTACAGAGTACGAAGGCTGCTTGATGTTCGTCCTCGGGGGCGGGGCCACCAGTTTTTGGTAGATTGGGAGGGGTACGGTCCTGAGGAGAGGCGGTGGATCCCGGCCCGGGACGTCCTGGACCGCTCGCTCATCGACGATTTCTACCGTTCTCGTCAGTCTCCTTCCTCGGGAGCGCCTGGAGGCGCTCGTTGAGGGAGGGGTACTGTCATGAGCTGGGTTTGTTCTCTCTCTCTCTCTCTCTCTCTCTCTCTCTCTCTCCTTCTCTCTCGCTTTGGCCCTGCCTGTCTTTTCCCACCTGTTCATTATTGTAATTAGCGCTCGCGCTGCTTCTCTGTTACACCTGTTCTCACTTTGTTCTCATTACCTTCTCTCTACTTCTAGCGTTTGTTCCCCCTGTTCTTTGTCGGATTATTTCGTGTGTACGTGAGTCTTGCCTGTGTGATATGTTGTCTCGATGAAGAATTACCTTTCATTGTCTTGTCTAGTCTAGAGGAGTTGTGCTCGTCTTGTGTGCTTTCTCTGCCTGTCATCCTGCTGCTGGAGGTCTTCTCTCTGCGTCTTTGAGGCCACTACAAGGACTGTGTTACTGCCACGTGAATATCCAGCTCTGCTCTCTACTACTAAGACAGGAATCTTCTGTGTTTTGCTGACCATCTTTATACTATTCTATTTGAGTTCATTCCAGTTCTGTGACATTGCTCGACAGACTGCCTATGTTATTTCTTCATTAAAGACTATCGCAAGAACTTGCCTTTGCACTTGGATCCTCTGTTTCTTCTAACAAGAGATGCAGGTGGCTGATATTCAACAGCAGTAACTGAACCGGGCACAGAGGGAGCTCCATTTGCAGATGGCAATCGATGAGGCCCGGCAAGCGAGGGAGCAGGAAGCGGCCTTAAGGACGGAGGAAAATGCACAAACGGCTGCATTCAATCAAGCCTTCCTCAACGTCATGGGGATGCTTGTACAGGCGATGAGTGGCCGGCAACAACAGACCTCTCTGCCTGACTAAAACCTCTCTAGTCCATACTTCATAGAAATAGTTATTTTTTAACTTGTTTTTCTGTGAATTTTTTTGTATAATACGTTTGGGCACGACGTTTAAAGTTTGCTTAGTGTACATTTTTTTTTTCTTTTAAATTTGTGTTTATATATATGTCGTCTTAATATTTTATATATATTTATTTATTTTTTTTGCACTACATACATTTGCACAAAATGTCAAGTTCGCTTGGTGTACATTTTTTACTTTTAAATTTTTGTTTATATGTCTTTATATATTTTATTTTTGCAGTACATACATTTGCACTTTGTTTGAAGTTTGATCTGTTTACATTTTTCTTCAATAATAATAATAATATGTTTATTTTATATAGCGCCTTTCAGAGTACTCAAGGTCGCTTTACAATAAAGTACAAATAAACATGACATAGAAACATGACATAGAAACAATAAAATAAATTGAGATAGTGGTACATAAACATAGAAATCAAGGGAAACAAGTAGCAAAAAGATACGTTTTAAGGTTTTAAGTAAATTCAATAAAATTAAACGTGTACTTTCCTTTTTAATGCTTTAATAATTCATGACCATGTAATATAGCTAATTATACCTTTGAAATTCAGAATAGACTATATTCAAGTGGGGTATACATGACACCCAAAATAAAAAGGGGTTGCTGTGACTTACGAGCAGCAACCTTTTTATTCTGGGTGTCATGTATGCCCCAATTGAATATAGTCTATTCTGAATGGAGACATAACCAACATATATTAACACACCTGATTAAGATCCTCAGCTCGTTAGGATAGACTCTATGACCTGAACTGACTGTGTCAGATAAGAGAGACATACAAAATGTCCAGAGCAGCGGGTCCCGAGGACTGGAGTTGAGAACCACTGATCTAGAGTCTTTACACCTTCAACAATTGAACAGTTTACTCTACAGTAGTTCAACAAATCCGATTTTAACACAAGGAACCGTGTTTACTCACATTTGAAAACACTTGGTTGCTGATCTCTTTGATGTTCGATTTTGGGTCATCCTCTCCCGTGGCCTCCTGGGAAGGCAGGGATAGAAAAGTGTCCGTTGATGGGTGCTTCAGAATCTGGGCGGAAGCAGTAGGAACCACCTGGGGAACCTCTCTTCTTTTATGAATACTGAGGTTTCGGACATACTATTCCTTTCACATACTGTTTTCTCCTACTATATAGTAGGCAAGTAGGCATATTCGGACGCACTATTAATGTACGCATGTCAAAATCTCGCGAGAATTAGTACGGAAGTAAGAGAATTAGTACTATATAGTAGGGAAGTATGCGGTTTCAAACGCAGCCTGTGTCTCACTCATTAACAGTCACTTGCTGCCACCTACTGGCGGTTTTAATTTAACAATTAAAGCATCTTTTCATTTTTAAAATCATTTATAATATCAATATTCAATGTTTTAAGTTTAAAGCATCAAAACATTATTTCTGCATTTGTAACTGCAGGTTAAATGCATTCATGTCCCTCTACTCTGCATAAAATAGTCTGTGTAAATGCATCTAAATACCACTTCAGATGCAGCTTCTGTGTTTCCTCTGTATTGCAAAGATCAGTTTTGTTGATACGGATTTCATTTGATTGTTAACAGCCCTATTGTGTCTTATTATTCTAATATAATTTGATTTAATGTAAGAATTTGACCAAAAAAAATAAAAAATGCCTTTATAAAGGAAAAAATGCCCATGAAAAGGTCAAAATTAACTTAATCTTATTGGAAAAGATGATTTCTGTCACTGCTGCAAACTGACCACAGTGAACTAAATTGTATCTTAAAGATGTGTGTGACCATCATATGACAGTAAAAGAGCACACACAAACCGTATTCTAATATGGAATTGGATTGGAATGGTAAGGAGGGTTGGTACGTGACAGGAGAGTCTCCAATCAAGGATACAATATGATGAACAAGTCTAAGAATGTTTCACGTATGGTTAAAAAAATACCATCATTGGCCTAGAAAGATAACATTTTGGGAGTCAAAACTATAAAGGAGGAAGGATGCCCTCCCTTCACTGTCACACTCTGCAGCCACTCTGTGTGACTTTTCTTGCAAGAAAATAACCCTCAAAGACAATTGGAAATGTTTGTCTCTTATTCAGTGATAGAATTTTGTTTGCCACCACACCACCATATAGAATATGAAGGATATCAAAAATTTTAGGAGTCAGCTGTTCACAACAGTCCTAAACCTGCAAAGGAACCAACACAATATTGTCTAATTATTGTTATCGATGAAATCGCAGAAAATATTTAGATATTTTCTGTCAATATCGTACACCCCGATTTGAAATACATATTTTATGCTAAGTATACTACAAATACATTTGCATATTTATGTACTTTATATAAATACCCTGCAATTGTACTTTTGCTATACTAAATTGGTATACTTAAAGTCTACTAAATTGGAAAAAAATATTTTGTACTTAATGCACTGTAGTTATCTGGAAATAGCGCCGAGGTCCAATTAAATATATACTTAAGTATATCTGATTGTCCAGAAATGGAATTATTGCAAGTATACTTAATGTACACTTTAAATATCTTGCATATTATACAGAAATCATACAATGGGCGTTTTGAGATGAGGGCATTTTTGTCATGGGTATTCAGGAACGAACCCAATCGCAGACAGTTTGCGGACACACAAGGTTTATTGCTAACAAAAAGGAAAACAAAACCCCACGTGGGGGGGGGGGGAAAAAAAAACAGCACAGGCAAAGCAAAAGACTAACAACACTAGACTAAGACTTAGACCTAAAACTTCTCAGGAACAAAATAACTATTACAAGAAAACTTTGTTTAGACAGAACTCAAGACAAGGTACTCACAAGTATTACTGTGTGTGGATACATACACAATCAATCACAATGAACCAGCACAGGACAGCAAACACAAGGGGATTATAAAGGAAACACCAATGACAAGGACAGGTGAAGCTGACTAGACAATAATGACAAGACAGGGAGAACAAGGGGGCAGGGTAACGTAACGAGACAACACAAGCACATAGCCCAAACAATTGGCCATGCTTGTACACAAAACATGGTTCTGTCATGATCCTGCCTCACGACCAGGGAAAAATCAAGGACACAAAGGCAGAATCATGACAGAACCCCCACCTTAAGGAGCAGCTACCAGACGCTCCTCAAGGGGACATTAAACACGGGACATGACAGACTGTGACATCGACACAAACCAACAAAACATGACAAATAACAGTAACGGCAAACACGAAAAGACAACAACAGGATTAGGATGAAACATTAAAAATAACAAACAAGGAAGAGGTGGCAGAGGAAACACAGAGTTCATGGGGGGTGGTCCAGGGTGGATGGGTGTGCTGGGGGTCTTAGGACCACGGGATGAGGGCTTGGGACGAGGATTCCGGGCGGAACTTGGTGGGGGCACACGAGGAGAAGCCATAGGGGAGCCAGACTGAGACAGGGTGACACGTGGAGAAGCGCTGGGGGAACTTGACTGGGACGGGGTAGGAGACGGCACAGGACAAGAGACAGGGAGAGAAGGCGACTGTGGAACGAAGACGGGCAACAACGTGGCTGGCTGCGGAGCCACCACAAAGAGATCAGTGTACCCTGTAGCAGAAACAGATGAAGCGCTCATATCGGGCTCTGGGACGGCGCTGGCTGCGGCGGGCTCTGGGACGGCGCTGGCTGGGGCGGGCTCTGGGACGGCGCTGGCTGGGGCGGGCTCTGGGACGGCGCTGGCTGGGGCGGGCTCTGGGACGGCGCTCGCTGGGGCGGGCTCTGGGACGGCGCTCGCTGGGGCGGGCTCTGGGACGGCGCTCGCTGGGGCGGGCTCTGGGACGGCGCTCGCTGGGGCGGGCTCTGGGACGGCGCTCGCTGGGGCGGGCTCTGGGACGGCGCTCGCTGGGGCGGGCTCTGGGACGGCGCTCGCTGGGGCGGGCTCTGGGACGGCGCTTGACGAAGGATGGGAGGCTCCCCTCTTCCTCCTCTTTCTCCTAGGTCGAGATGCAGAGACCATAGCCGGAGCTGAAATGGGTCGGGGAAACACGGCGGTAACTGTGTTGGGTGAAGGAGGGGTTATCTCTGGCAGGATTGACTCCGACGCTGAGGACTCTGAAGGAGAGTCCCACGAGGTTCGCCTCCCTCGAAGACCGAAGGAAGCAGATGGAGTCTCAGGAGTCGTGGAGGAGCTAACCTGGTTCCCAAACGTCGCGACACCTATCAAACGACCCTCAGGAATAACAGGCAGCCCAGCAGCTCCTCCCGACACAAACGGTCCACCACTTCCCAAAACGGACGGCGGATCAGCCCCTCCCGTTCAGTCAAAGGAGGAGGACCATTGAGACCTGCGATGAAGTATGAGTTGAGGAGGATCTCTGGCAAGAACCTCCTCCTCTCTTCCACGGCCTGGGCATACGCTCTCAACGACCTCTCTCCCTGGGGGGGAAAACGGTGCCTTGCCACTCTTCATGTCAAAGGTAGTCGACAGTCACCATTGTTCAAGGGGATCAGATTGTCGCTTGGCAGAAAAAGACAAACTGTCTGCTGGGTTCATCTTTGGCTGGTTCATTCTGTCATAGGTATTCAGGAACGAACCCAATCGCAGACAGTTTGCTGACACACAAGGTTTATTGCTAACAAAAAGGAAAACAAAACCCCACGAGGGGGGGGAAAAAACAGCACAGGTAAAACAAAAGACTAACAACACTAGACTAAGACTAAGACATAAAACTTCTCAGGAACAAAATAACTATTACAAGAAAACTTTGTTTAGACCGAACTCAAGACACGGTACTCACAAGTATTACCATGTGTGGATACACACACAATCAATCACAATGAACCAGCACAGGACAGCAAACACAAGGGGATTATAAAGGGAACACTAATGACAAAGACAGGTGAAGCTGACTAGACAATGATGACAAGACGGGGATAACAAGGGGGCGGGGTAACGTAACGAGACAACACAAGCACATGGCCCAAACAATTGGCCATGCGCTTGTACACAAAACATGGTTCTGTCATGATCCTGCCTCACGACCAGGGAAAAATCAAGGACACAAAGGCAGAATCATCACAATTTTAAATATGAATACATTTAAATGTTTGATTTTAAGAACATCTTTGTAAATCGTTGTACAATTAATAAGTTTGGTACTGTGAAATCTGGTACCTAAAGCTACACTGCATCCTACTTGTAGAAAGTGAGTGGAAATGAAAAACAAAGTCTTAAATTGTAAGCAATAAAGCCACATGACTGTCATCTAGAGGACATTTTGAGAAAGACATTGTAAAGCAGAAGACAATATCTCAATAAGTAAATCCTTTAGGGAATCTCTGTGAGAGAGTACAATGTATGTATGTGCTCTAATCCACTTTTATTTCTGTTGAGAAAGGACTCGTTTTACCTTTAATGAACTTCATGGGTTCATTTTATGTCACAACTTATAGCACATATTATGATAAAATACAACATTCTATGGCATCAATGTGCTGCTAAGAAAAGAGATACCAACCAAGAACATAAAGTACATGGAGCAAACACAGAAAAGTGTGTGTATCAAGTGCAGTCACTTTGAATGTCCTTACCCTCATGAAGATGAGATTTATCAAAATGGTTGGTTTGAATGATCAATACCAAAAAACCTGCAACTTCAAACTAAATTGCAATTCTTCACATTCAATTAAATGGGGAAACCTGAGGGAATCATGTAATGACACTCTAAATTCCAGGCAAGGATACTTGGTTGGCACCGCCTGCTCTGTTTAAGTAACACCCCCACTACCTTCTTCATAAATGAATGAGCAGAGTGGGTGAGTGGGTCAGAAAATGAGAGAGATGTGGACTACTTTAAACATCTACCTGTATCTGTCCTTTAACTTTATTTCTGCAGCTTCAATCCTCCGATCAGGCACCTGTCAGCTCCAGAGACACTTCAGGTTGAATGGAATGTACCAGACTGGGGATGTTATACTTGGAGGCCTTTTTGAGGTTCACTTCCTCACAGTGTTCCCAGAGCTGAGCTTCAGAACAGAGCCAGAACCACCTTACTGTGAGCAGTGAGTCTAGAGTGGATACGAACAGCTACACATGGCTTAAAAAGAAAGAAAGAAAAAGTCGGATGAGAAAGAAAATTTATTTTTAAAATAAACCTAAAAAAAAAAAAATTCTTTACAAAACCACTCATGCACTAGAAGTCACTGTTAATTGCTAGTGTGCATTTTCTAGCATGTTACTTTTTTTATGCGTTTCATTTTCAGAATTGTTAAATATTAATATTTCTCTTGCTTTTTCTTAGATTTGATATGGCAAGTTTCCAGCAGGCACAGACCATGGTTTTTGCAATTGATGAGATCAATAAGAATCCAAACTTGCTGCCTAACATCACTCTTGGTTACCATGTTTATGACAACTGTGTGATGCTAGGAATGGCATTCCGGGCTGCCATATCCCTGGCTAGTGGAACAGAGGAGTCCTTCTCCAACCTCAACTGTACTGGCTCTCCTCCGGTTATTGGGATTGTGGGGGACTCAAATTCCACTCCTTCTATTGCGATTTCTAGTGTTCTGGGACTATTTCGAGTACCTATAGTAAGCTAGAATAAAATGACTATAACCTTTTCTGTACTTTTTAGCATTTGTTTCTGTAAACTAATTTTCATAAGTAGCAGAATATTTTTATTCCTTAAAATTATCATATGTTTGTATGTAAACAAAATTCGTACAGCTAATTTTTTTCTTATTCGTTGTCTCTCCTTTTGCTTTGGCCTTATTAGGTTAGCTACTTTGCCACCTGTTCCTGTTTGAGTAACAGAAAAAAATACCCTTCTTTCTTTAGAACTATCCCCAGTGATGCCTTTCAAGTGCGGGCTATGATTAAGGTTTTAAGCCATTTTGGATGGACCTGGGTTGGTCTTGTCTACAGTGATGATGACTACGGAAACTACGCTGCTCAGTCCTTCCTCCAGAATGTACATGTGTTAGAAGGGTGTGTTGCTTTTTCTGAAAACTTGCCTTTAGATAACAACCGCAAAGATATACAGCGTATAGTGGGAGTGATTCAGGCCTCTACAGCAAGGGTGGTGGTGGTGTTCTCCACTTCTACTTATGTGTTGCCTTTGATGGATGAGGTGGTATTGCAGAATGTAACTGGGAGACAGTGGATTGCAAGTGAAGCTTGGGCTACTTCACCTGTTTTTCATACTCAGCGTCTTTTGCCCTTTCTGGGGGGCACACTGGGCATTGCCATCAGGCGTGGGGAGATCAAAGGACTTCATGAATTTCTGCTACACCTCCGTCCTAACAATGATAAAAGAAACAATATGGTGAGAATCTTCTGGGAGAACATGTTTGGGTGCACGTTTAACACTGGAGGTAGAGGAGACAAAATGTGTTCAGGGCAAGAGGATCTGAGCAGCACATACACGGCATACACCGATGTATCAGAGCTGAGAGCCTCATATAATGTCTATAAAACAGTTTATGCCCTGGCACATGCACTACATGACCAGATGCAGTGTGAGGAGGGCAGAGGACCATTCAGTGGGAACAGATGTGCTGACATAACAAACCTACAGCCCTGGCAAGTAAGGTTCAAATACATAGTGCAGAATCATTTTACATAGAAGAAACAACTAGACACAAAAATAAAATCAAAAGTGCAGCATTTAACCCCTATCCTTTCTACAAACTGTACAGCTGGTTCACTACCTACATCATGTGAACTTCACCACAGGCTTTGGGGATCATGTGTCATTTGATGAGAATGGTGATGTTCTGGCCATCTATGATGTGATGAACTGGCAGCCTAACTCTGATGGATCGATCATCGTCCGCACAGTTGGTGTGGTAGATGAAGGGGCAACTACAGGGAAGGTGCTCACACTGAATGAAGATGCATTATACTGGAACTTTGAGACAAAAAAAGTAAATAAACATTGCATGTTAATGTCATTCTGGAGATACATAGTCTAAATACTAGTCAAAGCCATAATAAGAGAAATGAAGAAAAACTAATGGAAAGACCAACCTTGTCATATTGTAAAACAGAGGACAAACACATGACTGATAACAGATGATGTTTCTTTCAGCCCCCAAAGTCTGTGTGCAGTGAGAGCTGCCCCTCAGGAACCAGACGAGCAAGGATGAAGGGTCTTCCTCTCTGCTGTTTTGACTGCCTGCCATGCGGAGATGGAGAGATTTCTAATACAACCGGTGATATTATTGACAGAAAAAAAAATATATTTTCTAAAATTTGAATATTATTTAAAATGTTCTCTTATTTATTTGTTTGTTTGTTGGTTAATTTGTGTCTCTCTCACAGATGCTAATGAGTGCACAATATGTCCAGATGAGTTCTGGTCCAATACAGATAAGGATCAGTGTGTCCCCAAAGAAGTTGAGTTTCTGTCCTATGAGGAACCTCTGGGCATCTCTCTGACCACTGCATCTCTGCTTGGCACCTGCTTCTGCGCTCTTGTGATGTTCATATTCGCTCATCACCGAAACACTCCCATAGTACGGGCCAACAATTCAGAGCTCAGCTTCCTGCTGCTGGTATCACTCAAACTGTGTTTCCTGTGTGCGCTACTGTTCATTGGCCGGCCACAATTGTGGACGTGTCAGTCAAGGCATGCTGTGTTTGGCATAAGCTTTGTCCTGTGTATCTCCAGTATCCTGGTCAAGACTATGGTGGTAATAGCCATCTTCAAGTCATCTCGACCAGAGGGTAAAAGTGCCATGAAATGGTTTGGAGCAGCTCAACAAAGATGCACAGTTCTAGTCCTAACAGCCCTCCAGGTTGTGATATGTGCAGTCTGGCTATCAACTGCCTCTCCAACACCCCATAAAAACAACCAATATCTTCGGTCTAAAATAGTATATGAATGTGCTATTGGCTCAGTGGCTGGTTTTTCGATCCTGCTGGCATACATTGGACTATTGGCAGCAGTAAGTTTCCTCTTAGCCTTCCTGGCGAGAAATCTTCCAGATCATTTTAACGAAGCAAAGTTCATTACTTTTAGTATGTTGATCTTCTGTGCTGTGTGGATTGCATTTGTTCCAGCATATGTGAGCTCACCAGGGAAATATGCAGTGGCTGTGGAGATATTTGCCATCTTAGCTTCCAGTTTTGGTTTACTGGTGGCCATTTTTGCCCCAAAGTGTTACATAATCCTTTTACATCCAGAGAAAAACACTAAAAAAGCCATCATGGGGAGAGAAACAAAAAATAAATAGTAAAATTGTAAACTGTCTCAATTTATTTTGGGCTTTACTTCCCTAAACAAATAAGCAACATTTTTTTTTTTTGCAATGACTACTATCTTGTAGTACTATAATTATTAAAATTCAAGTTATCCATTTGCTTGCTTTAAAATAACCCTGTATCAATACATTTGTCATATTGACTTTAAACATTTTCTTTACTTTCAAACTTTTTCTTTATGTTTGACCTCATATTTTTTAATCATAACTCAAACTTCTGAAGTATGTCAGACTTTTCCAGTCATTGAGTTTTCCTAACCCTGCCTTTTTCTTAGGAAGCATTCTGTTGATCAAAGTGACAAATCCTTGTAACCGACTTGAATAAGTTGCTGTGTCTGTGTGGGGAAATATTTAGCCCTCACTCTGAATTCCCATATATAGTCATAATTATCAAACAATACATTTATTAAATAATAATAATATATTTCTCATACTCAATGTGCTCAGAAATGTAATGTACATGTAATTTACGCTTGATGTAATAAACAAATGAGGAGAAAAGACTCTGCCAAAAGAGAATGTTTCTCACATTATTCATTTAAAACGTCATTCAATGACAAATGTTTTGACATATTGACATTTGAAATAATGTTATGTGGTAAAATTTGCTGCCCAAAATGTGATGTGATATAATCAGTTATCAACTAAATTTCATTTAGATATTAAAGCCAACATATTAAGAACATACCAATTACAAGGTATATAGCTATACCCACAAGAGGTCCTCAGTGTATAGGGGAAAAGCAAAAAGATTGCTTGAAAAATGTTGAACTTGCTAAATCTAGAAATTAATTTTCTAAGGAACTTGGGGTGCTGAAATGTATTGAAGTTGTCAAGTATTGTAAAGTAGAGTTATGATTACCAATCCAATAGAGTGACACCTCAGTTGGTTCCTGTAAAAAAGCAATCTGCAGAGATTTCACAGTGACTTTGGATTTAATAAAATTAAACAGTACTATAGCAGATTCAAGTGCTATAGTTCCTGGTGACAGAAAACAAGCTTGACTCCTATTGCATGTTCAATACAGACAGTTCTCGAGATGCTATTGTATGCTGCTATGTGATCAGCAAAATTCGAGACTCACACCTGAAAGTAAATACACTTCCGGGGGTCACAGTGGCTCAGTGGTTCATGTAGGTTGTCTACAAACCAGAAGGCTGGTGGTTCAATCCCCTGACCAATTGTCGAGGTGTCCATGAGCAAGACACCTAACCCCAGCTGCTCCCGACGAGCTGGATGGCGCCTTGCACGGCTGACACCGCCGTCGGTGTATGAATGAGTATGAATGGGTGAATGTGAGGCAAAATGTAAAGCCCTTTGGTGGCCATTGGGTCTGTGAAAGCGCTATATAAATGCAGTCCATTTACCATTTAAATGCAGTTGTCATTCCCAAACACTGACAATGTGAATGTAGGGGTGTCCCCGACTAAGGATTTTCATAGTCGAATCAGATTCGTCAAGTCCTGCCTATAGTCGACTAATAGTCGAATCATGTGTGTGGTGTTGGGGAGGGGGCGGGGCTTAAACATTTTAAAGCCACGATGTACAGAACATCACACAAACATATAGAAGAAAATGTATAAAAACATTTTGGATCAATAAAACTAAGAAATAACATAAATAACTGCAGAAAGGCCACACTGCAGATAGGATGTGCATTTCACATGCAAATCAAATTAAATCGGCTGAATTGCCTGTACGAGCATGCTCTAAGGCCTACAGCGCAACATCGATGCACTGAAAAATAATCAACAATTAGGAACACAATATACATTTATAATAAATAAAAATACAAAACGAAATAAGTCAGAATCAAGTCACAAGAAGCAGAACAAATGTGTGCAAAATGCCTAAGTGCAGGGGAACATATTCAAAACACATGTCACAAATAGTTAAATTAGATCACCCTGAGTGATCAATTAATAAAATAAAAATAAAGAAATTATTAAAATAACGAAAGTATGGCCAGGATTGTCAACTTTGTCTTTTTAACTGCAGAAACAACAATACACGCTAAACTGGAGCGGCAGTCTTTTTAGCTAAACGTGTTCACAGTATCCAAAAATCAAATTAGAACCGGCTGAAATGTTTTGAAATCACTTACCTGATCGAAAAAACAAAATCCAGTCTTTCACTCGGCCTGTGTCCGTTTGAGTCTTTTCAAATTGTGTGCGCGGATAAAATACATTCTAAAACGCTTAACGTGAAAAACGCTTAACGGCTTTGTTCTAAAACTGTTATATTAAAAGATCAAATTCTGTACACACCTTATTAATAAAGCATACTATATAGCCTACAGAAAATCAGATGAGCCCAGAATATGAACGCAACGCGTTTTATTATAAGCATTTTCCTCCCATAGAAAACCGTTAAAGAAAAAGCTTTACGTGACTTTCTATAGGAGAAACGCGTTGCGTTCATATTCTGGGTTCATCTGCTTATCTGCACATAGAATGGTTTCTTAATGTGTGTAGCCTACTGCGTACATACATTAAGCACGTAAAAGTGCCATTTAAGCGTTTTAAAAGCTTTTTTTCCCGTTAAGCGTTTTAGAACGTCCCGAGGAAAACCAACCTGTTAACGTTGGCCGCCAGAAGTGCGATCATGGTTTTCCTGATGCTAAATCCAGCCTTGTAGAATATCCTTTCTGATGGTGTGCATCTTTAGATTTTCTTATCCCAGACATTTTTAAAGATTTAAATCCCTGCCGACAAGACGCTCCTCTGTCGGTCAAGGATCGAAAGTGAAACTTAAATCTGTCACGGGGTGTTTGGATTTATTCACGCTGCACGCACGTTAAAAATATTTATTAAAAGCTTCTTTTTTTGCACATTTTTATTGACAGCATTATCATAATAGGCTGTAGGCCTATATTAACGTATTGACAGAAAACCAGTAGTTCTATGTGAAATCAGACATTGAGCACACTCATATAGCCAAAATGACATAATCCTCGTTTAATAACACATCTGCGAAGATTCGACCGTGAGATTGGTAGTCGAATCAGGCTCCTCCTATCGAAGCATCGAATCTTCGACTATTCGGGGTCACCCCTACAAATCTCCATCAACTGCAAGATGCTATCCTATCAATATGGGCCAACATTTCTAAAGAATGCTTTCAGCACCTTGTTGAATCAATGCCACGTAGAAAGGCAGTTCTGAAGGCGAAAGGGGGTCAAACACAGTATTAGTATGGTGTTCCTAATAATCCTTTAGGTGAGTGTAGTTTCATATTTATTATAATGGGGTTCCATCTATGTTGATTATGAAAAGTATAGCCTACGCAATATATCGGGAAACATGGCCAGACATGACTTTGACCACTTCATTAAGTTTTGTTTTGTAGAAAGCCTTTCTTTAAAGTGAATTTCGTTTTGTATAAATTGTATCTTAATTGTAATAAATTTTTCATCAACCAATTGCCTGGATTTAATTAATAAGAAGCAAATATAGCTGGATTTACAAATGCACATCTTGATTGTTGCATGATGCACACATATGTTGAAATAACAACATAACCACAACAACCATCGAATTGTCCTGGTTTGAGACTGTTAATACACATAACACAAAATATTCTTTTTATTTTTTTCGTGTTCGCATTTTTAAGGGAAAACAAATGTTACTGACGTTATCCGTTACGGACATAACCGCTCTGAAACTGACTTTAAAACTTTCAGAGACCTCAACAGAAAGCACAAAGCCTTTCTTTAAAGTGAATTTCGTTTTTTATTAATTGTATCTTAATTTTAATCAATGTTTCATCAACCAATTGCCTGGATTTAATAAATAAGAAGTAAATATAGTTGAAAATCATCATGACATGGAGGCGCCGGCGCGTGAACTGGACTCTCGTCTAATAAATGAACCGAAACTCAGCGTATAGCCTATAGTAGGCTACTTGCCTCACAGACCTGATAAATATATAGAAAGCTTGACATGACTACTTTTTAACAGAACAATTCAAAACGAAAGAAAACAGACTACAGACTGCTCTCTGCTTGTATGAAATGTGCATTTCTCTCTAGCGCGTTCACTACTGCAAAGATCGCGAGTCAGCATCGTCATTCGTCACCTTTATATTTGCAGCCGACACTGACAAAGACTTGTTTATTAATAAACAATTAAAATGTCCACTTGCTATATTATTCATAATCATTACTTTTGTCGGTTCTTTGTGGCAGCTTTAATATACTTTATTGGCAGCGCCACCCTTACATTTTACATGAACGGGTCACCACTGCATCAGCACCGATTTATTTATTTTCAAATAAAAAATCGTGATACGAACCCGAATTGTAGGTTTGGTCTATCGTTACAGCCCTAGCAAGATGAGAAAGCAGGAGTTTAGTCGTTTATCATGGAATGGCTATCTGAACATCTTTGCCAAGCGCAAACCCGTACAGAAGTAATCAATAAATTATCAGGGAGGGTCATGCCTTTTTTCACAATCATTTTGGAGGGTCATAGAAAAAAAATTTGCTGGCGAAGGGAGGGTCAAGTCTTTTTTGACTACAGATCTCAAATCTCCTCCGGTGGCCCCTTAATTAAATAACGAACAGTCCCTTAATGGAGGTCATTAAACTTCAGACTTGCTGGCGCTAGCTGATGATTTAGATTGGATGAGTCATTGGTTGTGGGCTTTAGAAACCGTTCGTAAGTATGTGTGCATGGCGTTCAGAATTAATGAATTCATGATTCTTCATTCATACTCTACAATGTGTAGGGCTATATAAAATATTAACAATAGCCAAGATAGCAGGCAGCCTATAAATCGTTAAAAAGGAACACTTAAGTAACACTATACTAGAGAAAAATATATGGATTATCATGTTACTTCAAACGTTTCCATACATTACAACGTTATGAAATGAGATTGGAGTAAAAACATGAAGCCTAATGTTTGGTGCGTTTATCTTTTCAAACCCACAGCGCGAGTGACTCAAACTCACAGCGCGTGCAGAGGACATTTACTGAAGCGATCGAGCCGCTCCAAACTATGAAACATTATTCTTACCATATTATACATATCTACGTATGAGCAGATATCCACAAACACAGTATTTAACAGTAAACACAGGTCTAAACATTATAATATTCACCATGAATAAACACTCATACGAGCCTACTGTTATATCGTGCTGTGTTTAATTATCGAAAATAAAAACATTCTCGTGTGGTACATGTAGGCCTATATACATTTAGCATTAGGTTTCATATTTTTACAATCACATTTCATAACGTACATTTTAGTCTGGCACCAGTTTAACAAGTAGCTACAATGTAAAGTTTATGCAACAATAACATGCTGCTATTAGTGTCTTACCTTAAAAATCGTTCTCATAATCAAATCATGTTCTTCTAATTCTTCTGAGGTAAATCCAAGGTAAACAGCACAGCACAAACAACTCGAAGAAAAGCAGAGCAGTACTGAACTCGCTGATTCTTTGTTTTGAGGTTATGAGTGCGGTAACAGCTCTGTGTTCCTCCGCGTGGATCATTTGCATATGAACAGCACGAGCGCGTGTGGGCGTGGTCACATTAGCGCTAATCAGCTCGGGCTGGAGAAACTGTACATCGTTGCTTTCATACGAATTACTTAAACAGAGAATATTTGTTTTTGATAGGATTCACATCATTTAAAAATGGAGACTTCAAGCTTCGTAAAGACATTATGTTTCATGTCACAGTGACAAGCATTCGCTGAGTTAGGCTATAGGTCATTTTCTGTCACGTTTCAGAATGAACTTCACATTGAGAGAGACGGGAGAATGTGCATCATGTTTATTTTCTTTATTTTACGAAAAAAAAAAAACATTTTGTTTTTATTATGAGTGTACACAAATAAAAGAAGACATTTAACAGTTTTGAATGATGTGTAAAGCTTATATGTAAGATCAAAATCGACAGAGTATTTTGAGTTTGTTTTGCACTGATAAGAAAAAAAGCGAGCAGATCACGCTGGCGTGATTGTCGACCCCAGAGGGTTGAAACTTCATGAAGCTGTGTTTTGAAATTGCCATCACTAATACTACGGCTGTTGCATTCACATTCACTCAGGCCTACAGTATAATACAGGGATGGGCAACTTCGGTCCTGGAGGGCCACTGTCCTTTAGAGTAGCTCTAACCCTAATTAACCGCATGTGAACAAGCTAATCAATGTCTTTGGGATTACTAGAAAGACTCGTTTTTCGAAATTATGTTTTTAAAAGCAAAAAAAAAAAAAAAGTATTCTGTGTAAACAACCCTTTGGTTCATTCAGCTCACAGCAGTTTGTTCTGTGTGAACACTGTACCTAAACTCTAATCTACCATGGCCAGCACAGCAGCCTCTGTTTTTCATCATGGACAGACAAAAAAGTTGTAAAAAATATTATTGACACATGATTACTCACCATGATTTTTAGAAATGACGATGATTTAGAAATGACAGAATTCATATTGAAATGCCAAATAGACGGTGGTACCACTGGTGTTAACCGTGACAAGACTTAAGTATAATGGACGTACTTTTGATATTTACTTTTGTCACAGTACATGGTTACAGGTGTTATTCGCTGCTAGCAAGAAAACAAAAAGGGGGCTGACTGAGTTCCTTTGTGAATAAAAAAACTAGGCTATATGTAATCTGTTGTGTAAACAGGACATGTTATAATGTAAAATAGGTTTTCAATTCCAAACACAGTGTGAACCTAGCCGTCTCTTACCACCACGTTCTTCCCATATTTTTTTTTCTCTATGTATCAAAGGTGTTTGCCATAACAGTATAGTTTGCCACAGATGTTTTTAACCCTTAACCCTCTGGGGTCTAAGGTGTTTTTTGGGTCCTTGGAATGGCACAGGTGAAATTACACTATATTTAGCACAAACAGGGCTACAATAATATGTGAGCAACATTTATGTACATGCTTGTATATTTGAGAGAATATTGTTTATGCGTGGTTATTGAAAAAACAAAAAATGAAAGTTTCTGAAATAAGGCTACAAAACACATAATAAATATGTGTCCACAAGACTTTTGACTAATGGATGTTGTTGCCTAGTGTTTTTTCTTCAAAATGATCTGAAAAACATCCTGCCTAATCATTCACATAAAACTGTGACTTGGGTTTTATTGTGAAAAACTTTTTTTTTGTTTGCCAAGGCAATATGCGAGGGTTAGGGTTAGGGTGTCCAAAGTCCAAACCCCATCATGAATAATTACTTAATTAACACCTGACCCGCATAATAATGAGCCTTTCATTCAGGTGTCACACAAGGAAAAATTGAAAGGACAACAAACATATACACTCACCTAAAGGATTATTAGGAACACCATACTAATACTGTGTCTGACCCCTTTTCGCCTTCAGAACTGCCTTAATTCTCCATGGCATTGATTCAACAAGGTGCTGAAAGCATTCTTTAGAAACGTTAGCCCATATTGATAGGATAGCATCTTGCAGTTGATGGAGATTTGTGGGATGCACATCCAGGGCACGAAGCTCCCGTTCCACCACATCCCAAAGATGCTCTATTGGTTTGAGATCTGGTGACTGTGGGGGCCATTTTAGTACAGTGAACTCATTGTCATGTTCAAGAAACTAATTTGAAATGATTCGAGCTTTGTGACATGGTGCATTATCCTGCTGGAAGTAGCCATCAGAGGATGGGTACATGGTGGCCATAAAGGGATGGACATGGTCAGAAACAATGCTCAAGTAAGCCATGGCATTTAAACAATGCCCAATTGGCACTAAGGGGCCTAAAGTGTGCCAAGAAAACATCCCCCACACCATTACACCACCACCACCAGCCTGCACAGTGGTAACAAGGCATGATGGATCCATGTTCTTATTCTGTTTACGCCAAATTCTGACTCTACCATCTGAATGTCTCAACAGAAATCGAGACTCATCAGACCAGGCAACATTTTTCCAGTCTTCAACTGTCCAATTTTGGTGAGCTCTTGCAAATTGTAGCCTCTTTTTCCTATTTGTAGTGGAGATGAGTGGTACCCGGTGGGGTCTCCTGCTGTTGTAGCCCATTCGCCTCAAGGTTGTGTGTGTTGTGGCTTCACAAATGCTTTGCTGCATACCTCGGTTGTAATGAGTGGTTATTTCATTCAAAGTTGCTCTTCTATCAGCTTGAATCAGTCGGCCTATTCTCCTCTGACCTCTAGCATCAACAAGGCATTTTCGCCCACAGGACTGCCGCACACTGGATGTTTTTCCCTTTTCACACCATTCTTTGTAAACCCTAGAAATGGTTGTGCGTGAAAATTCCAGTAACTGAGCAGATTGTGAAATACTCAGACCGGCCCGTCTGGCACCAACAACCATGCCACGCTCAAAATTGCTTAAATCACCTTTCTTTCTTTCCCATTCTGACATTCAGTTTGGAGTTCAGGAGATTGTCTTGACCAGGACCACACCCCTAAATGCATTGAAGCAACTGCCATGTGATTGGTTGATTCGATAATTGCATTAATGAGAAAATGAACAGGTGTTCCTAATAATCCTTTAGGTGAGTGTACATACATACATACATATATGTATTTATATAAAATCAAAATATAAATTAAAGTCAAAAACCCATTTTTAGTCATACCTGGAAACAAATCCTGGTCAAATAGGTTATATGGGTCATTGTATAGAATTGGTTCAAAGTTAGAGTTGGAAACATCTTGAAAATAAAATTTTTTTCCATATAAAGTATTATAAGCTTGCATTGGATAACAGTTGATTAGTTTATTTTTGACAAAACATACTATATATTTAACATATGAGCAGAAACTGTTTAACTAAAGCTTATTTGATGTCTATTTTATAGTAAAAACTTTCTAATCTATTTCGTCTGTAACAGTAGGCTATGCATCTGCGCGTTCGTTCGTTCACACACCCAGACACCCGATTCATATTTAAACAGTCTTTTTGGTTTTACAGATACTATTCTATATCGCGATTAGAACAAATCTCAGTAGGCTAGTCTTACTAATGTAGGAGCGAAAGTGAATGAACGCACAGCACGCGTGCGTCTGTGAATTCGTCCATTCATTCGCACACAGACACGCGTTTAATATTTAAACAGTCTTTGTGCAGTTTAGAGACACTAACGCGATTCAATAACGCGATTAGAACAAAGCACTTAAGAATAAATGACTTACTACATCAGCTGAATCCGTGCTCCTCGAAATGAAACAGGTAACTGAGTTAACTTTTCCAGGAATTATTCCTCACTGCGCAGCAAGACGAGATAAAGGTTAGGGAGTTCTGACGTGGGCGTTTTCATGGCTTGCCTCAACATTAACGTTTGAATAGCGCGCGCTCTCAGTGGGCGGGGTAACATTAACACGTCATACGCTATAATTAGGTGAAAGGAAAAAGACCGACATCTCTCTCTTTTCATACAGATTACATCAACTGAGAATAGTTGCTTTTTATATAAATTACTTCATTTAAAAGAAGAGAATTTCAGCTTCATAAAGAGAAATCTTTCGTGTCTCTGTGACAAGTATTTACTGAGTTACAGGTCATTTTTCGGACGCGTTTCAGAAATATTTTTGCGGAGACAGAGTGAGCTGAAAGCGCACCCTGTTTATTTTATTTATTTTACAAAAACACAAGGTTTTGATGTTAATAAGAGTGTACACAAAAAAGAAGACATTTAACAGTATTGAATGATGTGTAACACTTATATGTAAGATCAAAATCAACAAAGTATTTTGAGTTTGTTTTGCACTGATAAGCAAAAAAGCTTGCAGATCACGCCGGCGTGATTGCCGACCCCAGAGGGTTAAGTGACCCGGGACATCATTCACTTCTCTCTTCCTCATTATTTTTTTTAGTTAGACATCAACCTTCTTAGTATTCCTCAATCAACTCATTACGAACAATATAACAAGAAAAAAAAAATATATATAAAATAATGTTTTCCCATTCATTATTTTGTAAAAATATTTTTTTCTGCACAACAATAATTGAATTTTTGATGACTGAATAAGTCCAATTCACCTGTATTCCACAGGGTGGAAATGATGACGTGACATTTCACTCATAGTTACCGCAGGCAGAAAACAAAAAAGAATAGGAGTATCATCAGCAAAACTTGAAATGGCGCAGCGATTTACTGCAGAGGTTAGTGTTGAACACAATCAAATATTAATGCCACTGTCACTTGATGGTGGGTCTGTTGAAGAAGCTGTCAGTAATCAAAATATTGATTTCGAAGATGTTGAAAATGGTAGTTTTGAGAATGAGTTTGAGATTGCGAATATGAGCCAGATGCTAAATGAGCTCTAAAGAGGACTGTGATGATGGTATAAAACTTCTGCTCAAAATGAACCCTTCCAATCTCCAAAAGGTAACAAAATGTGCTTTATTTTATTCTTCTGTAATACTCACTCTAATATCAGGAGAGTTTTATATTATCACAAAAGTTAGAGATCCATCCGTGTTAGATATAGATCTGGGTCGCAAAAGACCCAAATTTGTAATAATGATTGGCAATACATTTATGCATTTAAGGGTTAACGAGTAACTGATTGAGACTCAAGATGCCATCAATCAACCCATTCTGGGAAACCAGTGTGAGTTTTTTAAGGCGACCCTTAGTTTAAAACGTATCACCTTATTATTTCCATGGCGACACATCATTTTCATTTCATTTTTTATTAGAGGATAACCCCTTGAGATGGAACATCTGATTTTCGAGGGGGTCCTCAAGACAACACCAAACACTTACACATTCGCACATACTAAAGCTCTTCCTCACAACCAACCACCCCATCCTGTCCCACCTCTGTCCAAAGCGTTTTCACATAAACAATATAGTATGACATTAAGATATTACAGGAGATAACCATATTTGACGAAACCACAAAAACAAACAAATATAACCTACATATACATACCAATACAAAAATACATACCTATATACACATATGCACACAAACATGCATGCATGCATACATACATAATTACTTACTAAGGGCATTACTAAGCTCATATACCAGGAAAACATATACATTGGTCACAAGATTGCAAATAAGTTAAAAGGGCTGACTTAAAGAGTGGAAAGGAAGAGATGGACCTTAAGGAACAAGGTAAGCTGTTCCAATCAGAGGGGGCTTTGAATTTGAAAGCACGTCTTCCAATTTTTTTAGATATCTTTGGGACAGAAAAAAAGGGATGATCAAGGTGTCTCAGGCCATAAATTGACCTATATAGGACTAAATGTTGCTTCAAATAAAAAGGATATTTTTAAATAGACATTTAAATTAAAATAAAAAAATAGACATTTATAAACAAACTGAAACCAGTGTAGCTGACATCTAGCCTTTGGTGATAAAAGATTCAATTGTTGGGACATATGACAATGATGGGTTAGAAACGGACATCTCAAGACAAATCGACAGAGACTGTTATAGACTATATTTAAGGATTTAAGGTCCCACATAGCAAATGTTTTCTGGCCCAGCTCCGGGCCACACAATCACTCTTCCCTCGGCCCAAGTACCGCAAAGAATGACGGCCCTGAAGTGGCCCAGAACTGGATTAAAGACAAGGGTCACGCATGGGCCATAACCGGGCCGAATCTCAGCCAGTTAATCACCCTTAACAGGCCCTGAAGTGTCCCAGAACTGGATTAAAGACAAGGGTCACACATGGGCCATAACCGGCCCGAATCTCAGCCAGTTAATCACCCTTAACTGGCCCTGAAGTGGCCCAGAACTGGATTAAAGACAAGGGTCACACATGGGCCATAACTGGCCCTGAATTGGACCAAAACAGGTTTTATTATTGGTACCAAGTCTCAGCCATAAGTTAACCATATCAACACCAGAAACCCCAAAACTGAGCCATTACCCTTAACCTTCTAGGCGCCACGGTCGAGTTTACTCGACAAGATGCGGCACTGAATAAAACGGACGATTTTGCCAAATTGGGTGTCAAATTTCGTTCGACCTCCCCTCCACTGGATGGCAGACATGTCATACTTCATCTCAGACTCAAAAAAAACGTCATGCTTCTGTACAAAATGTTCGAGTTAGAGCGCATTGAATCAGTGCGATCAAAAGCGGAGCTAGTGTGCGAGTGAGGCATTTTATCAGAGCCTCTCCGTAATCGCGGCGACAGTATTGTGGTGGAGACTTTGTCTGTTATCACTGGGTATGTTAGACGAGGTCGAAGTATTCATAGTACAGTTAGGGGGCAACGTAAAGGCAGGGTGGGGAGTCGCAATGAATGTGCATACTCGGCGCGCGCGCGAGGCAGATCTGGCCGCGCTCGCGCTGCTCGTATCATCTCACTCATGATGCCTTGCCGTCGCGAGTGATCTTTTGAACTAAACAGGTCTTGTCTACTTGTGTTTGTGTGTCATATGAATAATATATATGTGCCCCATACATGGAATCAGAGTGCTTACTGTATGTAGTAAATGGAAAATCTTTACAGCAAAAGGCGAACCACTACATGCATACGGTTTGTTCTACCATTTATTAGTAATTATTTACACAGTTTGTTTACTACTTCCTATATACCTGAGCATTCAGTATTGTGCAATATAGCATACAGAAGGTGATGGACATTTTGGGGGGAAAGATATGCTGCATTTTATCATTTAAACATGTGACTTTTCATGAAACTTCTATAATCCAAGATTTCTGCCACCATATGACGTCATAATATGCAAATTAGATGGAAAAATGTAATCCCTAAATAAACTTTGGGTCATCCTTAATATTTCTCTAATTTACAGAAAGTCTCTATCTTTTTTCACTTTTAAGATATAGCCTTGTGAAATTAAGATGTCAAAATCGAACTTTTATGGAAAAAACCTCTGGCGCCTAAAGGGTTAAGCTTCGCTCACACTACAGGAGTTTTAAAATCCTAACCGATTTTGAAATCTGGTTGCAGCACACACTTAAGGAGAATCTTTGCAGATTTTCTTACCTCAAATCTTAAACATGCTCACACTACAATATTTGAAAATCACGGCGCATCACACACTACAAGATATTCTTAAGATTATCTTTCCAGATTAAGCACCTCACGTGACGCGATCTCACGGGGAAGCGCATGTAAACAAAATGGAGACTGTGTCGCGGCAACTTGATGTATTGATACTTATTTTTTGTAGCAATAAAAAACAAAAGAAAATCAAACGAGCGTGGACGAGAAAATGGTTGGGGAGACGGGGTCAGCATGGATTGTCTGTTCTTCAGCGAGAACTAGAGGTATGCTTTTTAACTGTTTTAAAATGTTTACAGTAGTGCGCTAGCAAGGGCTAGGTTGTTTATAGTTGTTTGGCAACATATTAGCGCTAGTTTATAGCGCTAACGTACTGATACATTGTAGAAATGTGTTTTTAGTAAATTAAATCAAATAGGTGTTATTGTATTCCAACATAGAAGCAGGAAATGTAGCAACCTTATTTAACAGGTCTGGTCACCAGGAAATGTGTAGCTGTAACAGTGGTGATCAGCAAGTAACGTTCATTTGGCAAATTCACTGAATTTGTTGCCTTCTCGTGCAAGATGCAGAAATGTAACATTAAATCGGTTGGATTGCTCCGTCTCTCAATTTCATTTTTTTCTCAGATTGTTACTGTATCCTATTGATATGTTTTTTTTAAATCAGTTGATATTATGAACTCTATACATGTTTAAAGAAATCTTAAACGTTAAACGTTGAAAAGCTAACATTAACATTAACTACACTGAATGAAATTGAATAGGCTAAAAATGATTATACAAACAAATTGTTAACAATGTGAGTAGGAACCAAAAGCAAAATTGCTGCTGTTTAATGATAGAAGCTCAAGACATTAGACGTCAACTAATGATGGTTCACAAGTGTAGTGCTAGTTATACATGATACTGAAGTTTTTTTTTTTGCTAGTGTCACTCAAATGTGGAAAATATATATTTATACTTATTAAGGGTTAAGCTTATTAAAAATTAGATTTTTTTTTCTTCTGTATAGTTGGAGGACAGCTCAGGCTTCAAAGAGCTGCTGCGGGTGACATCAGATGAATTTGAAATCCTGCTAGGGAGAGTAGAACCACTGATCACCAGGCAGGACACCAAGATGAGACGGGCAATTACGGCCAGGGAGAGGCTCTCCTTGACCCTCAGATTCTTGGCAACAGGTTTGTATTTATAACAAATGTTTGTCTCTTGTGTTTTGAGTTTACAGTAATTAGGACCCAAGCACTGAAAGTGTCTGCATTGAACTGCATTGGGCACCAAACTCAGTCAACATGATGTCAAAAAACATTGAGGATGCTAAATTGTGCTTTGGATATTGGATATCTCAAATGGTGTTGTCATGGAGTGAGATTAAATTAATGACAAAACAGGGAAACAGGAAAACATACAAATGGCTTTGCCATAGTCTGCTTACATTTACCATTTTAAACCTGTGATATTTTCTATCGAAATTATTTCTGAAATGAATGCACTATATTTTAATTAAATAATATTTGTTTCTGTTGAAGGTGAAACCTACAAATCATTGAGTTTCCAGTACCGAATTGGGGCCACTACTGTATCTGATATAGTGAAGGACACATGTGCGGCACTACATCAGGTCTTGAAAGATGATTTTCTAAAGGTTAGAATTCCCTAATATTGTTATTATTAATATCACAATAACAAACATTATGACATACAATATTTACAAATATGAAGACAACCAACATAGTTTAAAAATTGCTGAAAGAGGAGAAAACACAAACATAACAGAATGTATAGATGTGGTGGGCATAAGGTTTAACTTCATTAAATTTAGAAATTCAGTATAGGTGGGGTTGAGATTTGATAGTTAATCTATTAAATCAGGTGAGGAGAAATCTCTCAACTTGTAAATAAATCTATCATTCTGCTCTTATTTTTGCAGACACCAAAATCAGAGGACGAATGGCTAGCAATTGCCAAGAACTTTGTAGAAAAATGGCAATTTCCACATTGCCTGGGTGCCCTTGATGGCAAGCACATCTACATTCAGCCCCCAGCCCACAGTGGGAGCACATGGCACAATTATAAGAACAGATTTTCTGTTCTTATGATGGCAGCTGTTGATGCAAATTATAAGTTTATTTATATCAGTGTTGGCACTCAGGGCAGGGTCTCAGATGCTGGACTCTTTGCCAATTCTGACCTGAGGAAAGCGCTGGACAAGGGGCTCCTAAATGTTCCTCCTCCAGAAGAGCTTCCTAGATCAGATGTTTTGCTGCCCTATATGTTTGTGGGGGATGAGGCTTACCCACTAAGAACAGATCTGATGAAGCCCTACCCTTTCAGGCAGCTGGACCACAACCAAAGGGTCTACAACTACCGGCTCTCACGGGCACGCAGAGTTGTAGAAAATGCCTTTGGCATTCTCGCCAATAGGTTTCGAGTTTTTCGCTCTACAATCCTCCTTCACCCAGACAGTGTTACAAAGATCACCCTGGCTTCAGCATGCCTCCACAACTTCCTTTGTGAGCGCCGTTCTGAGGCCTACATGCCACCAGCACTGGCAGACTGGGAGGATGCAGACCACAGAGTCAACGAAGGAGCATGGAGGAGAGATGGCCTGGGGGCCATGCAGAATGTGCAAGCTGGAAGGGCACAAAACCCCACCCTCACTGCTAAGCAGCAACATGATGTACTGAAGGATTATTTTATGTCACCTGCTGGCCAGGTGTCATGGCAAGAAGACTACGTTTAGATAATTGATGAACATAAGCGTTAGCTAGGTGTAGCACAGCAATGTACATAGTTGGAAGATTACAGAATTTATATTTTTGAGTTATTTGTTTGTTCCGCTGTAAAATGCTTTATTTGATTCAGCTGCCATATATTTATTAAATTTAAAATATTGTAATGATTTAAAAACAAATTATAATTTAAACTCACAGCATGTCTATTTGCTATTATTAAAATAAAGACAGTATTCATGATCACATTTCAGTTCTTTATTTAATTATTTTCAGCATGCAAAAGTATTAAACTGCCAACTCAACATTTTAAAATATTCATGCATGCATTCATACAACTATCAAAAGCTTTCACTTTGAACTACACATCTGTTACAGTAACTTCAAATGCACATATTCATTTCAGGTGGTAAAGGAACGCACCGACTTTTATGGACTTTAGCTTATTCCCCGTATCCCTCAGAGTTTATACATACTCTTTTCATCTCCCTGTGTGCTGTAACTCTGTCTGACGCACCCACCGCTAGCCTAGCTTAGCACTAAGACTGGAAGTAAATGGCTCCAGCTAGCATACTTCTCCCAATAAGTGACAAAATAACACCAACATTTTCCTATTTATATGTTGTGATTTGTATAGTCACAGTGTGAACAAATAACAAGGTCATATGAGACACAGCCATCTTTTAACCGTATACATACTGGGAACTATATTCTCAGAAGGCGAAGCACTGCTACTTGGGCAGAGTGATTAGCGCAAACACTCAGAGGAACTCTTTGCTCCTCACCCCGGGCTTCTCAGGTGCTGCGAGCAAATCCCTCCGCCCAAGTAGCAGTGCTTCGTCTTCTGAGAATATAGTTCCCAGTATGTATACGGTTAAAAGATGCCTGTGTCTCATATGACCTTGTTATGTGTACACACTGTGACTATACAAATCATACCATACACGTTATTTTGTCACATATTGGGAGAAGTATGCTAGCTGGAGCCATTTACTTCCAGTCTTTGTGCTAAGCTAGGCTAGCGGTGGGTGCGTCAGACAGAGTTACGGCACGCACGGAGATGAAAAGGGTGTGTGTGGACTTACCTAACTCTGGGGGATACGGTGAACAAGCTAAAGTACTCCTCAGGGTCCTGCTCAGCCGCAAAACTATTTCAATTGACTATTTTGTCATAAACAGGTTTGGAACAACATCAGGGTAATGACAAAATATAAAATTTTGGGTGAACTATCCCTTTAATTAAGTTTTTTGCATGTGTGATAAACTTTGTAATATCGTACTGTATATTTTACCTGTAACTACTCATCCAAATCTTCTAACATCCTGAAATAGTTTGGAGGCTGAGCAGGACCCTGAGGAGGCAGGAGCTGATGGTAGTGTTGATGTTGTGGCTGTGTGTATAAACTAGGGGTTGAGGAGAGCGTGTGTGAAGGTGCGAGAGGTGAGTATGTAGCTGGTGGAATGTGTGAGGATGGTGATGGAGTGGACTGGTCAGCCTCCTGGGCCTCAAACAAAATATTCATTATTTGTTTCTTTGCCCTGGTTTGTATACTTGCGTTTTTTATTAATTTAAGTTCCACAGCAACTTGATGTCCAAATGAACTGTATGGATCTGGAGTGGCAAGAACTGATGTAACTTGCTGTAACAAATTAAGTTTCTGTCGCTCAACAGAATCTGCATCCCCTTTGCGACGTTTCAATCCCGATTTTGGAGTGGGAAAAGAGGTGGTGAGTTCTTCACCCCTTTGTTGGGTAGAGGGATGTGGTGCTGTGGTTAATGAGATAAAAATTTAAGTAAGAGAAATCATATTGTTATTACAGCACAGAAGAGAATCCAAAGATCTTGCATTTAGAAATAATCAAACATATCGGAGCATATAGTAGAATATTTATAAATGATTAAATATCTCCATAACATGTAAAAGAATATAATAATATGTAAAGAATAATTTATAAGATACATAATTTGAATAAAGTCATTATCATAAACATTGACCATTTTGGGTACACCACTTAGGAAAATGTCACTGCTTGATCTGTTTTGTGCAAACTTGAAAATAGGACGGCACCCTGAATGACAAAACGACTAATCTGTCATCACTTTTTCAGCATTTTATTAGTCTTTACATCTACAATTGTTATTTTACCTGGTGCCTCAGATGTATTTATAATGTCCTCATCGCTGGTGGGGTCATCCATGTCCTGCCCGTCAATCAAGTCTTTGATAGATTGATCAAGCTGAAAAACAAATTTATGTCAGTGCAGGTATTTAAAGGATTAGGTCACCCCAAAATAAAATTTCCTGATAATTTACTCACTCCAATGCCATCCAAGATATTCATGTCTTTCTTTCTTCAGTGGAAAAGAAATAAAGTTTTTTTTTTTGTGGAAAACATTTCAGGATTTGTCTCCACACAATGGACTTCAATAGCAACCAGAATGTTGAAGTCTAAATCAATGCAGTTTGAAAGGACTTTTAAGTGCTTCAAATGTCTCTCTTCGATACCAGCTGAGGAATAGGGTCTTGTCTAGCGAAACTATTGAAGTCCATTTTGTGGAGAAAAATCCTGAAATGTTTTCCTAAAAAAAAAAAACTTATTTCTTTTCTACTGAAGAAAGAAAGACATGAACATCTTGGATGTGATTGGGGTGAGTAAATTTTCAGGAAATTTTCATTTTGGGGTGAACTAATCCTTTAATTTATCAATTAATCAACAGTACAGCCAAAACAATTGCATAACAAGTTTACTGTATTGTCCCAAATAATTATACATGATGCAAATATCTACATTACTTAAGCACACAATATGCCTGTCCATAATACTGCTCTGCTTACACTTGTCTCACTGGGGCGTTGGGCAACATGTTTTTTGAGGAACTCCAAATTCCTCAACAGCCAAGCCTGCTTATGAGTAAGACATTTCTCCCCACTCCCACTTGGTTTGGGTTTGAGAAGCTTGGTGTATTGTGTCCGTAATGTTGTTGCTCTCGTTTTAACCTCATCCACTGAAAAAACACTTACACTGTGTTTCCTCTCTAAATTCAGCTGAACTAATATCATTAAATATTAGTCATATTATTCAAACAAACTGTGTGCAATGCATCTTTTGTTAGACCTGAATGTAGCAGATGATCATTGACCTAGATCTAATGTTTACATTTGCCAGCTAGTTCGCTAGCAACTTTTTAGACTCACCCGGTATGTTTAAATCTGAAGAGATCTCTCCCCAGCTCTTCTCTTTGTCGTTCCAGTTATGGTACTCTTTTGATGAGACATTAAATAGGCACTCGTACTGTTGCCACATCTCCACCATCCGTTCTTCCATCTCCGTTGTCCACCGGACCCGTACAGCTGCTGCTTTCGCGGTTGACATTTTAAAAATTTCCGTCACTTCCGTCTCCTTGTAGACCTGTCTCTCATTGGCTATTGTGGAAGTACTGACGTATCATAGTTGCTTCACGCCCGATTTATAATCCTAGATATCAAACATGTCTGATATTATCGGGGCGGCCCCGATGTGTCCGCGAGCAGATCGGGAGGTGAAAGATTCGATCTGTGAACTCCTCACATTACCAGATAATCTGCGCCGAACATCGGAACCGATCAAGGTCCTCGACAAGATTTTTTCTCAGATTCTCGGGAGGGGTAAATCGGGCATAAATCGGCCTAAAACTCCTGTAGTGTGAGCCAGGCATTACCCAGCCTAATCTTATCCAAACCATATGAACAAATAAGTCACAGGAAAATTCAATTCTCAAAATTGTTTTATTTAACAATAATGCACAAGCCAAAAATAAATTTTTAAATTACATCTAGAATTGTGTAACTGTGTGAAGGCTATTTTTTTAGTACATTCAAAGCGCAACATCTCATTACCTCAAAAAAGTGCATTTAATTTCAAAATGTTCTGGTCTGTCTTAAAGGAACACTCCACCGTTTTTTCATATTAAACTATGTTATTCCCTTAACTAAGAGTTGATAAATACCTCTCTCGTCTCAGTGTGGCACTCAATCGCTCTGGCATGAAGCTTTTCTGAGCGGGTAAAATGGATAACTATAATGTATGGCGGAATAGCACTTGGACTCGGCGCAGTAATATAACTATATCATCGGGAGAGGGGGAGAGGATTTTTCAGGAGTGATGATATTACTGCGCAGAGTCGAAGTGCTATCAAGTGCTATTCCGCCATACGTTATAGTTATCCATTATATGTTATAAGGGAATAACATAGTTTAATGGTCTGTTTAATATATTAATGGTCTGTTTAATAAAATAGAAAAAAGTTTAATATGAAAAAACGGTGGAGTGTTCCTTTAAACAGTAGCTTACTTATTGTAGTAATGCACAAGCCAAAAATAAAATAAAAATGACAGCTAGAGTTGTGTGAACACTATTTAAGTTGCCTGAACAGCTAAGTATATAACATTTTCCAATTCTAACTAAATGAATCTATGAATGAATCTAGCACTGAAATGTAACCATATTATAATGTAATTTTACTCTCAACAAACAGAGCAAATTAAAACAATTACCTAAAACAAATTTAGACATCAGAATTTTTGTATGTGTGAGGGAGAAAGTGATCCTATTTAGGACTGTCCTCAGGAAGTGAAGTACAGCTCTGCAGCCCCTCTTTTCTCCTCAAGCGCTCTCTCCTTCCTCCATCTCTATCAGGAGCAAGCTGAAGCCATCTTGTATAGTTGCTTCTATCTCCTGATCGGGAGCATGTTGTGTCAGACGATTTTTTTTTTCTCACAGCAGCTAAAAGACAAAATGCTAATTTAATAATACAAAATTAATAAATACATATACAAACATTAATCCACCTGTAAATAAATGTAGGTAACAAAATAAAATAAGGTTGCTTTGGTTACATTTTATACAGGAAATGGTTGCTTAATGTGGCACTATTGAATGACTAACTGGTTTGTCAGAGTTTGAGAACAGTATTTTGACAAACAAAACCATTTTAGCTAACAAAATCCTTAAAAATGTTGAGATATGGAAACTGTGGTGTAAACACATGATTATCTGTGAATTAACATTTAATTTATTAACTGTTCAAATAAAATGGCAATTATCCACTAAAGGAATAGTTCAACCAAAAATGTAAATTCTGTCAACATTTCCTCACCTCCAGTTGTTCGATGCCTGTATGAGTTTCTTCCTTCTGTTGAACGCAGCGGAAATTTAAAAAAAAAAGTTTAATCAGACAGTAGATAACCACTGGTTTCCATTTTTTTTTCTCTCCAATGTTACCTGTCTGGTCACCAACATTCCTCAAAATGTGTTCTTTGTGTTCATCAAAAGAAACCAACTCATCCAAGCTTAAGAGAAAATGATGAGAAAATTTTCAGTTTAGTTTGAACTTCCTTAAAAAACAAGAACAGACATACACACACACACACACAC
Source organism: Tiaroga cobitis (assembly GCA_030578255.1). Taxonomy (NCBI): domain Eukaryota; kingdom Metazoa; phylum Chordata; class Actinopteri; order Cypriniformes; family Leuciscidae; genus Tiaroga; species Tiaroga cobitis. Next base: position 3,113,220 of record CM060608.1, read on the forward strand.
ACACACACATATAAAATATCAGACATATCCTGATTATCAAAGTCGCAGACTAGATTTAGATATAATTAAATCTGATTATACAACCATTGAATCACTTTCAGCTTTACAAGTCAATTACTGTTGTCTGTTGCTGATTTCGCTGTGATTTTTTAACAGCATCATTTTAACAGCATTACATTGTACCGCACACCGGATATGAAAGTACCGCGCCTCGGACATCCCGCAGGCCGGTCTATCGCACCCCGGTCGCGTCAGTCTGTACTCGCATTCTCAAGTTCACTGCTAAGCAAAAGTTTACTTCAATAAAGAACAAAGTGACATCCGAGTTTGAATTCAGGTATTTAAAAAAACACAAAGAAAGAGAGCGGCGAACTTCACTTACCTGAACAGCAGTTGTCTGACAGTGACAGACTTCTTCACCCTTCAGCGGGAGAAATTTCAACCGACGCATGCATCACGTGAACCTCATTCACCAACCAGAAAAGCTGCTGTTACCGTGGAGATCGCGCCAAAATAAACATTTTTTAAATTATTTTTTTTTTCAAACGTTTTTTAATAAACTGCTCTCTCTATATATATATATATATATATATATATATATATATATATATATATATATATATATATATATATAAAACACACAAATATATGTAAACACACACACACACACATATATATATATATATATATATATATATATATATATATATAATAGTACGTTTTTAACATGATTTTGTGGTGCTTAAACTAAAAAGTATGGAAAACGTTGACTATTTTGTATGTGAATTCGTTTTTCTTTAAAAAAAAAAAAAAGTAAAAAAAAAAAAAAGTAAATTATCATGTTAGGAAAATGTATATTTTGTTCAGGTCAAATGGATTTGGGAATTGTTTGATGATTATTGAATTTTGTGAACATTGCTGAAAACTAATAGGCCTAGCAGGCCTAAATACTTATAATTGTCCAGTACACAAAGTATGGCCCACAATCGCTACACTGATCTGGGCCATAATCGGTACACTGATCTGGGCCACACACCTCCCATCCACAATCGGCCCAAATGTTGTCTGCCGTCATGCATGCAGTGCCATCATTGCCACGCATGGCCCAGAGTTGGCTGACATGATGCATGCCAGTACCGGCAACACGCCAGCAGTGCCATTATGAGGCCACATTTGGGCCAAGTCTGTTTGCTATGTGGGGTGTGATTCTGTTGTACTCATATAGACAAAGTCAGCATAATCAATAATAGGAAATAGAAGCTGAGTTACAATTCTTAGTCTAATCAATTGTGTAAAGCAGTTAATTGAACGGTATAATAGTCTCAAATTATAATTTACTCTTTTCACTATATAGTCAATATGAGGCCTAAAGGAGAGGCTGGAGTCAAGCCAAAGGCCCAAGTATTTAAATTCCTCAACATTCTCCACAAATGTACCATCTGAGAATTTAAATGTTACACTATTACCATGGTTATGTCGGGCAGATCTAGTGGAACATAACATACTATAAGACTTACTTTTATTCAAGTCCATTATTTGAAAACCACTTTTGAATAGTATTAAAATCAAGTTGCAGTGATGATTGAATTAAATTAATATAACGTTTTGAAGAATAAATGAGTGTATCATCAGCATACAAGAGAATTTGACTATCAGAGCACATTTGTGGGAGGTCATTAATGAAAATGGAAAATAAAAGAGGGCCTAAACAAGAACCTTGAGGAACACCCTTTTCCATTATCATGAACTGAGAGAGAGCACCATTAAATCTTACACACCGACGTCTGTAGTGAAGATATGAATTAAACCATAAAATGGACTGTTTAGAGAGACCAATGTTATATAATTTATCAAGGAGAATGTAATGATCAACCAGATCAAACGCTTTGGTAAGATCTATAAATATAGCTCCAGTGGACATATTATTGTCCAAAGAAGATGTAACATCGTTAACAAATTTTGTAAGAGCAGTAGTGGTGGAGTAATTGGGCCTAAAACCTGATTGGTTTGGAGAAAAAATGTAAAACTCATTAATGTATTTAAACAGTCTCTTGAATATCATTTTTTCAAATACTTTTACTACATTACTAATAATTGAGATTGGTCTATAATTGTTAGAATCAAGAGAATCACAGTCCCTCCAGGATTTCACGATTTTTTTGTGTGATTTTTGCGATCAAAATGACTGATTTTGTGGTGGTAATTTCCAGAAATTTGTGAAAAAAATTGCGATTTTTATATTTTATAATTAGGACATCACATTTACCATAATAGTATTATGTCAGATGCACAATAGTCATACATGACACAAATCACAAACAAAATGCATAAAGCTTGTTTATTTGGTCTAATCAAATTCTTTTTTTTTTTAAATTGTGCTGTAGCCTATTGTTGTTGCTTGATTAACATTAACAACACTGACAACAGCAGGTAAATTAGGTTACTGTCACTTTAAGACCTACTACAGTAATGACAAATGTCCCAATCAGTTATTGTTTTACGTAAATACTTGCCAAGATGAATATTTTGAAGTAATTGTAGCTATGTGTATTTGTTCAAGCACTATAAAGAGAATTCAATATTCTGACTAGGCCGACAGGCGGTGACACGCAGTCAGTCAGTCAGTCAGTCACACACACACACACACACACACACACACACTTGCAGTCAGAGACAGACTGTCACTCGACTGGCTGAAATTAGTTCTATTTCACGGTATACTGCGCTTTTAATCATTCTTTTTAGTACCATCGAGCATATCATACTTTTTGTTATGTCATTCAATCATGTTAAACGCGTTAATAAGTTTGCCGTCCTGCCCAATGAAAACCTGGGCGCTGAGAGGGCAGGAGAGACGCTTTTTCTTTCGCCATGTTTCTGACAGACCGCTCACAGACATCACGCGTGCGCAACATCTGTATCCACGTAAAAATGCATTGAAACTTTAATTAACTAGAGATATTTCAATTGGGTGATTATAATTTAATGTTTTGTGAGGTCTTTTTTTGAATTTTTGTGATTATTTTGCGGTTAAATTAGGAATTATGCAGGATCGCAAAAAATTGCGACATTTTGTTGATTTTGCGTTGTATTCAGCGATCGCAGAATCGCGAAAAACTGGAGGGACTGGAATCACCACTTTTGTATAAAGGTGTTACTCTAGCACACTTCCACATGACTGGAACTTTGCAAGTAGATATAGATAAATTAAATAGATCACATAATGGATATGCTAGAACATGAGAGGCAATTTTAATAAACTTTATCTCCAGACCATCCATAACAACACCACTTCCAGATTTAATTTCGGAGATTGCCTGCTGTACCTCAGTGGGAAGAATTGTAGTAAATGAAAAATAACTATTTACTACATTACTATTTTACAGGGTTGGAGTAACAGAAATCAGGTGGACGTAAATTACAAACAGAAGAAAAGTGCTGATTAAAGGCGTCAGCTACAGAGGTTGGATCACTTATGATATTAGTATTTATTCTTAGTTTTGCAAGGGAATTCTTATTAGATTTATTCAACAGGCAATTAAGTTTTTTCCAAAAATGTTTTGGATCATTTGATAGTGAATTTTTATAATAGTCAGATTTCGCATTTCTTGTTTAACAGTACATACATCTTTTAATCGCTTTTATTCAATCCAATCTTGACAGATCTTTTGTTAAATGATATCTTTCCCAGGCCTTGTCCCTTTGCTTAAAGAGATATATTAAGTCACCAGCAATCCATGGTAGATGTCTACCCTTCACTTTGACTGATGCCCATGGAGCATGTTTTTCTATAACTTTTAAAACCTCAGTATGAAAGAAATTCCAGGCATCATCAACATAAGGAATTAAATCCATCCTGTCCCAGTTAATGCATAACAAATCTTGAGTAAATGCATCATTATTCATATTTTTAAATTGTCTTACCTTGATTATTTTAGGTGGTAGACGAGGTAACCTTATTTTCCAGATACTAAAGATAACTGAATGATCACTGAAGCAGTCAGATAAAACACCTGAATCAGCAATTCTATTGGGATGCGTAACCAGGATCCAGTCTAAGAGAGACCTGGAGTTCCCCTCCACTCTGGTAGGCTCCTGTATTACAGTTTTTGTCAGTCGCTAACAAGCGTTTGTCCAACCAGTTGTCACATTTTCAAAACTCTAAACACAATTAGCACAGCATCGGTCTTTTGTGGCCATACCATTCACACATTTCATGTCATTTTCACACAATATGCAGTCAGTCAACACGTTTCCCCAATGCTTACATTTTCTTAACAGACAAGCTATACCTCCCAACAAAATTATGGATTGTTTTTGTAGTATTTACAAATGTTAACACACACAATCCCTCAATAGCAAAAACAATATTCCAAACCTTAGATACAGTATAAAAACCTCTGCTTCTGCAATGATATCAGTTCAAAAACAATATATCTCAGCTGATTATAAACAAACAATTGAATAATTGACCCACAGCTTATTTATGTTGGGTAAATTGGGCCAACCACAGCTGATTCCAGTCTGGCTTACACTCAGTGGCTGGGGTTATTTTTTTTCTTATACATTGACACTTATACAGTAAAAGGAGGACTTTGAGCCGTGATGTTTTTTGGAAACAGAAACAGAAAAAGACAAACACTGTAATGTCTGGACGAGGAAGAGGAAGAGGCCCAGGGAGAAGAGCAGGCCCAGTTAGAGATGCAGTGAGATGTTCAGGTGAAGTGAGAGATGCAGGAGCAGTGAGAAGTGCAGGTGCAGTGAGAGATGCAGTGAGAAGTGCAGGTGCAGTGAGATATGCAGTGAGAAGTGCAGTGAGATATGCAGTGAGAGGTGCAGTGAGAGATGCAGGTGCAGTGAGTGTTGCAGTGAGAGGTGCAGTGAGAGGTGCAGTGAGAGATGCAGTGAGAGATGCAGTGAGAAGTGCAGGTGCAGTGAGAGTTGCAGTGAGAGGTGCAGTGAGAGGTGCAGTGAGAGGTGCAGTGAGAGGTGCAGTGAGAGATGCAGTGAGAGATGCAGTGAGAGATGCAGTGAGAGATGCAGTGAGAGATGCAGTGAGAGATGCAGTGAGAGATGCAGTGAGAGATGCAGTGAGAGATGCAGTAAGAGGTGCAGTGAGAGATGCAGTGAGAGGTGCAGTGAGAGATGCAGTGAGAGATGCAGTGAGAGGACCAGTGAGAGGTGCAGTGAGATATGCAGTGAGAGATGCAGTGAGAGGTGCAGTGAGAGGTGAAAAAAAACCCTGATTTGATTTTTACTGGAATGGTTTTGAATGTGAACATTACTGTACATGTGGACATACAGTTCCCAACCAAGAAATTTAGTGTAAAAACGATGGATTGCATGTTTTGCATGCAAATACCTGCAAAACTGAAACATCAAAGTCTATGCAGTTTTTGTAATGTCAACAATAGCCAGTATTTTGAAACCTGGTGTACTTTGATTGACTTCATGTACCTTGTGAAGTGAAAACAAGTGTCATTCTTTGACAGAATAATTTAATTTTGAGTCAGATTTCCAGTGTTTTGGTAAAGTTAGTGTGTGCAGAGAAAGATGTGTTCTATTTTTAAATGAAGAGTTAGTATATATTTAACAAAATGTGTTTTTGAGAAGAAAATTATCCATTTGGCCAATTGTGTTTTGTAGGTGTGAGTCTGTGTTAAGAGTTTAAAAAAGTATCTGAAGTATGGGTAAGCGCTTGTTAGCGATTGAAAAAAACTGTAATTGAGTAAGATTTAAGCTTTCAAACTGATTCCTCTCTTTCAAAGAGGAACTATCAAGCCAATTTCGATTGAAATCTCCCAATACTATAATTTCATCAAAACAATTTAAAGAATTAATAGTACGAAGAATATTATTAGTTGATTCGGATGGAGAGTTAGGGGGTCTGTATATATTTCCTATGATCAACCGTTTATTTTGATGAAGACATATTCTAACAAAAAGGCATTCAAAGTGCATGGGGCTTTCACTTGCAATAATAAGTTCAGAAGATAAATTTGCGGAAACATAAGTAGCAACTCCTCCACCTCGACTGCCTCTGTCTGCTCTATATACATTATAGCCATCAAGACTTATTTCATCATCACGTACATTACTATTTAACCAAGTTTCAGACAGAGTAATAACAGCAGGTTTGTTATAAGAGAGCCATGCTCTAAGAAAATCAATTTTATGAGGTAGACTCCTAATAATAAGTGGATAACTAATAAGCCTTTAACCATAGTCATTCAGAAGTAAATAAGAGAGAGGGACATGGGATTGGAGGAAGAGCAACACACATAGACACACACACCCACACTCGTTTCTCCAGGCATACATAAACAAGCACAGACTGCATGATCCAGAACATTGAAAGAAAAAAAGAAAAAAGGAAAAAGGAAACAGACTATCTGCCAATATATAGCCTACTGAATGTTGTATTTACATTATTTACTTTTTAAACTCCCAATATGAATAAAACAATAGAAAGCACATTCTTGTAAAAATAAATCTCACCATACAACTAAGGGGAATATGCTTCAACTTTTTATCAGCAATGGCTTATAGAGCACAATTTACTTAAAGTAAGGGGAGAATTAAAGTGATCAAATCAAATCAAAACCTTCAAAGAAAAAGAAAAAAAAATCTATAGCCAATTAAATTACACCATTTTACAGATTACACCATTTTGCAGCAAGTTCCGTCGAAAAAAGTAACGTCAATAAATCAACAGGTAAAGTCAGTCAGCGTTTTACAGCGCCTTGTAGAAAACAGTTCGCTTCTGCTGGAGTTTTAAACAGATGAGGTTTCCCATTGAAGATAATCCTGAGAGTAGCCCGGGTAAATCAGAGTATATTCCAATTTACGTTGTTGGAGTTGTTTCTTGATATCATCGAACTGACGTCGCTTACTAAGCAGAGCGGCACTAAAGTCAGGAAATATATGGCTACGATCACCATTATACTCAAGTTGTTTTTTCTCCCGGGCAAGTCGGAGGATTTTATGCCTGTCAAGGAGACTGAGACACTTTACCATAATCACCCTTGGCCTGGCGCTGTCCTTGATCCGATGCATTGGAGAGCGGTGAGCCCTCTCTATAGCTGGGGGTGTAGTGAAGCTTTCTTTCCCGAATAGCTGCTGGATCAGACTGGAAATAAATCCACATGTGTCTTTGCCCTCCGACTCGTCGGGAACGTGAATAAAGCACAGGTTGTAAACCCTGTTACGATTCTCGGCATCATCCACCTTGTCCCACAGGTAAGCGTTTTCACTCTCAAGTGTTTTGATTCGTTTTCCAAGATCAGATATATTATCCTCGTGTCACAGGTCGGGAGGGTCGACTGGGTCTACCCCCTCCCTTTAGAATGTACCACTGAGGAGCAAACCAGAAACCAGGCGGACAAGGAAAGTAAAATGTAACAAGCTTTATTGATTAAAAGAATCTGTAGATCCTAATTAAAACTCCTCCTTCCTCCCCAGCATCCAGTGGCCGCCGGGACGTCGGCCGGACAACAGGCGGGGACTCGGTCCACTCAACCCCTCAGACTTTCCGGATGCCAAGGCTCTCGGCTATGGAGGGGACGCGGATTGACCAGCAGGTAAGTACTCTAAGCACGGCTTATCCTTCTCGGGCTCTAAGTAGACTGTACTCTTCTCGATCTCTCAAGTGCAGAAGTTTACAGCGGTGAAGAGGGGCGTCGACTGGACAGCAAGTAGGTACTCCAGGTACGGTTGGTTCTTCCCTAGACGGTGGGTGCGGAGAGCTTACAGCTGTGGAAAAGGCGTCGACTAGACAGCAGGTGAGTACTTCGAGTACGGTTGGTTCTTCCCCATACAGGGGATGCAGAGAGCTTACAGCTGTGGAAAGGCGTCGACTAGACAGCAGGTGGGTACTTCGAGTACGGTTGGTTCTTCCCTGTACAGGGGATGCAGAGAGCTTACAGCTGTGGAAAGGCGTCGACTAGACAGCAGGTGAGTACTTCAGGTACGGTTGGTTCTTCCCTATACAGGGGATGCAGAGAGCTTACAGCTGTGGAAAAGCGTCGACTAGACAGCAGGTGGGGATGCAGAGAGCTTACAGCTGTGGAAAGGCGTCGACTAGACAGCAGGTGAGTACTTCGAGTACGGTTGGTTCTTCCCTATACAGGGGATGCAGAGAGCTTACAGCTGTGGAAAGGCGTCGACTAGACAGCAGGTGGGTACTTTGAGTACGGTTGGTTCTTCCCTATACAGGGGATGCAGAAAGCTTACGGCCATGAAAGGGGCGTCGACTAGACAGCCAGTAGGTACTCCAAGTACAATTGGTTCCTCCCCGTATAGCAGATACAGAAGCTCACGACGGTGACAGACGTCGACCGGACAGCAAGTGGGCACTCCAAGTACAGTAGATAACTGGATTTCCTCCCTTCTCCAGGACAGCATCAATGATGAATCAGAACACGGCAGGCTTGGAAGGTACAACACTCCGAACGACAGATACCTGGGTTTTCTCCGCTCTCCACAACAGTGATGATGGAACAGTATGCAAGCGGCCTTAGATGGGGGACACTCAGAACAGCAGATAACTGGATTTCCTCCGTTCTCCAGAACAGCATCGATGATGAATCAGAACACAGCAGGCTTGGAAGGTACAACACTCAAAACAACAGATACCTGGGTTTTCTCCGCTCTCCACAACAGCGATGATGGAACAGTATGCAAGCGGCTTTAGATGGGGAACACTCAGAACAGCAGATAACTGGATTTCCTCCGTTCTCCAGAACAGCATCGATGATGAATCAGAACACAGCAGGCTTGGAAGGTACAACACTCAGCACAACAGATGCCTGGGTTTTCTCCGCTCTCCACAACAGCGATGATGGAACAGTATGCAAGTGGCTTTAGATGGGGGACACTCAGAACAGCAGATAACTGGATTTCCTCCGTTCTCCAGGACAGCATCAATGATGAATCGAAACACAGCAGGCTTTAAATTACACCGTCACTTAATCTCTTCCTCAGCAACTCCAAACTGCAACACAGGGCAAGGCCGATGGGCACGTGACAGGATTCGGTATAGTAAGCATGCAGTAACTTCACTTCAAACACACCCGGTGGGGCACAGCATCAACACACGTCACTCTCAACCACTCTGTGACATATAAGGCCACAGCCCACCTCCTTGTTCTGAACAGCGGGGACAGTAAGACGGAAGAATATATAGCAACCTCAATCATGCATCACAACAGCTGTCTTCTCATTTACGGTGTCTAGACTCCTTTTCCTAGATCGCTTCTCTTCATATACAGTGTCTTTGTGTAAAAATCACATACCGTACGGCCAGTAAAAGGTTTGCACTTATCTCTACCCAAGAAGGGGACTTGATATTTCCAAGGCGACTTCTCCTCTGCTTCTCTGTTCCACACCAGCCAATCCTTCGTAGCGGATTCCCTTCCTCGGGTCGATCTCACCAGCCGATTTGTCCCACAGAAACTCTCAGCCCTCCTCGACGGAACAAAGTCAGGACACAGTACCCGAACACCGAAACACAGAACACTGCACTGAACTGAACAACCTTGGTCTCCCAAAGCTTGGTTTTTATCTGTGTCAAACGCTGTGTGTCCCAATCATCAAACAGCCCCTTGATGCGCCGCACCTGCTGTCACTCTGTCATCAGCAGCTGCTGTTGCTATGGTAGCGATGCATACAAGGCTGGCTGGGTGTTCCGTTGAAAGCGCTCCGGGTGGAAACATTCCTCCGTGGCGTATATAGTTCCGCTGCTGGTTCGTCACCTTGTGACATACTCCCCCGCCAATCCGTTCTAGTCCCGAGAACGGGCTCCGCTCACCCAGTCTCCGTACCTCGCCGGGGGTTGACCTCGGTTCTCCCTCTGGGACCGCCTCGGCGGAGACTCGGGTCTCACCGGTCCCGGTGCTGGGCCCAAGCCCCTGGGGACCACTCCCCATCCTACCAGTAACGGTCCTGGTGCTGCCATAACCGGGGGTGCTTCCTCTCTGGGATTTGGGTAGTTCGGGCAAGGGCGAATCAGATTCCGGTGGAGCACCCGCTCTGGGCCTGCTCTCCCCTCGGGCCGGATAGCATACACGGGTTGATCTGGACGTGGTTGTCGTAAGACCACATAGGGCCGAGGCTCCCACCGATCGCTCAGCTTACCCTTCCCTTGGCGACGATTATCCCTCACCAAGACTCTCTCTCCTGGGAGCAGTGGGGCTTCCCGAGCCGTTCGGTCGTACAGTCTCTTGCTCTTTGCCCCCGCCTGGTTAATCCGGTCCGAGACCCGGCCATACGCCCAGTGGAGTCGCTGGTGGTGCCTCGCCACCCAGTCTGACAAGCTCCCTTCCTCCACTTGGGTAGCAGCCCCCGCTACTAAGTCGGCTGGTAGCCGCACGTGTCTTCCAAACATTAGATATGTTGGAGCATACCCGGTGGTGCTATGCACGCTGTTGTTATATGCTTGGATCAGCGCCGAAAGCGTATCCGCCCAATGGCCCTGCTGATCCATCTCCAACGTTCCCAACAGGCTCAATAATGTTTGGTTAAACCTCTCGCATCCTCCATTCCCTTGGGGATGGTACGGTGTCGTGTGGGTCTTCCTACCCCCGTACAGCTGGCACAACTCATGGACCACCCTGGACTCGAAGTTCGGCCCCTGGTCTGAGTGGAATATTTCAGGGCATCCGAAGGGCTGGATCACAGCCCTCCACAGGGCATTCGCGGTGGTAATAGCAGTCTGGTCCAAGGTGGGAATGGCCCAGGCATATTTGGTGAATAGGTCTGTCACCACCAAGATGTTCTGAATCCGGTCCACCGGCCTTCCTAGCGTCAGATAGTCCATAGCGACCATGTGCATGGGAGCCTTTGCCTGAATCGGGACCAATGGGGCTCGGGTCTCCTTCCTGGTCTTAAACAGGGTGCACCGGGGGCATCCCTGAAGGTAGGCCTTGGTAATTCTCTCCATCCCAGGCCAATAGAACTGGCGTCGCAATAGCGAGATCGTCTTCTCCAGGCCCTGATGGCCCAACTGGGTGTGATAGGTCTGTAGCAGGGACCGATGTTGCCCCTCCGGAACTACTGTTTGCCAGATCTTCTCGCCCAGGTTAGGGTCCTGGATGGAGCGACAGAGCACCCCCTCCCTCAAAGCCAACCTCTCCCATTGTCCTAGCAACCCTCGGACTGCCTGAGTCTGAGCCCGGCGTTCTCTGGCCTCTGGCCATTTCCCAGTCCGGACCCACTCTCGTACCGTCCGCAACCCTTCATCCTCCGCTTGTCTCGACCGCCAACACTGTGGGTCCCAGCCCCAACCATTGGGGGCCTCTTCCTGCGATGATCCAGGCGCTTCCACAATCCCCACCATTGCTCTTTCCTCCTCCTCGGAGCTAGAGTTGGGCCCCTGACCTACTGGACCTGCCACCGGAAACCTCGACAGTACATCAGCGTTCGTATGCTCTTTCCCTGGTCGATACTTCAGCTGGTAGTCGAAATTCGCCAGTTGTGCCACCCATCTCTGTTCGACAGCCCCCAGCCTTGCCGTCTGAAGATGTACCAGAGGGTTGTTGTCAGTTACTACCAGAACCTTGGTCCCCCATAGGTAGTCCTTGAACTTTTCGCTCATTGCCCACTTCATGGCCAACAACTCTAGTTTGAAGGAGCTATAGTTAGCATCGTTCCTCTCTGTCGGGTGTAAGCTTCGGCTGGCGTATGCAATCACCCTCTCCTTCCCCTGCTGTTTTTGGGCTAGCACGGCACCAAGGCCGAGATGGCTGGTGTCAGTGTACAAGATGAAAGGCTGGGAGAAGTCTGCATAGGCCAGAATCGGGGCCTGCAGTAGTTCCTGTTTGAGCCTCCGGAATGCCGCCTCACATGCCTGGTCCCACTGAACCGCGGGAGATCCCCAGCCCCTCGAACGTCCCGTGCCCCCGAGCAGCTGGTTAATGGGCTTGGCGATTTTAGAGAAGTCCTGAATGAACCGCCGGTAATATCCGACAAAGCCCAGGAAAGATCTAACCTGTCGCACAGTCTTCGGCGCCTCCCACCCTTGTACAGCCGACACCTTCTCTGGGTCCACAGCGATCCCAGCTGCACTCACCACATGGCCCAGAAACTTCACCTCTTTCCGGAAAAGCTGACACTTGTCAGGTTGCAGTTTTAGCCCGTATTTGTCCAGGGCGCGGAAAGCTTGCTCCAGGTGTTGGAGGTGAGACTCAAAGTCCGGCGAATAGACGATGACATCATCGAGGTAGACCAGTGTGGTTTCCGTCAACTGCCCTCCCAGGCACCGCTGCATAAGCCGCTGGAACGTGGCTGGGGCGTTGCAAAGGCCGAACGGCATCCGTTCCCACTCGTATAGTCCAAAAGGGGTCGTGAAGGCTGTCTTCTCCCTGTCCCGCTCGTCCACCTGCACCTGCCAGTACCCACTGGCCAAGTCGAGAGTAGAATACCAGGCAGACTGTGTAAGACTGGTGAGTGAGTCCTCTACTCGGGGCAAGGGGAAAGCATCCCGCTTAGTCACCTGGTTCAGCTTACGGTAATCCACACAGAATCTCCAGGAACCATTCTTCTTGCGCACCAGCACGATAGGGGCTGCCCAAGGGCTACTACTTTCCCGGATAATTCCCTTGTCCAACATTCCTCGCAGGAGGGTGCGGACCTCAGAATACAGGGTCGGTGGCACTGGTCGATAACGTTCTCTACTCGGGGCGGCGTCCCCGGTCGGAATCTGATGTTTTACAATGTCCGTCCGGCCATAGTCCTCGTCATGAGTCGAGAACAAGTGCTGCCATTTGAGCAGGAAATCCTGGAGCCGCCCAGTCTGTTCCTCTCCCAGTCCTTCACCGCGTAGTGATCCTCCCTGGAGGTGGGTGGGCAATTCCTCTCCCTCACTACCCACCGGCGGTCCAGTTCGGGTCAGGGCGACTTCCACTACGGAGGGGCTCACCCGGTTAAACTGCACTTCACCCGGCTCTCTCACTTGTTGCGGGCACACCGCTGTAACTCGGGCCAGACACTGATGACGATGCAACAGGACGGGGAATGCATTCACGTTCCGTACCTTCACAGAAATCCTCCCCCGCCGTGCTGTGGCTAGCCCCCGAGCTACCTCTAGGTTTGGGCCGTCCAGATGGGGTTCCACCAATACCCACTCTCCCGGGCCATAGAGTTGCGAGGGGAGCCTGGCCCAAACCACAGCCTCACTCTGAGCGGGAATGGACAACGCGTATCGGCAAGCCGTCCTCCCAGTGCCCTCTCGATCTCCTCGCGTCTCGGCAAGGCGAACCCGCCGACAATCGGCTTTAATCCGGTCCCACTCTTGGCTTTCCGAGGTCGAGGCCGTCTGCTTTAGTCCACTTCGGAACAGTTCCTCCCAACATTCTGCTATAACGTTCATGTCCAACAATGCGCGATGGGTTCCTAGGCAGGCGTCACGAACGATCACCACCCCCTTCTGGGGGACAACAACTCCATGGATCTTCAAGTCAGTCACCAGGTATCCCACGTATGGGATGTCCAGACCGTTGGCTCCCCGTAGCGTCAACCAGGGGGCTTCCGAGGTGGGACAGTCCTGGCCCTTAAATAGCTCTTGTGACAGGCTCTCCGAGAATAGCGTAACTTGTGACCCAGTGTCTAACAGGCACTGTACTTCCAAGCCGTTGACCTGGGCCACCACAATGGGGCAATGCCCCACCAAACATGCTCTGGACTTCGTAACCAATAGGGGGTCTACCATGGGAGTCCCGGCCACTTGACCCACAGTGGCCGGCGGCTCTAAAAATCCTCCTGTGATCCCCGGCGGGAGCGGCACTGGCGGAGGTAGTGACCCGGCTCTCCACAGCCGTGACAGATGGGGCGTCCCTGTTCGTCCCACTTGAACCGTGGCCCCATAGCTGGGCGACGTTCTGGAAATCGGCTCCCAGCTGAATAGGTCCGCTCCCGGAGCAATGGACTGGAACGTTCACGCCGGAGCTCTTCTCTAAAGGAATTGGATAGCTCGGTCAGCTGTTCCCGGACGTCCTTTTTCAGCTCCTCTCGCAACGCACGTCTCCATTCAGCTTCAACCGGGCGTGGGAGGTCGATGGGTGCACTCGCCGCCATGCACGTGGAGGGCCCTACACTCTCCGTGTGGTCCCGTTCCAAGGCCAAAGCCTCTTGCCTCAGTTCGTCAAAAGACGAGTCCGGGTTCCGGCGGACTTGTATTCGCAGGCTTTGGCGTACGGGGCCTTCCCGTAGCCCCAGGAGGAATTGGTCTCGCAGCAGACTCTCTTCACCCCCTAGACCATGGTCTTGCCTTCCTCTTAGCCTAGCGAACTGCTCTCTTAGCTGTAGCGTGAATGCCCGGATGGTCTGTCGCGGTCCTTGTTTGCAGTTGAAAAACTGTGTTCGCAGAACGGCGACAGGAGTGGTATCGCCGTATTGCCCCGAAAGGAAGTCAAAGATAGCTTGAGCCGTGGTACGGTTCGCTTCTGGCGCTGCTCGCACTTCCCTCAGTGCTTCTCCTTCCAAGGAATTCAAGATGAACTGCACTCCCTGAGGGGCGTCCAAACCTTGGAGCCCGACTAGATATTCGACCTGGGCCCTCCACGTCGACAGACTCATCTCCGATCCAGGCCCTTGGTACTTCTGGGCCCACGGGGCTCCCATGAATATGGGCATGGCTTGTCTTCGTGCTCCCGGTGCCTCTTCATCTGCCATAACGGCTTCTGGTGGCTCAACTCAGTGGTAAACCCTGCCGACTACGCCAATGATCTGTCACAGGTCGGGAGGGTCGACTGGGTCTACCCCCTCCCTTTAGAATGTACCACTGAGGAGCAAACCAGAAACCAGGCGGACAAGGAAAGTAAAATGTAACAAGCTTTATTGATTAAAAGAATCTGTAGATCCTAATTAAAACTCCTCCTTCCTCCCCAGCATCCAGTGGCCGCCGGGACGTCGGCCGGACAACAGGCGGGGACTCGGTCCACTCAACCCCTCAGACTTTCCGGATGCCAAGGCTCTCGGCTATGGAGGGGACGCGGATTGACCAGCAGGTAAGTACTCTAAGCACGGCTTATCCTTCTCGGGCTCTAAGTAGACTGTACTCTTCTCGATCTCTCAAGTGCAGAAGTTTACAGCGGTGAAGAGGGGCGTCGACTGGACAGCAAGTAGGTACTCCAGGTACGGTTGGTTCTTCCCTAGACGGTGGGTGCGGAGAGCTTACAGCTGTGGAAAGGCGTCGACTAGACAGCAGGTGAGTACTTTGAGTACGGTTGGTTCTTCCCCATACAGGGGATGCAGAGAGCTTACAGCTGTGGAAAGGCGTCGACTAGACAGCAGGTGGGTACTTCGAGTACAGTTGGTTCTTCCCTATACAGGGGATGCAGAGAGCTTACAGCTGTGGAAAGGCGTCGACTAGACAGCAGGTGAGTACTTCGAGTACGGTTGGTTCTTCCCTGTACAGGGGATGCAGAGAGCTTACAGCTGTGGAAAGGCGTCGACTAGACAGCAGGTGAGTACTTCAGGTACGGTTGGTTCTTCCCTATACAGGGGATGCAGAGAGCTTACAGCTGTGGAAAAGCGTCGACTAGACAGCAGGTGGGGATGCAGAGAGCTTACAGCTGTGGAAAGGCGTCGACTAGACAGCAGGTGAGTACTTTGAGTACGGTTGGTTCTTCCCTATACAGGGGATGCAGAAAGCTTACGGCCATGAAAGGGGCGTCGACTAGACAGCCAGTAGGTACTCCAAGTACAATTGGTTCCTCCCCGTATAGCAGATACAGAAGCTCACGACGGTGACAGACGTCGACCGGACAGCAAGTGGGCACTCCAAGTACAGTAGATAACTGGATTTCCTCCGTTCTCCAGGACAGCATCAATGATGAATCAGAACACGGCAGGCTTGGAAGGTACAACACTCCGAACGACAGATACCTGGGTTTTCTCCGCTCTCCACAACAGTGATGATGGAACAGTATGCAAGCGGCCTTAGATGGGGGACACTCAGAACAGCAGATAACTGGATTTCCTCCGTTCTCCAGAACAGCATCGATGATGAATCAGAACACAGCAGGCTTGGAAGGTACAACACTCAAAACAACAGATACCTGGGTTTTCTCCGCTCTCCACAACAGCGATGATGGAACAGTATGCAAGTGGCTTTAGATGGGGAACACTCAGAACAGCAGGTAACTGGATTTCCTCCGTTCTCCAGGACAGCATCAATGATGAATCAGAACACGGCAGGCTTGGAATGTACAACACTCAGAACAACAGATACCTGGGTTTTCTCCGCTCTCCACAACAGTGATGATGGAACAGTATGCAAGCGGCCTTAGATGGGGGACACCCAGAACAGCAGATAACTGGATTTCCTCCGTTCTCCAGGACAGCATCAATAATGAATCAGAACACGGCAGGCTTGGAATGTACAACACTCAGAACAACAGATACCTGGGTTTTCTCCGCTCTCCACAACAGTGATGATGGAACAGTATGCAAGCGGCCTTAGATGGGGGACACTCAGAACAGCAGGTAACTGGATTTCCTCCGTTCTCCAGGACAGCATCAATGATGAATCAGAACACGGCAGGCTTGGAATGTACAACACTCAGAACAACAGATACCTGGGTTTTCTCCGCTCTCCACAACAGTGATGATGGAACAGTATGCAAGCGGCCTTAGATGGGGGACACTCAGAACAGCAGATAACTGGATTTCCTCCGTTCTCCAGGACAGCATCAATGATGAATCAGAACACAGCAGGCTTGGAAGGTACAACACTCAGCACAACAGATGCCTGGGTTTTCTCCGCTCTCCACAACAGCGATGATGGAACAGTATGCAAGTGGCTTTAGATGGGGGACACTCAGAACAGCAGATAACTGGATTTCCTCCGTTCTCCAGGACAGCATCAATGATGAATCGAAACACAGCAGGCTTTAAATTACACCGTCACTTAATCTCTTCCTCAGCAACTCCAAACTGCAACACAGGGCAAGGCCGATGGGCACGTGACAGGATTCGGTATAGTAAGCATGCAGTAACTTCACTTCAAACACACCCGGTGGGGCACAGCATCAACACACGTCACTCTCAACCACTCTGTGACATATAAGGCCACAGCCCACCTCCTTGTTCTGAACAGCGGGGACAGTAAGACGGAAGAATATATAGTAACCTCAATCATGCATCACAACAGCTGTCTTCTCATTTACGGTGTCTAGACTCCTTTTCCTAGATCGCTTCTCTTCATATACAGTGTCTTTGTGTAAAAATCACATACCGTACGGCCAGTAAAAGGTTTGCACTTATCTCTACCCAAGAAGGGGACTTGATATTTCCAAGGCGACTTCTCCTCTGCTTCTCTGTTCCACACCAGCCAATCCTTCGTAGCGGATTCCCTTCCTCGGGTCGATCTCACCAGCAGATTTGTCCCACAGAAACTCTCAGCCCTCCTCGACGGAACAAAGTCAGGACACAGTACCCGAACACCGAAACACAGAACACTGCACTGAACTGAACAACCTTGGTCTCCCAAAGCTTGGTTTTTATCTGTGTCAAACGCTGTGTGTCCCAATCATCAAACAGCCCCTTGATGCGGCGCACCTGCTGTCACTCTGTCATCAGCAGCTGTTGTTGCTATGGTAGCGATGCATACAAGGCTGGCTGGGTGTTCCGTTGAAAGCGCTCCGGGTGGAAACATTCCTCCGTGGCGTATATAGTTCCGCTGCTGGTTCGTCACCTTGTGACACTCGTTGCCACCGACTCTTTGCTCAAGCTCCGATATATGTTCTCCCAAGTTTGATAAGGAAAGCTTTATTGTATCTAAGTTCATCTGTAGATTGTCCATCTTTACATCAAAATGGGAAACCATTTCGGACTTTAATTGTTGCAGTGCGTCCAAGAGGAATTTGTTTGACGCGGACTGCTCCATTGTAGCACTTGCACAGATCTGCTCCTTTTGTAGAGCTTGCTTAACCTATTAACCGTTGCCAGAGCGCCGGCGCACTGAAGCGTTTTTTTTTTTAAATAGTTCAAAGTTACTATCATATTTAATGTTATTACCTTGACAAACTATACATCATTAAAAAGATATAATACTCAAGTTTCAGTATTTGACCACTATTGTATTCTGAGAAACTTATAGTGACAGTTATGTCTTAATTTGTGCCAGGAGTTATGTAATTAAAAATGAGTAGATACCTTTAATATGAATTATGAGCGTCAGCCGCTTCCATTCAGAAAAAACTTCTGTGTTGTCGTCATGACAGCGCTTGACAAAACAACGTCCCTCAGGGCATATAGCTCAACAATGTGCAGATGTGGAGAAATATTGATAGATTCTCATAGGTTTACATCATATTTCTATAGACAGGAATAATGTTTATTGAATTTATACCCAAATGCGTCGATGTAAACATTATGAGCGCTGGATACTCTGATGTACTGTGTTTTCAATCCATACTGGCAGCCTGAGGGCGCCGGCGCTCTATGCACAGTATAGACCAACGCTACTTTTGCGTCATCGAATGTTAACGCCCCTTTTTGGGGGAAAACAAACGGTCTGGATTCTACATTTTGACACGGTCTGAATTTTGTCTACTCCGGTTAACAGAAGAACAAAAATAACATGCCCAAAAGTTGTTGCGTGGTGGGCTGCACCTCAAATGTTTTTAAAACACCCGGTTTAAAATTTATACCTTTACCATGCCGAATAAAACAAGCGGAAAGAAGATTGTTATGGCTTCAGGCGATAAAGAGGGAAGCACCAGATGGAGGGTTGTGGGACCCAAAGACCCCTCACACATATGTATGTGGGAAGCATTTCATAACAGGTAAGTTGATTATTTCATTAATTCAACCCCCCACACTATCTGTATTTAACATAAAGTAGTGTACTTGCTAGTTACTGACTTTAATTTCGTTACCATACCAACTAAGCCAGTTAGTGCTAGCTAGGATCTAGCTATGGCTAGGCAGCTAGGATACCGCCTAGGGTGTATACCAGAGTTTTTATACCATATGCATGTACTGAAACGGTATTTTACAATGTTAAACCAATTCCAGGAAGCCATGTTAAAGAACCCCTGCACCCGGATTTTGTGCCCACAATATTTCCTCACCGTACTGTGGCAGACCCAAACCAGAAATTGAATAGGTATAAACACGCCAGGAAACGTGAGCAGACGTCTCCCCTTCTCAAACGCAAGGTGGCAAAAACGACTGCTGTGAGCCCAGATCTACCTACAAGTAAGTTTAATGACATGCACTCGTTGAGACTGTATTAAGATGGTCAGGCTAAAGCTGGATTGGGGTTAGATGTGCGGGCTAAAGCCACTTATTTTTCTCGTTAGTTCTCGATGAAGATCATTGCCCAGCTGACAACGATGATGCTGACGATGTCCCTGATGAAATGCGTGAGTCAAGGAACTGCCTGTCATCTTATTCTTTGGAGGAAAATGATGGAAAGTGCCGACAGATGACTGGACTCAGCTGGACGATGTTTTTGAGCCTATTTACATTTCTTAACCAGTTTGTGAAGAGGCGAGGCTGCATCTCCCTTCCACCGCGGGACCAGCTG
Organism: Tiaroga cobitis; assembly: GCA_030578255.1. Taxonomy (NCBI): domain Eukaryota; kingdom Metazoa; phylum Chordata; class Actinopteri; order Cypriniformes; family Leuciscidae; genus Tiaroga; species Tiaroga cobitis. Next base: position 3,132,751 of record CM060608.1, read on the forward strand.
TTTATTACACTGATAAAACTACGTCAAAACCCATCCTTTTTTTTCTTAAGTCACGTTCTGAAAATGCCTCAACCAACTGTCAGGCAAATTTTTATCCGATGGTTGGACCTGATGTATGGGAAAATTTCCTTTTTAGTTCACTGGCCTGATAGGGAATGTTTTTCACTGATACCTCCACAAATGAAGGCCCAGTTCCCACGACTCACAGCAATCATAGATTGTTTTGAAATCAGGACAGAGTACCCCAGCAACCTTAAAGCTAGGTGAGTGTCACAAGAAATGTCTTTACACACTCTCACATCCCACATTGAAATAAAAGGCTAGATGTCATTGCTATTGTGTATCCTTTCTTAGAGCAAAATCATACTCTAACTACAAGAAATGGACAACAGTGAAATATCTAATAGCATGCAGTCCATCTGGCAGCATTACATTTTTGTCAAATGGATGGGGAGGAAGGACCTCTGATGTGCATATTGTTCGACAGTCAGGATTCCTGTCCTCAGTGTACCATTCTCCAGGTGATCAGGTAAAATCAGAATTACGTGTATCTCAACTAACCACATTCATGTCATTTGATTAGGGTGTCATGGCACCACTGTCTGGTTAAAAAGCAGAACAAAGTAGATACAATGCAATATTATGGTGGATTTTTTTAATCTCTAGATATTAGCAGACAGGGGGTTTACACTCCAGGATGACTTTGCCCTCCTCGGTGTCGAGCTGCTAACACCGTCATTCACAAAAGGAAGGAAGCAGTTACCTGGGAGAGAGGTGGAAATGTCTCGTAGGAAGTCAAACATCCGGATTCATATTGGTAAGTAGGGCTGGGTAAAAAATATCGATTTCTCGATTATTAATCGATTCTCATTTTTACGAACCGATATCGATTCTTAAATCTCAAGAATCGATAAGTCATCCTGTTTTCATTTGATGAATCAATGGAACATTGTAGCGTGCATCCCATCCAATAAATCGCAATAATCTTTGTGCTTTGTTACTATTAATACTACATAAAGTCTCATATTTCAAATTACGTCCATTTTCTTACGAAATTCAAAAACATAAATAGCGTTTTGGCAAATATATGCACCATATTACATATTCATTATAATTGTTCATGTTCTTCGATATTTAATGCATGTTTGAATAAACCTGGCAAGTTTTTATGACGGCCACCATTTAAATGTGTATATTTCATATAACTTTATTATTATAAAAATAACTAAAAGTGTAATTTAAGTGTTTGTATAGCTACAAATCAGTTAATTTTTACCTTCAATATTATAGTAGGCTAATGAAGCCTATAGGCTACAACTGACTCACATAGTTTACAGCATTAGTTAAGAGATTTGTTTCGAATCGATTTTCAAGCTTGTGAATCTAAATCGAATTGATTTGTGAAATTTGTGTCAATACCCAGCCCTATTGATAAGTAAAACTAGATTATTGTAATGCTGTTTTATTTGAAAAGACAATTTAGAAAAGCACTCCCTTTTTGTTGTTGTCGTCCTTACAGAGCGGGTGATTGGTGTGCTGAAAGGTCGCTTTCACATCCTTGACGGTCCACTCCCTCGCTGTCTGGTTCAGTCTGCACGGGACAAAAACCAAGGGCAAGCAACAGTTGACAAACTTGTAAATGTTTGTGCAGCACTTGTAAACATGGCACAAAGTATTATTAAATAAATACTAAAGTATGTTCAATAGTGTCTCTATTTTTTTTATAGATTATTTAAAAAAGGTTATTATTTTTCTCACCTCACTTTGTAGTACTGTTGTCATCAATTGTGGGTGGATGTGTTTTGCCCAAAATCTGCTGATCACGTCCACCATTCCGTGAATGAATTCATCATCTTTTAAGATTCTAAAGATGGTGGTCTGCTGCGGGGTCCAAGTAACAAAATCTGCATACTGTGTTGCACACACAAACATTTGCAGCTGAACCTTTGGGAAGGAGAAAGAGGGAAAGGAAGTATTATTAAAATGTGCCTACAGTATTTGTTAAAGAATGTCACAATTCTGTTGACGGCTACTGATTTCTTTGTGTATAGCTTTGCCTTTGCAGAGTAAACTGTACCTGAGTGTGGTAAGAATGGTTGGGCTTCAAAGAAAACAATGTGGAAAGGTGCCCTTTCTCATCATCTGTCCAGCTGACTGACTGCTGACCTGCCCACTTATACGGACACTTTGCCTCCACCACACCCTTGCCGCAACAATCGCATGACACATAGGCATCACATGATGCACCAAAGTATGGTCTTTCATGGCTGATTCTAAAGCCTGATCTGTCCACTCTTAATCCTTCATGCACTTTGCATACATCTTCAGTTACCAATATGTTGGTAGATAATTGGTCAGTGGCTGGGCCAATGCCCAGTGCATATTTGTAGGTGTCTATGGCATGTTTTTCATTGTCTCTTCCCCACTTAAGGTAAGGACTATTTATGTTTTTAGCCTCTGACATGATTGTTCTGATTGCAGTGATTGAGGGTTTCTCTTGATTAGTGTGAAGAACAGTGTGAGCAAACGAGCTGGTGATTCTTCCTACTCTGTGCCTGCGCCAGGCCTTACAGGCTGCCTGCATTACAGTCTCTGCCTCCACTCTGTCTGCCTCTTCCTTGGTAAAGGTTAGTGTTTCAAACCACGAGGAGTGGTGTGGTGTCGAGCCTGCATATTTACTAAAAGTACTCAGCACCACAGGACATTCACCTGTCGCGTGTAGCATTTGTAAAAACTGTGCCTGTTGGCTTGCTGAGGCTTTGGGGATGGGTCTTTTGACCTTACCTATGACTCTCCTGCCTCCAAAATCTATTGAGCGGATTTCTGATGGCTCAACTTTTTTTGTAGAAACAGCGTTCCATTGGCAGGCTATACTGGTACTTACAGTGGTGGTGATACCCAGGCGGACTGAGGCTTCCAATTTATACAGAACTGCACCCACATGGGAACAGCTTTCACCTAGTCTTGGGTAAAAAAAGAAGAAGAAAGAAAGCGTCAATTCCACGAAAACGTGAGCACAAGTCAACAGTATGGATCTCTTACCCTGCCATGCAGTCGCAGTGAGCTGCTCTAACTTTGCCACTATTTTCCACAGCTACCCAGGTGTTGTGGGGCTTGTTAGTCACCCTCCAAGAAGGTTTAACACTGCTTTTAAAAACAAAGCACTTGTCTGTTTTTATGTGTAAAACAGTCTGGACCCAACCACTGACAAAAAACTTATGGGCCTCCAGGGACCTTTTGTTTTTCATTGTTTCCGATGTATACAGGCCTGTCAGACACAAACAATGACATTGTTTATCATTTCTGGCTATAGTGGTGTCTGCTCTATCTTAAGATTAGCACTAGGCTTATATGACTTTTCGACGACCACTGCTCTGGGCTACATGTAACAACACGAACGGCAGTAGATCAAGCCTTCTAGGCTAGATAGGATAGCGTAATGTCACAACATCCAATTTGATAGCCCCATACATACATAGGTCCCATACATATTTTGCCGTACACTGTAAACCTTTTTACAACTTTCAAAGTCCTAGCACTTTCTAGACACAAGCAGAAACCAGCCAAGTCCACTTTAGTCCTAGCCTGCCACTATTTCAACAGTAAAATCGGTTAACAGCCAAGGTAGCGTGCCTAGTGAGAGCTAAGTTAATCACGTAACGTTAGCTGATAGCAGCTTCGTCTTTCTAACTAGTAACTTCTAGTCGGCAACAAAACTATGTCAATAGCTTAAATCAAGTTAAATATGATGGCCTCATCGTCTAGTTTGTCATACTGTGAGTGTGTTAATGACAACAACAAAAAAAATAGGCTAGCTGCTACTTACTTGGTGATTCCATGAGATAGTGGTAGATGTCTGAATAGTCCATATTTGGCCACTGCGTGGGGTCATTAATCCATTTTTCGACCATTTCAAAAGGACATCTCTGTAACCCTGTATCCAGTAGCTTATTTAAATACCGCTCACGGTCCTCGGCCGGCAAAGAGAGTGTGTAAGTTTGTGCCATTTAAGAAACTTTGCAGCTCTAGAGCGAGTTCTGTTGTCAGGGGAATCCGTTTGTTTTCCCCCAAAAAGGGGCGTTAACCTTCGATGACGCAAAAGTAGCGTTGGTCTATATAGTCCATATATGGAACACACGAAGAAGTGCCATAAACATGTGACATTCCAGGAAGTCCCTGACACAAACAAAGCTTCCAGAGATCGCTGTAACATGCAGATAAAGATGTTTTGAAGACAATAAACATGATTGCAATGATATTTGATTTACCTGTGTTCTTCGAGCCATGTCAGGTATTTTTTATAATAATAGATTATATTTATAATGTAATGCTAATCGATATAGACTTTATCATTGTGCAGAATACTATAAAATAATATATTTTCTGTCTTATTTTTTCATCTGAAGCCAAATCAGATCACAGAAGGTTATTTAAAACACTCGACTTGCGTTATAAAGTAAGTTTGGAGCACAAACATGGTTTTAATCTCATAAATTGTCGTGTATTGATGGTGTGCTAAGCTAACATGTTAGCTAGCTCTCAGTGCACCTGTCAGCACATTAGCTGTTATTTTTATGATTTTTTCTAAATAGGAATGCTTACTGAAATGTTTCTTTTTTTTTCAAAAAGGGCATTTGATACAGTTTCAAATGTAAAGTGAGAACTTTGATAAAAGAAAAAAAGGATTGAAACAGTGTGAATAGCCAGTCGTTAGTGATTATAATGCAGACAAAAGAAAAGCATATTTCGAGCCATAACCAGGCCGGAGAGGTGTGAATGTGTGCAGGCGAGACTGACACTGAATGGGGCTCGTTTGCACCACACAACAATAGAGACAATAGACTGAATAGATGCTAGAAGATGACAATAAACACCAGTTTGCATTTTAGAGTCTAATCAAAATAAATTCATATGACATGATCTTGAAAAACATTTAACTAAATGCAGAGTTTTAGACTTATCTTCTTCAAATTTTAAATATAACATGGTCAGACATGTGGCTTTAGTTGCAGTGCATTTCTAGATTGATACAATGCCAACTTCAATTTTATTTTCATGAAGATGTTTCATAAAAATACATTTCGAATAACTTTACAAAACTTTGAAGACATTTTTAATTATTATTTTTTCATTATGGCTAATTAATTCCACATTTACAATAAACTGCCAGGTGTCAGCTTTCAAATTAGATCTTACTTGTGCTTTTAATACAAAGGGTTCATGAACTGCATCTGTTTCAGTTTGGGTATGCCATTTCTGGGGATTTTTCAAAAGTGGGGTTGAAGCTTAAAGGAACACTCCACCGTTTTTTGAAATAGGGCTTATTCACATTCTTTCCTACATTTAGCAGAGGTGTCAAAAGTATTCACATTCGTTACTCAAGTAGAAGTATAGATACTAGGGTTTAAAAAGACTTCTGTAGAAGTTAAAGTATCAACTCAAGCTTTTTACTCAAGTAAAAGTGTAAAAGTAACTGGTTTCAAAACTACTTAAAGTATAAAAGTAAAAGTAATGCAAGGAAAAAAATGCCATTAAGGACAAAAGCTTAGGCCGCACCACAGGGGCCAATAGTGCACTACCACCTCCTTAAAAAACATGTTTTCTCAAGGCCATCACTATAACGTTATATTAAAATGTTAATGTTGAAAAAATTGGAATGCACTACCTGTTTCAGCCGCATATATGCCCATAGAAAATGAATTTCAGTCCAATTTCCATTTTAGTAAAATGCAAATACATTACAGAACCATATGTGTGTACTACTGAGCATTAACGTGTTTCAAGGAGTGGAAGATATGATGACTAGTTGCCTATAAGTATTGTAATGGTGCAAAAAGTCAAACTTCAGAGACATGTTATCTCGGAATAGTATATGTTTATACTTCTCTTTAAAGGCGTAGGTTTGATTTTGAGATTGGTGGGGACTGGGGACATTCACAGAAGTGGAGGAGGAATCAGGAAATTAATAGGATAATGTATTAAGGTTTTTAGTCTATATTGACCTTAACAATACGTTAATTCATTAATTCTGTAATGTTACAGGTAACTAATAAAGACAAGGAGGCAGTTTAACAGAGACTTAACCTTACTCCGTTCATAGTGCAATGCAATAGTGCAATATTGTCTTGTTCCTTACTTTTTGAAGAAGCCAAACACGTCTGCATCATTCATTAAAAGGATATAGTTCACCCAAAAACGAAAATCATTTAGGCTACTCACTCTCAAGTTGTTTCAAACCAGTTTCTTTCTTCTGCTGAACACAAATGAAGATATTTTGAAGAATGTCGATAACCAAACAGCTGATTGTACCCATTGACTTCCATTGTAGGAAAAAAAAATACTATGGAAGTCAATGGCTACCATCAACTGTTTGGTTATCGACATTCTTCAAAATATCTTCTTTTGTGTTCAGCAGAAGAAAGAATCTGGTTTGAAACAACTTGAGAGGGAGTAAATGATGACAGAATTTTCATTTCTAAATAAGTGAACTATCCCTTTAACAGAAATTAACTGTTGGCATATATGTTTTGCATCAATACTGTCAAGTTTGTCCTGTTGGACTCGACACACAGCAATACTGTCAAGTGTCACTTGTGACCATTGCATTGAGACATGTTTTCAGGGTCCTAAGTGCACTGAAACTTCTTTCTGTCCAGCGGATGAGACTGGGATGACAAGGTTTCAACTTGATTAAACAGGCCTCTCATTTCAACAGACCAAGCAATGTTATTTTTTCATGTTTTATGGTGACTTTCCATAGACATAATGATTTTTATACTGTACAAACTGTGCATTATACCCCCCTACACTAACCCTATCACAGATAACTCTCTGCATTTTCAAAAAACATAATTTAGTCTGATTTATAAACATGTGAACACAAAAAAAAACACAAGGATTTCAGATATTGCCATCTTTATGGGGATATTTTGATCCTATAATGTAGGGTTACACACACACACACACACACACACTCTCTCTCTCTCTGTCTCTCTCTCACACACACACAAACACACACACTCATACACATACACACTCACACACGCGCGCACTCTCTCTCTCACACACACTCACACTCTCGATTATGTTTGCCACTTATCCCGCGATTGTCAGTTCTATCATTTAAAAACGGCTGTCCCCAAATCAATATTTGACGCGATTTGCCCCGTATTCTTGAGCAGAAAACTGTTGATTTCTCCCTCACTTACCGCATCTAGGTTTCCTAATTCCTTCGGATGAGTTTTGCCGCTTCGCACAACCAAATGTAACAGCCTCTCACAAGTTAGAAAGAAAACACAAAGCCAATCAGTTTAGCGATGTTCAGGAGGCGGGACTCAGATCTATTAAACGTTTGTGTAATTGGTCATTTTTTGAACGATGACAAGCCGAAATGAAATAGGAGTAACGAGGCTATTTTTAAAATGTAAGGAGTAGAAAGTACAGATAATTGCGTGAAAATATAAGGAGTAGAAGTAAAAAGTCGTCTAAAAAATAATTACTCAAGTAAAGTATAGATACCCAAAATTTCTACTTAAGTAAGGTAACGAAGTATTTGTACTTTGTTACTTGACACCTCTGACATTTAGATATGTGTGCAAATGCATTTTTGTCTCAGTGCATGCATTGTTTTAGTTTGACAGGGTCGGCGTAGCACAATGAATGGAATCCTTTGTTGCCAGCTAGCATGTCCTGAGTAAAAGTGATTAAAAAAAAAAAAAAAACCCACGTAATTACTTCTTGTGGCCTGCGTATTCACAACGAGTACAAATAGCGATGCAGATTAACACTAGGCGATTTCCTAGGCAGATATTGACTTGGGAGTATATTAGGGGGAAGCACAGGCGAAGCACTGCTGCTTAGGCGAAGCACTGCTACTTGGGCGCAGAGATATCACGCAACACATGAAATCCCATGACTTCCGTAAACATACCGGCGTGATTAGTAGCTGCCTGACTATTTTCCTTACAGTACATGACTGGCGATGAACATGGCTGATTTTGTGAGAGACGAAGAGGGTGACTTCTCATGGTGTGTTCACACCGAAAGCGAATTTAATTATTTGCGCGAGTGGATTACATACAAAGTCAATGCAAAGACGCAAATAGACGCATCATTTGCGCCGGGGCGTTGCGAATGACGCGAATTGGGCGACGCGTTTGCCGCAAATGTCTTCCGCGCATGTTGAAAAATTTTAACTCGAGCGAATGTTCAAGCGTCTAACTAGACACGATAGACGTGTATTTGACGCTCTTCGCGTTCGGTGTGAACACACCATCAGACAATCAAGAGCCAGAGCCATACCTATTTGTACCAGAGTTTACAGAAGAGGAGCTGCGTGCTTTAGAAATAGACTGACAGGAGGAGGAGGTTGAGATCGCTCAACAGCCTGAGGACATGAGGATGAGAGCCAACACGAACTGGTGGTGTGAATGTGGGGGAATATGGCAACCGACTGAAATAGAGTGTCTGTGCTGTGGAGAGTGGGACCAGTTACTGCATCGATGACCAGGCTCAACGCCGGTATGTTCTTCTTCTTCTGTTTTTTTGACGCGTTGAACGCCGGTATGTTTATGGAAGTCATGGGATTTCATGTGTTGCGTGATATCTCTGCGCCCAAGTAGCAGTGCTTCGCCTAAGCAGCAGTGCTTCGCCTGTGCTTCCCCCTAATATAGTCCCAAGTCAATATCTGCCAGGAAATCGCCTAGTGTTAATCTGCATCGCTATTTGTACTCGTTGGGAATACGCAGGCCACAAGAAGTAATTACGTGGGTTTGTTTATTTTTTTAAATCACTTTTACTCAGGACATGCTAGCTGGCAACAACGTATTCCATTCATTGTGCTAAGCTAGGCTAGCGCAGACCCTGTCAAACTAAAACAATGCATGCACTGAGACAAAAATGCATTTGCACACATATCTAAATGTAGGAAAGAATGTGAATAAGCCCTATTTCAAAAAACGGTGGAGTGTTCCTTTAATAGGTTAAATCAATAATCAGCGAAAACTTTGTATGTAGGCTTTCAGATTAAATATAATTCTTATCGCAAATTTAATTGAAGGCAAATAATTCCATAATTAGCAGACCAGTCTGCACCAAACACTCACACCGCCGCCATCTTGAGTGGAAAATGGATGACATCACACTTGTCACGTGACACCACAAGGCTGTATGACAGATGTATCACTTTTATTTAGTTTTTCTTTTTATTCATAATATTCACAAACTTATGAAGGGTTGGTCAAAATCCCTTGCCTCTTCAAATACATATATAATCGTAGATACTTCCTGCTCAGCTACTGTTCGGACGCTCTTGCTTACTGCTCCGCGCTTTGCTCTATCGCTTTTATATTTTTTATTGCTCTATCGTTTATATTTTTAGATTTTATTTCCTTTTATCACCTAATTTTAACTTCAGCAAATCAGTACAGTGCTCAAACGCTTGATTACTAGAAAAAAGCAGAATTCTTTTCTCCGACCAGCCTCCCACTGAAAGCTTACATTCCGGGGAAGAGAAAACACAACTCCCTACATTCATAAGGATAAGAGAAAATGCCTCTTCTGGAATCTACTTGCTGCACTAATCACATTGCCGGAATCACATTGCCGCAGTAGCATCCTCTACCCCAGATACGGCTCTGACAAGGATTGCAAACACTGGTCTCCTACCACCGCCTATACATCTTGAGAACAGATTTGAAGTATTAATGAATGAGGAATCCCTGAATGTAATGAATGTGATCGAACACAGAATGAATAAGCCAGTAGCTAACACTAATGCTAACTGGCGCTCAAGGTCGAGCAGACAGCGGCACTCAGCTCAGAGCGCAGCCGAGCCCAGGACTCTGATAGTGGGTGACTCGATAATCAGAAACATTATTAGCAGGGACACAACTACATGCTGCCTTCCACAAGCAACGACTTCTGATGTAAACAAGGAACTTCAGAACATTCTGATGAAACATAAGACTGCAAATCGACTCATTGTTCATGTGGGGAAGAATGATATTCATAAAGAGCAGTCAGAACTCCTTAAGAAGGATTTCAAGGAACTTTTTGAAACACTTAAAAGACTGAAAGTTCAGACATTCATCAGTGGACCACTCCCAGCAAGAGGAACAAACAGGTTTTCACGGTTGCTTGGGCTTAACACATGGCTGCAAAAAACCTGCAATATAAAAGGAGTGAACTTCATTGACAACTTCAATCTTTTCTGGAGTCAGAGGCAACTGTTTCAACAGGATGGGCTCCACCCAAACAAACTTGGCTCAAGAGTGCTAAAGGACAATATCTACTTCTCCCTCCATCATCCTTCTGCAGTGTGTTACAATCCACTCAACCTGAATGGCACACACACACCTGGACACAGTATGAATGACCACAGGACTTCACTTATGCACCTGAATGGACATGCGGCCGACACATCACACAAGGACAATGATAACACCACTCAGCCACAACAACCTCTGCTCACGGACACAATCTCAGCTGAGCCCTGCCCACAGAGCTCACCACAAACAGACTGTGACATATTAGAACTGCTAGAAGATTCAGCACCCAAGGACGACTTTCTGGAAAACAGCCAGGGAATACAGGACAGCATATTACAGCCTCCGATAACACCAGAACAACAGCCCCTCTCACCAGACACGTTATCCCTCTCTCCAGCAACTCCACTTCTGTGCTTCTCAGAGAAAATGGAACAACTGGTGTATGCTGGAACCAAACTATCCCACTCTTTTGCTGCAAGCCCCCAGATGTCAACCAAAAAACGGCAGGCCCCACAACCACCAAAGCCTGCGGGGCCAGCTCGCCCTCCTCCTCCTCCTGTGAGAGCTCTTCGGCCTCTGCCACAGCGCCAGGGCCCACACCATCCTCCAGCGGCTCGCGGTGAACCAAAAACAACTGATACCAACTCTCAGTGTTATATGTCGGGTCCCCGCTATGATAACAGTAACTTTCTTAAATGTTTACAAAACAAGCGGGAACCCAGTGTGCCAGTATCTTTCTCTATTGCTGTTCAATTACATGATAGAAAATCTAAGGCCTTCAAAAGCCATACAGCAAACCCATCTAATCTGGTGCCTATCACACGGCAAACTAAGATCGCTGTGGGGACAAAAAGTAAGACTGTTAAGTTAGCACTTTTAAACATCCGCTCACTTAAAAATAAATCACTTCTAGTCAACGACTTAATAACCACATACAACCTGGACTTTATGTTTCTAAATGAAACTTGGCTAGAAGACAGCTGCAGTGCAACAGTCCTCAATGATATGGAAAAAAAGAGGCCGCACTTTGCATAGACAGTTTATTTTACACAAACGCGTTTCGGCGTGTGCCTTCTTCAGTGTGCAAATAATCGTACTTTAACAAATCTTATATACCCACACCAGTTGACACCCATAATCACATCACCCAATAAAAATGATGCACGTGTTACCAATATTTCAATGAGTCCATTAATGAAAGACAAAGATACATAATTAGATACAGCATAATGCTCGTAATATGTTTACAGGAAACAGCTTAAAGACAGGTATCATGTATTGGGGAGATGTGTACAACTGATCTATTGTGCTCTATGGATGTGACCAGCTTATATACTAATATCCCGCATGATGCAGGGTTAGCGGCCTTAGAGTATTACTTGCAGATAAATCGAGTTCCACATATTGAGTTTTTGTTGTCATTGGCTAATGAAGTTCTTATAAAAAATTATTTTATGTTTCAAAATTTTGTTTTTTTCTACAAACTCAAGGCACTGCCATGGGTTCGCCCATGGCGCCTAATTATGCCAATCTCTTTATGGGTAAATTTGAACAGGATTTTATCTACAACTCTAATCCTTTTAATCAGTATCTGAAAGTGTGGTATAGATATATAGACGACATATTCTTTGTATGGTCGGGCCCGGAACACGAACTAAGTGTTTTCCATGATTATGTAAATTCTAGATCGCCTTCGATTAAATTTACACTAACCTATGATTGCAAGACTCTGCCTTTTTTGGATGTTCTAGTAAAAAAGTTAGACAACACGATACACACTGAAATTTATCAAAAAGAGACGGACCGTAACTCTTTTCTACATTACCAGAGTTTCCATCCACCCTCTCTTAAACGTAGTCTACCTTATAGTCAACTACTTAGAGTGCGCCGCATTTGTAGTTATGATGAGGACTTTGAGCGACAAGCGGGGGAGTTGTGCCAAAGATTCATGGATAGGGGATATACACACAATTTAGTGCGTGACAGTGTAGAGCGCGCGCGCAGTTTACAGCGCGCTGACTTGATGACCAAACGTACTGATCAGGTAAAATCAAACAACACTCCAGTTACCTTTGTATCGACTTATGGTCATATTTCAAGGAGTTTGAAGAACATCGTGCAACGTCATTGGCACATTCTAAGTAGCGACCCTCACATAGGACACACGTTCCAAGATCTACCGCGTACTTGCTATAAACGAGCACCTAGCCTGAGAGATCGATTAGTGCGCTCACACCTTCCTGCGCATCCCCAGTTTTCTTTCCCCTGCAAAATTCCTCACGGTAATTTTAAGTGCTTGAATTGTGCGGCATGTAATTTTATGCTGACAGACAATATGTTGACACATCCAAAAACAGGCAGAACTTATAAAGTTAAGGGCAGAATAACATGTCTTTCCACCTTTATTGTTTATTTACTGACGTGTCCCTGTGGGCTCTTTTATGTGGGCAAAACGAAGCGACAACTGAAGACCCGAATTTTTGAGCACAAGTGTGCTATTAGAAAGAATGATGAGAAATCATCGGTCGCAAGACATTTTAACTCTGAGGGACATAATGCCAATGTGCTCAAGTTTATGGGTCTGGAGTGTGTCGGTCGGTCTTCAAGAGGGGGAGACCGTGAGAACCGTCTCCTTCAAAGGGAGGCTTGGTACATTTTTAATTTAAACACATGTATCCCCAATGGAATGAATGAGGACCTGTCTTTAAGCTGTTTCCTGTAAATATATTACGAGAATTATGCTGTATCTAATTATGTGTCTTTGTCTTTCATTAATGGACTCATTGAAATATTGGTAACACGTGCATCATTTTTATTGGTTGATGTGATTATGGGTGTCAACTGGTGTGGGTATATAAGATTTGTTAAAGTACGATTATTTGCACACTGAAGAAGGCACACGCCGAAACGCGTTTGTGTAAAATAAACTGTCTATGCAAAGTGCGGCCTCTTTTTTTCCATATATGAACTCTACCTATTAGGCCAGCACTCTTAAAAATAAATTTAAGTGTTACTATTGAGTGAAGCCTGCTCCATCCTCCATTCACAGTCCTCAATGAAACATCCCCTCCTAACTTTACTTTTATGAGTGTTTGCAGAGCGGTAAAGAGAGGCGGGGGCGTAGCTGCTCTTTTTAAAGATGTCTATCAATGTAAGCAAATATCATTTGGGAATTACCCGTCTTTCGAATATCTGGGTATTGTGTTAAAAGGTGCTCCATGTATTTTACTTATCATTATTTACAGGCCTCCAAAATACTCTCCAGCTTTTGCTGAGGAATTTACAGAACTGTTATCAATAATTTCCTCTGAGTTTGACTGTTTTGCCATTGCTGGAGATTTTAACATTCACATAGATAATGCAGAAACCAATATGGCAAAAGAAATCAAAACTGTTTTCAAAACTTTTGATCTGACTCAGCATGTACATGGACCCACACATAATCGTGGACACACTCTAGATTTACTTATCAGTAAGGGTCTAAACATCTCATCGATTGTTATCAAGGATGTAGCACTGTCTGATCATTTCTGTATTTTCTTTGATATACTGATCTCTCCTGCCATTGAAGCTAGATCTGTGTCTGTCAAGAAGAGATGCTTAAATGAGAACATTAGTGTCCTATTTATGAAGGCTATATCTTTAAAACGAATCGGTTACCTAACGTAACCTCGGTTCTCTCTAGAAGAGGGAACGAGTATTGCGTAAGCTAGCTTACGCTACGGGAAAGATTCATCTTTGCTGAGATATTGAAGCCAAAAATTATTTCATAATTTGTATCCATACACAACGCAGTTCCTCTGCGGCAGACCTAGAGCGGGCTAGCTAGCAGCTCATTGGTTCGCTCAGAGAGAACTGCTTAAGCCTATGGGAGAGCGGGGCTGAACCCGCTTCCAATGAGAGGCGCCCGCGCGCTCATTGCGTCATGGCCCGCCAGAATGGGCGTGGCCATGGTGTATATAACAGTCTCTCCCAGGCTTATATGTTGATTTATTTCAGCGTGAAGCGAAACGCTAGTAGCGCAAGCACGGCCGGGAACGCAATACTCGTTCCCTCTTCTAGAGAGAACCGAGGTTACGTTAGGTAACCGATTCGTTCTCTTACGAGAGGTTCTCTCGTATTGCGTAAGCTAGCTTACGCTACGGGAACACCTGGTCAACGCCGTGCGCGCTATGAATCCACACACGAATCCCAGGGATATACCGGGGGATTTTTAACGTGGAGTGAATGTATTATGAGGCCGGCAGAGCGGGCACATGAAATGTACACATAAGCATGTATGGGGCCAGCAGAGCGGGCACATGAAGTGTATAAGCATTTAAGGAGAGCACAAGGGGCGAACCGGTTGTGAGGGACTCCCAGTAATGCAGCTTCTTAGAGAGCTGGTCGTTAGACAGCTAGTAATTTTGCCTGCAAGGCGGGGACTTCCAAGTTGTAAAATCTGACAAAAGTGGACGGGGAGGCCCATCCCGCGGCCACACAAATGTCATGAATGGAAATTCCACAGGACCATGCCCACGATGAGGCCATGCCTCTAGTGGAGTGCGCCCTGATGCCCAGAGGGCAGGGCAGGCATTTAGATGTGTAAGCAGAGGCAATAGCGTCCACTATCCATCTCGACAGTGTCTGTTTAGAGGCGGCCAGACCTTTGGTGCGCCCCCCAAACGACACGAAAAGCTGCTCAGCGCGTCTGAACGCGGCAGCGCGCGTAGTGTACAATCTCAGAGCCCGCACCGGGCAGAGGAGATTGGCGTCGCGCTCACTATCGGATGCAGGCAGAGCCGATAGGGAAATAATCTGAGCCCTGAACGGGGTACCAATCGCTTTCGGGACATAGCCATGCCTAGGTTTGAGAATGACAACAGAATCATTCGGCCCAAACTCAAGACACGCGGCGCTGGATGAGAGCGCGTGAAGATCCCCTACGCGTTTTACTGAGGACAGAGCCGTCAGGAAAACGGTTTTGAGCGAGAGGTATTTTAGGTCCACAGACTCGAGCGGTTCGAACGGGGGTGCTTTCATAGCTTCGAGGACTATAGAAAGATCCCAAATAGGAACCGACGGGGGCCGCGGAGGGTTCATCCTCTTAGCTCCCCTGAGGAAGCGGATGACTAACTCGTCTTTGCCCAGGGACTGAGCGCGTCGGGGTTCAGCGAACGCTGCGACGGCTGCCACGTAAACCTTGAGAGTGGAGGGGGACCTGCCCTTGTCCAGCATCTCTTGAAGGAACATTTGCAAAGACGGCACCTCGCATGACCGTGGGTCCAGCTGTTTGTCGGTGCACCATTTTGAGAACACAGACCATTTAGACGCATAGAGCCTTCTCGTGGAAGGTGCTCTAGCCTGTATGATAGTGTTTCTTACTCCCTCTGGCAAATCGACGAATAGTCGTTGATCACCCATGCATGTAGCGCCCAGCGCCGTGGATGGGGGTGCCAGATCGTGCCGCGAGCTTGAGAGAGGAGATCTGTTCTGACTGGGATGGGCCACGGGGCTGTCTGTGACAGCTGCGTGAGCTCCGGAACCCAATTCTGACTCTCCCAACGCGGGGCTATGAGGAGCACCGAGTGGCGTGCGTCCCTGATCCTCTGAATTACCTGTGGTAACAGAGCGATCGGAGGGAATGCATAGAGCGGGCGGCGAGGCCATTCCTGGGCTAGCGCATCCTCGCTCCTCGAAAAATATATTGGGCAGTGAGCGTTCTCTTCTGACGCGAAGAGGTCTACTTCTGCTCTGCCGAATAGCCGCCACAGTAATTGGACCGTTTGTGCGTTCAGGGACCATTCTCCTGTGGAGATGAGGTTCCTGGACAGCATGTCTGGACCGTCGTTCAGATGGCCCGGCACATGCGTCGCTCTGAGCGAGAGCAGGCGGCTCTGAGACCAAACTAGAATGCGGTGTGTCAGTAGACAGAGATTTCTGGATCTGACACCGCCCTGACGGTTGAGATAGGAGACCACCGCCCTGTTGTCCGAACGGATCAGGACGTGGTGTCCCCGAATGAGCGAGAGAAAGCGCGAGAGCGCGTTCTCGACCGCAAGCATTTCCAGACAGTTTATGTGTAAGGGGCTCTCTTGAGTCGACCAATGGCCGAAGGCCGGTGAGCCCTCGCAGACTGCACCCCAACCCGTGTTGGATGCATCTGTCGAGATGACTTTTCGGCAGGAAAAGGTCCCCATCGTGACGCCCTGGCGAAACCATTCTGCTACTGTCCATGGCTGTAGCGCCGTGAGACATGTCTGCGTAACCTTGATCAGCTGGCGGCCCGTGTTCCACGCGCGGTGGGGTACACGGCTGTTTAACCCTCTGAGGTCGGCTATCGCGCCGGCGCGATAGTCTCGCTTTTTTCTTATCAGTGCAAAAGAAACTCAAAATACTCTGTTGATTTTGATCTTACATATTAAGTGTTGTACATAATTAGATCCTGATAAGTGTCTATTTTTTTTGTGGATACTCACAATAAAAACAAAGTGTTGTGCTTTTCGCCAAATAAAGAAAAACAAACATGATGCGCGTTCTGCCTTCTCTCTGTCAGTGAAGTCCATTCTGAAACGCGTCCTAAGATTATTTTTAATTCCGCGAATACTTGTCATACAGGCACGAGTGTTTTTCCATAATGAAGCTTGAACTCTCTTCTTTTAAATGAGTTAATTTATATAAAAAAAACAAATATTCTTAGCTTATGTAATCTGTATGAAAAGAGAGAGATGTCAGTATTTTTCTTTCCAGCTCATTATACCTAATTACGCGTTAATGTGCCACGCCCACGGAGAGCGCGCGCTATTCAAACGCAAATGATTTTAGACAAGCCGTTCAAACATGCCAACGCCCACCAGCTGGATTATAAAACACAGTAAGTATCTTGTACAGCTGTGTACACAGCGTATCCTTTCACTGTGAGGAATAGCTAACCCTGGAAAATGTACCAGAAGTGCTGGTAGTTTCATTTCGAGGAGCAACGGATCCAGCTGATGTAGTAAGTCATTTATTCTAGTGCTTTGTTCTAATCGTGATATTGAAGTGTCGGACTGTAAACCGCAAAAAGACTGTTTAAATATGAATTGCGTGTATGTGTGTAGGCTAAATGATGAGTGAACGGCAAAGGCACGCGCGCTTTGTTTACAGTTATACAGCGCGTGTGCCTTGTTCATTCACTCTCGCACCTACATTAGTAAACGTTATGTTTACATAAACACATCTTAGTAGGCTATAGCAATATAGTTTGTATGAGTAAAAATAGACTGAAATATGTTGAAATAAAATGTCTGTATAAGCAACAAGCTGCAAATTCACATGTATATACTAATATATCATACACAATATATTACAGACTAAATATGAATGTTTAGACACGATTTTGTGATTAGTTTTGGATAGCTTATAAAGTTTTGACTGTAAAAAAAGACTACTGTCACATTAAATAGGTACGCTTTTGTTCACCAATTTCTGCTCATAGTTAAATATACTATAGTATGATGTTTTGTCAAAAATAAAGTAGGTATATTGAATTATCAACTAAGATGTTATTATAGTGTTTGTTCCAATATTCAAACTAATGAATCCTTACCTTTTTTTAATACGTATGATAAAATGTATAGTTTTTACAAAGAAATACACTTGAAATATTGTTAAAATTGTAATTGTTGTTGTAATTGTAACCTATTTGTAATTGGTTACAATTTCTAATTGTAAAATATGTATAGGCTATATAGATCATTTCTTTTGTCCTTGCATTCTTTGGGATCCTGTGACACACCTGTGTGAAAGGGCTAATTAATATGCAGCTCATTATGCGGCACATTATCCGGCCTTTGTCTTCTCAGGTGTGAACACGCCTCCACGCATATTGCCTTTCCAAACCAAAGGTCTCTAATAAAATTTAAATCAGTGTATGTGTTTGTGTAAATGATTAGGCAGGATGATTTTCAGATCATTTTGAAGCAAAAATTCTAGGCAACAACACTGATTAGTCACAAGTCTTGTGGACACATATTTAGTATGTGTTTTGTGGCCTTATTTCAGACACTTTAAGTTTTAGTTTTTTCAATAACCATGCATAAGCAATATTCTCTCAAAAATACAAACATGTTTCATAATTGTTGCTGAGAAATTACGGTAGTCCAGTTTGTGCTTTATTGAGTGAATTTACACCTTTGCCATTAACATGTTTATAAATAACTGAAAAAAGCACAAATGTCAGAGCATGTCAGAACACCTCAAGGACCCCAAAAATCCTTAGACCTCAGAGGGTTAACCAGAGCTGAAGCGGGCGCATGTGCAGAAGGCCCAGCTGAAGTACAGCGGAGGCTGAGGCCATGTAACCCAGCATCCTCTGAAAAGTTTTCAGAGGTGTGCGGGCGTCCATCTGAAACGAGGCGGCTAGACGCTGAACACTGCGCGCGCGCGCTGTGTAGACAGGCGAGCCGTCATCGTGACCGAGTTCAAATCTATTCCTAGGAAGGAAATCGATTGACTGGGAAGAAGGGAGCTCTTTGACCAGTTGACAGAGAGACCCAGCGCTTCCAGATGGTCGAGGAGAACTGCGCGGTGCGACAGAAGCTCCGTCTGTGATTGGGCCAAAATCAGCCAGTCGTCCAGATAATTCAGAATGCGCAGCCCCTGGCTTCGCAGGGGGGCGAGCGCCGCATCCATGCACTTCGTGAATGTACGGGGCGCCAGAGATAAGCCGAACGGGAGAACGGCGTATTGATAAACAAGACCCTCGAAGGCGAAACGTAAGAATGGCCTGTGACGGGGATTTATCTGGATCTGAAAATAGGCGTCTTTCAGGTCTAGAGAGATGAACCAGTCCCCCTGGCGCACCTGCGTGAGGAGTTTCCTGGTAGTGAGCATCTTGAACCGTCTCTTCATGAGCACTTTGTTCAAAGACCTGAGATCTAAAATCGGTCTGAGGCCGCCGTCTTTCTTGGGAACCAGAAAATAACGGCCGTAAAACCCCGACTCGGTCATAGATGGCGGGACTCTCTCTATAGCGCCCTTTTGCAACAGCGTCGCAATTTCTGAGCGGAGCGTGCCGGCGGCCAGCGGGCTGACAGTAGATTCGAGCTGCGCGCGCGCACGAGGCGGGCGGCGGCGAAACTGCAGCTGATAGCCGTTCTTTATAATGCTTAACACCCACGGGGAAATGCCCGGAATGGCTTCCCACGCTTTGGAGCATGCGGCTAGTGGCCGAATGGCTATATTGCCCTGATTGCTGCACATAACGGGCTGGACACAGTGTGTGGGCGCGCTTTGAATGTGTGTGGCAACGGGATTTGCACTCAGAGAGGAGTCTATGGGCCGTGCAACAGAGCGAGCAGAGAGGGGACACGCGCATGAGCTCGTGGGCGTGTTTATGTTCTCTGAATTTAGAGCGGGCTCTGCCCGTTTCATGTGATGGGGCTCTGATAGAGACACGGGATATGTTATGCTTGTGTGTATAGGTGAGCACATGATTGTGGGCACTTTTTGTACACAACTGGCAAATTTTCTCTTTTTGAGATTTCTCTGGGTAGCCATAAAAACGGCTTTTTGACGCTCGCAAGCGGGCTGGGACACCGGCTTGTTTGTGGCGGTCAACACTACAGCAGTCGGCGAAATAACGGGGACTGGCAGAGGGCGAAGCTTTGACGGCGGTCCGGCCGCAGCGGGAGAGCACCGTCGTTTTCTTGACTTTGCTAGGCAGACTTCTGATGATCAGGCTTCAGCGTGATCTTAGTTCGCGGGCCTCGTGGGGGCGGCGGTCTGCGGCGGCTGTCAGAGCGAGAGCGAGGGCGGCCGCCCTGTCTGCGCTGGGCTGTTTGAGTCTGCGGAGGGGGACGCTGTGGCGGAGCTCTGGCGGGAGGCTCGCGAGAGCGGCCCGCGGAAGAGCTAGCGCGGCGTGGCAGAAACAAATTCATCGCCTGAGTAGCTTTCTGTACCTCAGAGAAGCGATCGACGATTCCCGTGACAGCAGATCCAAACAGGCCCGTCGGGGAGAGGGGCGCGTTGAGAAACGCGGCGCGCTCAGAGTCTCCCATGTCGGCGAGCGTGAGCCATAAGTGTCTCTCGGCAACACACAGGCTGGCCATGCATCTCCCCAGAGCTTGTGCGGCGGCTTTAGTGGCGTGAAGGGCGAGGTCCGTAGCACTTCTCAGATCCGTGACAGCGGGGGCGGGGTTCCTACCGCCTTCGGCACATTCACGGAGAATATCGCTCTGCAGTACTTGGAGGACAGACATAGAATGAAGCGCAGCGGCGGCCTGACCGGCGGCGGCGTAGGCGCGAGCATGAAAGCTCGAGGTCGCTCTGCAAGCTTTCGAAGCTTTTCGCCATCTAGCAGAGGGCGGGCAGAGGTGCGCGGCGACCAAGTCCTCGACGGGCGGCATGGCTGAGTAACCTTTTTCGGCGGCTCCGTCCACCGAGCGCAGCGAGGCGGATATATCGGAGCGGTTTCTGGCCGAGAGCGGGGCATTCCAGGACTTCGTCAGCTCTGCGTGAAGCTCAGGCAGGAATGGAGCGGCCCGGTTGCACGCGGGGGTCGAGCGCCGATGAAAAAAGCTGCCGTCCATCCGGTTCGGGGCCTGCTCGGGTGGAGGAGACCACTCGAGACCGAGGCGTTCGACGGCCTGTGAGAGGAGGCGCATTAGCTCTTCCTCTATCCCGGCGCGGGTCCCCGTCGACTCTCTCGTGGAACCGAGAGATGACCAGTCTTCACTGTCTGAAACGAGCAGTGAGCAGGAGTCCTTCTCCTCCGCGGCGTCATCGGAAGCAACAGAGCGGCCACTCGGCGGCAACTGTATGTCCGGCAGGGGCGGGGAGGGAGAGCGGGAGGCGGCGGCGGCGGCCCGCATGTTTCCGCTGGTGGCTCCGGCGGCCTTTGTGAGCGGCGTTTCTTCTTCCGCGGCGAAGAGACAGGCGGCGCGGGAGCGGATTTCACTGCCAGAAGTCGTGCCCGCAGGGACGATAACGGCAGGCTTTCACAGAAGTCGCAACCTCCATCCGCGAGGGCGAGTTCTGCATGCTCGAGTCCCAGGCAGAGAGCGCAGATGACATGGCGGTCTCCGTCCTCGAGACGAGCGCGGCAGGAGCCGCAGGAAAAACGAGGCATCTTTAGAAAGACGCTCGGCTCTTTCAGATATAATCGAGAAAAGGATACAGTCGTCGGATGGCTTAGCTTGCAGGGCGGCTGAAGGTGGCGAAGACGGCCGGCTTCTTCACATTTTACATTTACATTTAGTCATTTAGCAGACGCTTTTATCCAAAGCGACTTACAATTGAGGACTAAACCAAGCGAGTCATCGTGAAGAGGCAAAAACAACGCAAGAAGTGTTCAAAATACAAAGTTCAGACATTGCTCGGAGTAGCATAAGCCAGGCAAGCGAGGATTTAAAGGAAAGGATTTTTTTTTTTTTTATTTTTTTTTTTTTTTTATGTTAAGTGCTCCCGGAAGAGATGAGTTTTCAGTTGCCTTTTGAATGTTGTCAGGGATTCTGCATTCCGGATGACGGTGGGGAGATCATTCCACCAGCATGGAACTGTGAATGAGAATGTCCTGGAGAGTGATTTTGTGCCCCGCTGTGATGGTACCACGAGCCGTCGCTCATTGACCGATCGTAGGCTTCTGGTAGGGATGTACACTTGTAGTAGTGAGTGGAAGTAGGAGGGGGCTGAACCTGTGGTCAATCTGTAAGCAAGCGTCAAAGCCTTGAACTTGATGCGAGCAGAGAGTGGTAGCCAGTGCAGAGAGATGGGTCCGTGAGCCGTGAGCTCGCTAGAGGTGCCTTCTCGACGGCGACGGCTTTTCCCAGGAACAGCAGAAGCGTGCAGCTTGCTGAAGATGAAATGAATCAACATATAAGCCTGGGAGAGACTGTTATATACACCATGGCCGCGCCCATTCTGGCGGGCCATGACGCAATGAGCGCGCGGGCGCCTCTCATTGGAAGCGGGTTCAGCCCCGCTCTCCCATAGGCTTAAGCAGTTCTCTCTGAGCGAACCAATGAGCTGCTAGCTAGCCCGCTCTAGGTCTGCCGCAGAGGAACTGCGTTGTGTATGGATACAAATTATGAAATAATTTTTGGCTTCAATATCTCAGCAAAGATGAATCTTTCCCGTAGCGTAAGCTAGCTTACGCAATACGAGAGAACCTCTCGTAAGAGAACCAAGCATATCTGCTAACTCTGTTGATTTTCTCCTTGAATCTTTTAACTCAAAAATTAAAAGTGTAATTGATGATATTGCTCCTGTGAAAGTCAGGAAGAGTGGTAGACAAAAAGCAACTTGGAGAAACTCAACAGCTGTGCAAAACATGAGAAGACAATGCAGAAGAGCAGAGCGCATGTGGCGGAAGACAAAACTTGTAGTCCATTATAACATCTACAAAGACAGCATCCATGCCTTTAATATGGAACTAGGCAAAGCTAGACAGACTTTCTTCTCGAGTATTATAAACAGCAACTTAAACAACACACGCACTCTTTTTGCTACTGTAGAGAGACTGACAAACCCCCCAAGCCAGATTCCCAGTGAAATGCTCTCAGACATCAAGTGCAGTGAGTTTGCTTCTTTCTTCTCTGAGAAAATCAATAATATCAGAAAGGTGATCAGCTCATCCTTGAGTTGCGCTGGGGTCAAACAGATCAGACCACTACCTGAGAAAGTAGTTACTATGTCTGTTTTCGAAGAAATTGATGGCAAAATTTTGAAAGAAACCGTACAGCACCTTAAAACATCAACCTGCGCCCTTGACACACTTCCCACATCTTTTTTCAAAAGTGTGTTAAACAGCTTAGAAGCAGATCTCCTAGAAGTGGTAAATGCCTCACTTCTTTCTGGGAGTTTTCCAAACTCCCTGAAAACTGCAGTTGTCAAGCCCCTTCTGAAAAAGAGCAATCTGGATAAGACCATCTTAAGCAATTATAGACCGAACTCAAATCTTCCTTTCATAGGCAAGATCATTGAAAAAGTTGTCTTCAATCAGCT
Organism: Tiaroga cobitis; assembly: GCA_030578255.1. Classification (NCBI taxonomy): domain Eukaryota; kingdom Metazoa; phylum Chordata; class Actinopteri; order Cypriniformes; family Leuciscidae; genus Tiaroga; species Tiaroga cobitis. The sequence continues at coordinate 3,155,982 of CM060608.1, forward strand.
GAACAAATTCCTAAGCTTGAATGGATACTTTGACAATTTTCAATCTGGTTTCCGATCGCATCACAGCACAGAGACAGCTCTCATAAAGATAATAAACGATATTTGCTTAAATACTGATACAGGCAAATTATCAGTGCTGGTACTACTCGACCTCAGTGCTGCATTTGACACTGTCGATCACAACATACTTCTTGACAGGCTAGAAAACTGGGTGGGGCTTTCTGGGATAGTCCTAAAATGGTTCAGGTAATACTTAGAAGGGAGAGGTTATTATGTGACTATAGGAGACCATAAGTCTGAGTGGACTCCCATGACATGCGGAGTCCCTCAAGGCTCAATTCTTGCACCACTCCTATTCAACCTGTACATGCTCCCAATGAGCCAAATAATGAGAAAGAACCGAATCTCTTACCACAGCTATGCAGACGACACACAGCTCTACTTAGCCCTATCGCCTAACGACTACAGCCCCATTGACTCCCTGTGCCAATGCATTGATGAAGTAAACGGTTGGATGTGCCAAAACTTTCTTCAGTTAAACAAAGACAAAACTGAAGTCATTGCATTTGGAAACAAAGATGAAGTTCTCAAGGTAAATGCATACCTTGACGCTAGGGGTCTAACAACTAAAAATCAAGTCAGGAATCTTGGTGTGTCTCTAGAGTCAGACCTTAGTTTCAGTAGTCATGTCAAAGCAATAACTAAATCAGCATACTATCATTTGAAAAATATTGCAAGAATTAGATGCTTTGTTTCCAGTCAAGACTTAGAGAAACTTGTGCATGCTTTTATCACCAGCAGGGTGGATTATTGTAATGGACTCCTCACTGGCCTTCCTAAAAAGACCATAAGACAGTTGCAGCTCATACAGAACGCTGCTGCCAGGATTCTGAGCAGAACCAGAAAATTTGAACATATCACACCAGTCCTCAGGTCTTTACACTGGCTCCCAGTTACATTTAGGATTGATCTTAAAGTATTATTACTGGTATATAAATCATTCAATGGGCTAGGACCTCAATATATTGCAGATATGCTCACTGAATATAAACCCAACAGATCACTCAGATCATTAGGATCACATCAGTTAGAAATACCAAGGGTTCACTCTAAGCAAGGAGAGTCTGCTTTTAGCTATTATGCCAGCCGCAGCTGGAACCAGCTTCCAGAGGAGATCAGATGTGCTCCTACAGTAGTCACATTCAAATCCAGACTCAAAACACATCTGTTTAGCTATGCATTTACTGAATGAGCACTGTGCCAATGTTCGTCCGACTGTTTTTACTGTATTTTATTTTATTTTTTATTCTATACTGTTTTAATTATTTCCTCCTATGTAAAGCACTTTGAATTACCATTGTGTATGAAATGTGCTATATAAATAAACTTGCCTTGCCTTGCCTTGCCTATAATCATAAATCCTTTTGAATGCTTATATACTTCCTTTATAAAAATCAATAATAAAATATATTCATTATCACATACTCATTTTTATATTCTTTGTGCTTGTGAAATTATATTTTCTTAAATGCATGATGTAAGTAACCAGTTTCTTTTAGGTGCATTCCAATCTTACTTTGAGATTGCACGTAGTACACGCAGGACACGAAGGCCACGTAATCCACAAGGCCGTTTGTCTCTTTCTCTGGTATCAGAAGAAAGGTTAGAGGGTCCTAAAGGCAGCGTGGACACATATGATCCTTCGCTGGACAGATGGTCAAGCTATATTGAGCGTTACTATCGAACTTTAATTGTTGTATTAAAATGTATTCATTTCCAGTATATTTCCTTCCTTGGGAGTAAATGCCAGTTATCTGTTTTCTCCCAAACGAGTGAATGTTTTAGCATTATGTTTTGGTATACTTAACTGATAATAAGGAGCTCAGACTCTCTTCAGCCTTGATGGGAGCTGTTATTTGCTAGTGTCTGTTATTTGTGTGTGTGTGCGTATGACATTCTATGTAGGCTCTGGACGTTCGGACCAGACACCCCGGCGCCCTTCTCTAACCTGCGAGGCCACCACAGACCTAAATCTATTGAGTGGACGACAACTATCTTTACTAATGGCGATAGGCACCCCTATCTCCTCACATGTGTTAAATTGTTTAGGCTCTTAATGTTTCTTAGCCAATGAAAATCATTCAACCTGTAAGCAATGACGTAGCTTAGACCTTGGAAATGGTATAACTGCTGTGATCTTTGTAACTGTAAGCGGGGCGGCCTACGAACTCCTGTGTGAGTCTTGAAGCTGACTTCTGCTGATGAAACTGCAAACTATCTTCAGTAAAACTTTTCTTAAATTTTTTATAATCCTGACTCCGGGTCTTCATTCTTCATATCTGGTTCTGGGTCTTTAACTGTACACCCCTTACACTTAACTATGTAATCAACTATCTGATATTCCAAATCTCAAATATTTCTAAGTGAATGTGTTTTGTCCTTTAAAAACCTTTATAATGATCTTGTTAGTTGATTTTTAATGCGTGATGGGCACCACCATGTTAGTTTGCCCCCAATACAGAAAATTGTATCTATCTGATTTACAACACGTAAATTCATCAATTTCTCCCGAAATACATAAACGTAAGTGGCCGGTGATTTGGGAGAAGAATAGAGTGAATTTTATTGTTACCTACACACAGAGGTGGAAAGTAACTAATTACAGACACTTTCGTTACAGTACTTGAGTAGATTTTTTTTTTTTCTACTTTCTTGAGTATAATTAAATTGTGGTACTTTGACTTGAGTTGAATACAAATAAAGTATTCAACTTTGCTACATTTATTTTCCACCAAAAGTACAAAGTACTTTTACAAAGGTGCCGACGGAGCAACAGGACGAGCTGACATTTGACAGACACTTTTCAAACTACTCCGGTGGAGCCCTGCGCTTCAGCCAATAACAGACAGGTCTGAAGCGCTTCAGCCAATAATTGACAGGTCTGACTCCTGTGCAAAACATCCAGTTCAGCTGTCGTGGCAAATTCTCGGTCTTCGGTTTCAATTTTCAAAGTCTGGTTCGGTTCTCAGAAGAAATCTTTCAGAGTCGAGGTTTCAGGTCTCAGAAGAAAATAACTTTATTGAGCAGTTCAACAAAGTGAGATGTCAGCTGGGTCATCTGAATTCTGCAGTGGTCAGTATTCAGGTCTTATACATTTTCTTATCTGCAGGTGTCCAATTAGTGCTCTTTCTGTTATCTCTTCCTTTTTGCTCCTCCCCACTATTTCACCACAGTTATGTTTCCCATACTACCGTTTCAGTTTTAACTGTGGCCAACCTTTAGCACATATGTTTTTAAAAAAATCGATTACATACATGTTTGTGTGAACTTCAACAGATGTACTTTCACATGATCTTGGGACTTGGATGTACTTTCACATGATCTTGGGACTTGGATGTACTTTCACATGATCTTTGGACTTGTTTTTCCATACATTCCATATATTTCATACATGAAAGCCTACAAGCATTCCAGGCATTTTCCCATGCCTGGTCCCTTTTTAGGTCACCTCACATTCTTCACTTGGCCTACTCTTATTTTTATAATATATGCATAGTAAAGTAGAACAGTAGGATTCTCCAACACAACCCCCCTTTGGGACTACCTCTAGTCCCACTTTCAATATTGTCTTCCAGAATGCATCTTCATGAATTAGTCTTCTCTCATTACTTCTACACCATGGTCAATGTAGACCATCCCTCTTTTACCAATCAGACTCATATCACAAAGGTGCACCCTGGAGGAAGGACAGGACCAAACATCTCCATCCCCAATTAACTAGAATGGAGTAAAAGATCCCGCCTTCCTTACAAACATCTCTTTTAAGGGGATGTGTCTTCTTTGTTTCAAAGTCATTCAGTGCATTAAAATATATTCAAATTAATACATTGCATGCTTTTCAGAATCTTGACTCTGTCCCACGGTGCCAGAGGAACTGCGCAGGCGCTTCCGGTGGCCTGGAGTGCTATCTGGGTTGCTCCATCGTTGCCAGAGGTGCCCAGGCCTTGCCTAGAGCGCTATCTGGTGTTGGAGCAGACAGCGGGGTTTTAAACCACCAGTTGAGTCTACTCTTGTTTCTTCAACAATCGATGACCGTGCTTGCGAATAGTTTCTTTTTGACACTTTTGTCACAAGTGACAAAGTAAGCGGAACAAATGTCCGCTGGAAGTGTGTTCGCCCCGGAACAATATCAGTGAAACACCGAGCCGGTTCCGCTTGTTGTTGGTTTCCATGACAGCGGCGGCTGATGAGGCAAACGGTATCAGGTGCGGGCGATTGGTGTGAGGATCGGCGATAGGGCTACGGGGCCTAAGGAAACAGTTAAAAGGAAAAGGAAGAGGAACTTGAGTGTGGTACTCCCCCGGGAGAAATCGTTCCTTTGGCAGTAGCTTGAATTTGCTGGGATCTTTGGAGAGGGCTGTGAGGATCTGGCTGGATTAAGGGTGCAACGGTGATTTGTGTGAATACAAGCTGGAATCGTGAACTGGATGGAAAGCGAGTGAATTGTGGAGAGACAGTCAATACTGGAGAGCGTCATCATTCTTGAGAGGAAGATAAGTAATGAAACATCGGATCTGTGTGAATGTATGCCTTGCACTGGGTTGAATAAGGAATTGTGAAGTGTATTGATCACGAGTGTAACTGTCACTTAAGAGTGTGAACTGAGTCATCATTGAAATCCTGATATCTTCGTCTGAGTGTGAGAGAGTTTTGAAGACGCTGTTTCCCATGTTGTAAGAAGTCATCTGTATCTCTTCATCTCCTGAGTGCCGATTCAGCGTAACAGTGGAAGGATTGATTATTGGGTGAGTGCTGGCCTTATTGCACTGAGAGTGAGAGTGGATATGCAGTGCCTGAATTGAAGTGTCACACAGTATTGGACTTGACGTGAAGTTGCAGTGTGTGGATGTATATGTATATTTAAACGCCAGTATTCTCCAGTTCATATTCTCGTCCAGTGTTTGCTGAATCAAGCCTCAGTGTTGAATGTGCATGTCCCGCTCGGGCTATGAGCCCCCGCTCCGATACTAAGGAGAAGTGTGCCTGCCCCGTATAACTTGTCCTGTCTATTTAAATAGATGATTCTTCTGCTACTGCATTCTTGTGTGATGCCTGTCTGAAGGAGGGACCCACCCTAGCCTCAGCGGTGTCCGCTTAGAGCCACTTCGCCCAGCCGTAAGCCCGATTCTCCATCTTACAGGGGAGTGTGCCTGCACCTGTATAAATTGCTTTGTCTGCTTAAATAGATGATTCTTCTGTTACTGCTTTCTTGTGTGAGGCCCGTCTGAAGCAGAGTTTCCCTCCTGGCCACATCGTGTCAGCACAGCCATCCGTCCCAGCCGTAAGTCCTTGCCCCATTGTAAAGGGAAGTGAGCTTGTAAAAATTGTCTCTGTCTTTGGAACAAAGGATACCTCTGTTAACGATTGAACCCCGCCGAAGGAGAAAGAGACACGAGGGACCCCGCACCTGCTGTCCAGCAACGACACGAGAGTGCGCCCTGCCCTGAGGAGATATACGTATCCGGCTACCCACCTGGCTGGCGGAGAGTTCCCTCCTGGCCCACAGCCCCCGTGCTGAGCACATCCGGAACGATTAACGGCCCAGGAACATACCGACCATCTACCCACCTGTCCTCCAGTGAGGCTTCCCCGCCCTGCTTGTCCTTTAGAGAGGTATACGTACCTGCCACCCACTTGTCCGGTGGAAGAGCCCCCGTCTAGTCTTCAGTCCTGGTCCAGGCCTGTCCGGACATCTGTCCGTCTGTTTCACGCCCAAGAAGGTTTATTTACCCAGATACTTACCTGCTTGCTGGAACGGCGGTCGAATCCCTCCTCCTCGGTGGTTGCCGGTGGCCCGGATCGGTGGAGTGAACCCCTCGCTTCCCAGGGTCCAAAAGCGGGTTCCCCTTCCTGAAAAGAGACACAAAAATCCATGTCAAGACTTTTTAATTCCCCTTTTTTTATTCAATAAAGATTGTTAATTTTAATTCCACTTGTCTGTCTGGTCTCTGGTACGCTCCTCAAGGTGGGTTTGAGCAGTGGCGGCGCCAGGGGGGGTCTTGGGGGGTCTCAAGACCCTCCCAAAAAACGCTTTGACCCCCCACTCCCTTCCTGATTAAAACATATATAAAGATTTAAACATGTTTCTCTTCAAACTACGCAGAACAATAGTAATTAATAATTTATTCGACATAAAAAAATATAAACCCCCATGCACGTCGCTGCGGCTTGCGTCATTGCGTTCAAGGCGCTCCCGCGAGCCCGCAAGAGCTGCTACGCTACAGCAGGCACGGATGGTGGGAAGCCTGGCGGCTGAGTGGATTTAACGGGGGATTTAAGCCATGGCCCAGCCGAGAAACCAAGACAGTCTCAACTAAAATCATACCCGTCTCGTTCTTTTAGATCGCACCGCAGGGGCAGCTAGCATCCAGGGGTTTTAGTTGCTCGTGATTCAAACAGTACCAGTGGCTTGAATAGGCTATTCTGTGTCAAAGACGCGGCTTTTTGTTTTGCCTGTCGTAATTTTTTTCACAGTATGCATGGATCTGGTGGTCACTCATTATATCCAGTCTCCTCAAAAAGTGTCAATTTTAACATGCTATATAAAATTATCTGTGGGGTACTGGCTACGTAGCCTATTTTGAGCTAAAACTTCATATACACACTCTGGGGACACCAAAGACTTATTTTACATCGTATGAAAAGGGCATTATATCAACCCCTTTAAACTTTAGTTTTTTTTTGTGAGTAGGCTATCAATAAGTAGCCTATTTCAATCCTGATTCAAGACAATTCTGTAATTACAGCTAAAACTTCAGCAGGCACAAGACAAAAAATTTACGAAATGGCTGAGACATCAATTAGACAGAGACGCTTGAAAAAAGGAGTCAAGTCAAGTCAAATATATTTATATAGCGCTTTTCACAATACAGATTGTATCAAAGCTGCTTCACAGTATCAATCAAAACAACTTAACAATGTTTGTTTATTACTGGAAAAAAAAAGACATCCAAGTTTGGTAGAGCTGATCAATGGTATGATTGGTTAATTAATTTGAATATCCCCAAATATTAATTTGAATAATAGGAATGAGAGATGATCTGTTTTATGACACAGATTAAACAATGTTAGGTAGTAGGTACATTACCGTTCAAAAGTTTGGGGTATGTCATATTTTTTTATGTTTTTGAAAGTCTCTCTTGGATCACCAAGGATGCATTTATTTGATAAAAAAACTGTAATATTATAAAATATTATAACAGAATTTAAAATAATTATATTTTAATATATTTAAAAAATTTAATTTATTCCTGTGATGGCAAATGGCTGAGAAGAAGACAGGAGGAGACTGGATAGAAGTAGGGCAATCAAAAGGTAGTGAGGGCATGACAATAATAGATACTATTTTGTAAATATGCTTTCTGTCATGGGTGTGGCAATGGCAATTAAAATTCAAGCATATTGTTTGCAAAATGCAATTGATTAATTAATTAAAAACAAAGTAGTTGATATGCTGTGTTGTTTTTGTTGTTAAGTAGCAGTAATATGAAGTTATTAGCCGTGTCCACTGTATTTTTTGTTGGTTTTCATGAGACCCCCCTTGAAAGGACCAGGCCCCCCCATTCAAAATTGTCTGGAGCCGCCACTGGTTTGAGGGGTGGGTGCAGTCTGGCTTGCCCCCCCCCCCCCCCCCCCCCCCCCCCCCCCCCCCCCCCCCCCCCCCCCCGACCTGTGACACTTTACATACTGTGACACTTCTATATACATGTTCCACTGGTCCAAGTGTGCCTGTACTTCTTTTCAATGTTTCATTTCATAGTTGTATAAAGCATAAGTTTAAACTTAAATGTGACAAAGTGACTTAGATGTGACTAACACCTTCAATTCATACACTTTCACAATGCATCTGGTTACATTACCTCATATCACGGGCAATGACCTGCTTCAGCCCCTCTATCGTCCCCTCTCATTCACATATTTATGACTGTGACAATTAGTGTAATTATATGTAAAAATATCTTCCATAGGATTACATAAGTAAAATATATTCAAAAAGTTATATGAGTAAATATATTCAGGAAAAAGGGCCCTTATATAAAATCAAAGAAAGATAGAACAAATCCCTCTAACTAACTCCCTACTCTACCCATGCTTTAATTGTTCTAACTAATTTTATCCCCAAATCAAAATACCCCGTGGGGCTATCTCCCTCTCTTGTCAAAAACAGAGTAAAAACATTATTGAATCAAAAGTAATAAGGTACCCTTATTCCTTGTTTCTTCCCCCAACCCCTTACAGGAAGTCATCCAGTTCGTCCAAGCCTGGGCCAATTGGATATACTCCCGAGTTGGTGCATCCAATGTCAATGCATGACGGTTTCACTGACACATTGATCATTTGTTTTGCGGCTGCACTGGCCAGCATGGATCTGAGAAAAGGCACAACACAGCAGAACAGCACAAAAACAACGCCAATAGTCACTGCTATTATTATTACCACCTTAATGAGCCATTCCTTCCATGATCCGAATATGGAATCAAGCCAGTATCCTAAGCTCCTGTCTCTCCCTGCATTTGTGGCAACCTCATGTCTTAAATCCTTTATCTTCTTCATGGCTTTTGTAAAAGATCCATCTGGGGCTGTGTTATTTGGAATGAAAGTACAGCAGTCAGATTCAAACATGACACACACTCCTCCTTTTTCTGCGAGTAGCCAATTCAGTGCCTGTCTGTTTTGCCAAGTCATTTTACTTGTATACTTCAATTGTTGGCCTAAGGCTTCAAGTGCTTGATCTGTATGATTAATGAACCTTTGAAAAGCAGTGATTCCCAACCTGACAATACCTCACTTCTGGCCTTGAATTCATGTGGTATTCCACGTGGCTGTCCAATAGCATCAAGATAGATCTTAGGGTCTTGTGTATATGCCCTCTTCATTCTGTGGCCGTGTTTACTCATTTCTTTTACCGTTTCTTGATCATTAGGGTCCCAGTTTACTATCCCCACCTCCTGGGCTAACCTAACTCTTACGCACAGGCCTCTCCAGTCCACTAGGGTTGCTCTTAACTGCCTTCCTCCACAGAGCCAGAAATAGTCAGCAACTGCTTCTGTTTGGTTCTCCAGTGGTCCTATCAAGGGGAAACTCAGAGTAGCGCTTTCACAATTATCCTGAATCTGTGTTACTGTCATATTGCTTTTTATTGTGGCTGTAGCATAGATTGAACTAACAAATTTAAGCACATTTGGGTCTTCATACATTTCATAATCCAAATGCCAAATTACGGTACATTTGCCTTTGAAAGTTCCTACATTGTAATATCCTTTAGTTTTGTTGAAACATTCATATTCTACAGATCTGTCCAGTATGTAGTTCTCTGGAATTTCTCTTTTGTTCTCAGCTATTGGCACTCACTTCCCCACCCACTTTGATTGAAAAAACTCTGGTAGTAGCTACTTCCCAATATCGCCAAACAATCTGCCGGGCAGTATGGCACTATTCGTCCCACCTTATCGCAATATCTTGAACTGAATCTAGCACAATGCATGTAGTCATATTTGTTTGGGACCAATCTCAATTTCCTCAGAGGTGATGGTGAACATAACAAGCAGGAGCGCTCAGTTGCCTGTTTTACTGTATAGTGTGCCCACTTGTACCACTCATTATGATATGCCATGTCTAACAACGTTTCTTGTTTTATCTCTAGCTCAAAATAGTCTTCTTCTAAGGCTTTTCTTCCCTGTATAGCTTTTGCTTTGTTCAAGGCACTTTTCTCTTTTGGGGTGTTGTGGCAAAAATTCTCAAACAAACATCACTGCGTAAGAGACACTCAGAGTCAAATTATATAAAATAGAAGTATTTATTCTTGCAAGAATAGGAGCAGTCTAATTCACAGTTGTTACCCTGTGCAGAAGAGTGACACACCCCCCAGACAGACTGAACTAGCTTTTATCTTAGTTTCAAGGCCTTCTTCCCCCCAGAGCCTTCCTTCCAGTAGTTTTCCATAGACGTCACTAGTTGGCCCACTAAGCTCCCCTGCACCAAATGGCCTTCTGACATCTAGGTCAGAGGTCCTTGTTCGTCTGTTCTCTGGAGTGTCTCCCTCTTCTGCCTCCCCAGGTACATAAACAGAATCCTCTCACTACAAGTGAGAGACACACATGTGACATTCTTTGAATCATCTATATTTTACTAAAGATCAATGAATATCATTAAAATTGCCACTACAACTCCTCACTTTTTATCATTCTGATTACCCATAATCACAATAATAAACAATAAGACAAATTTTAAGTCATATCATCACACTTATACTTTTCATCTCTGATTTTTGCATAAATGATCACTCTCCTTGAACCTGTGAAGAAAAGTTTAGAATGAAGAAGCATAAGGCTGTTTTTGTGGGGGAAAGGCCCCGTAATATTTTAGCAAGCAAGTAAACATTTCACTGCGCCGGGCTAAGCGAGAAATCTCTGTTCCTGCGCTCCTGTAAACAGACCCTCAGTCACGACAGTAAGGAAAAGGTAGTTATAACATAGCAAGGAAACAACCAGATAAAAGTAAAAAAAAAAAAAAAAATCCCTCAGTTTCAAACCCTATCTTTGTACGCCATCTCGTAACACGGATGACTGCTGCTTTTAACCCCCTTTAAATCTTTGCCCTTAATCTTTCTCAGAAAATAAACAAAATAGAAGAAAAACAAACAGAACATACATTTAACACATATCTCACTGTAGCTCCCACTACCTGTGTCGTCACATAATTTTGTTCATCCTTGGGATAGACTGTCATTTTCACCAATTGAACAGACAGCAAGGTTTTCACCTGTCACTGTAATCATATTCACCCATGAATAACAAAATTATTAGAATAACAATCCTAACTCCTATCATTAAGCCTTTTCCATTAATCTACGCCCATCTCCATATTTCATCTCAGTTTTCCTAACCATATTGTTCACTTCTAATTCAATTTAGTAAGCTCTATTTAATGCCATATTTAACAAAATCTAACCAGAGAAGTCTTATAATTTTATCCATTCTTCTAACCAATGCAGTTGTTCAATATTAACTCTAATATTTCCATTACGGACACAATCAATATATTTTCATTTACAATCAAATCAATACTTTTAATTCAAACATGCTGTGGTTCTACTTAATAAGCTTCAACAATTATCCCTATAATTTACATTAATAGATCTTCTCTTCCCAAAAACATTTTCCTTAAATATTTCCTAATGAATAAGTAACCAATCAAATCTTTTGATCTACTGTATATATCAATACTAAGCCCTATTTTGATTTAATCAAATCAAATCCTCAAAATAATCACAAAACCCCATTCTTCTGTTAAACTTAAACCATCAGTTGGCAGTTGGTTCCTCCTCCAGGCGTGTTGATAATCTCGTTCGCCCCATGGACTATGGGATGGTTGTGGCCTGTTGGTGTTGTCTAAGGTGAGAGGCTTGGACCCAGGTGTCTGATCCTTATAAGGTTTTCCCTTAAATCACGACCGCACCCCCACTGGAGTGAACCATTTCTTGCCTGCTTTCACCTGTGAATGGAGACCTTAAGTATTTTATTAGTGACCGCTTGTCTAGCCGCTCGTCCCCTTTTGGTGTGACCTGTGGAATCAACCTGAAACATTATCACCGGATAATTTCTCGCTCACTTAATAGCACTCAGGATCCTTTTCCCCTGAAAAACAATATTTATACATTTGGAACAGAATCAGTTCTGTTTTCTGCAACCCATCCTGACATTCTGTAAAAGGAAAATGTAAGTTATGCGCTGCGCAGGTGTGGCACCTTTCTGCTACAATAATAACCCAGGCCAGGATAGTTAGTCAAATTCATCCATAGCCATCATTTTATAGGGGACATTCTCCCCTGTATCCAAAAGTCTGCATGCTCTGTAAAGAAAAACAATGTCGAGGTTATTTTCAGATAGTAAAATACGTAGTTTCTTTTGTCTGCTGTGCTGCCATGGCCTTCGCTGCTGCATCTGCCCTGGCGTTCCTGTTGAAACAGTCCTGCAAATACATGTACAGACAGCAAATTTTGTTTGGGACCCAAGTAAACCATATTTGGCAATTGTTATACCATCTCCCTCTTGATGCACGACACAACTCGAGCATCAATTTAACATAACATTTAACATAGTGTTTTTTATAAAGTTTGCCATCAACACTAACCCAAACGGCGTCCTTCAGCCAAATTTTGCCCAGACATCCTTCTCTGCCTCTGAAACAAAATATTACATTCTTCACTTAAAGCCCAATCTCATCTTCTTATCGAAGTATTTGAAGGGCAACGTCCCTGAGTCTCACAGCGAATCCTGCTTTTCAGGCCTGTTGTTTGGTCTCTCAAGTCAGTCATCTACAAACATTTCTAAAGTCATCAATTTTCAGGTCAGGTCGTGCTGTACAGACTTGGTCAATGTCAGTCAATCATTTCTCCCCCTTTGTTCACAATTATCATAAATGTTAAGGGCTCTCTTGATACTTCGAAATTGACTTAGCCAATATGTCATTTTGTTGTTGCCATCAAATCTACAACATTTTCATTTATCTCAGCCCATGCCAGATGGTGATCTACAACTACACAATTCCAATTTACACAAATACTTAAACTGATCCAGAACATAATTCAAATCGACATCCTGCATGACAAAAGTATTACTACCAGACAGAGCTTGATGTCCAATCAACTTAAAGCTCGTCCCATGTTCTGTATTGTCTTTTCAACCGTTCCACTCAGAATTATCGGCTTCTTTAAAATTTGTCATTTGCCTTAACCCATCTGTAATGATAAAACTGTTCTGTTCTAATTTCAATACTGTTCTAATATTAGTACCCCAAACTAATACATACAACATAAAGTGCTGTCACCATCACACACACACTCATACTAGACACACATATGTTAACTGCTCATTCTCAATGTTTGCCCTTTCCTTATATCATCGTTAAAAGGATTTAAATTTTAAATAAGATTTTAAACTTCACATATTTTCTGTAGCTTTTCCCTAATTTTACATGGTCTCTTAACCACTTTCAAAGCATGTCTTGTTCATTATTCATTTAATTTTTTTAGACAAGTCAGCTGGGTTGTTTTGGATTCATTATCATTATTTTCTTCAGCTTGCTCTAGCAGGCCGATAACAGAAAGACAGACACAGTTACCATTCCTTCTTCAGCTCAAGCAGTCTCTCTCACTATAAATCCATTTCTTATACAAAATGTAATATTAAATTCATTACAATAACCTTTGACCATCCACCTTTGTTATCCAGACTTAAATCTACAAAGCTGTCTTCATCTTTAGTCACCACCATGTCTAATGACCTTCAGGAGTTAGAACTATGTTATAGACTAGTTCTAAATCAACTTCTATACATTTTCCTTGCCCATAAGGCAACCGACATCAAAAAGTTTTATTACTGTCTCCACAACAATTAATAATGGCAATCCCCCTTACGGTCTCAGCTGGCTCTTGAAAGCCCATTGCCATTAGCTCTTTGTCTATAATTTTCTTCTCAGGGTGTTGTCCCCCTGGTATAGTTGCAGACACTTGTCACAATGAAAAACAAGCCATACAACTAATGCGGTTTCTTCTGGTGAGTGGTATAGAGGAGCTTTGCATCATGGGGAAGACTGGCGTGACTCGTCATAGCTTCATCTCCCCCTAACGGTATAAGGACGCTGCTGGCCTCACAGCTCCTGCTCAACTCTCATACCTGTCTCACATAAAACACCCCCATTCAGGAGATGCCCAGTGACTTTACGTGAGCCCTCTGGCTTGGGTTGCCCCCTGTCTGGCCAAAGAAGGTCTTACCCGTCATCGAGGTGGTCACTCGTGCCCACTGGTGACCGCTTTTTTCCCATCACACAATCGGTTTTCTTCAACAGAACTCAGCTGCTTTCTGGAGCTTAGGAAAGGCACGTTCAAGAGTCACCAGAGCCATTCTCATTGCCTAATAGTGTTCACACAGGGAGACAGGTCAATAACAACAGTATTTAATCACTTAAATCCATTAACCATCTTAAAAGCAGAAACCTAGCTGCTTAGACTATACTCATCGAATTTGGATCATCCGTACGTTCAGTGAACTTTACCTGTAGACGGAGCCATCGGTCCTGAATGGTGGAGACTAAATGAGACAAAGAAGTTACTGGTCCTAAAATAAAATAATGTCTTCAAGTTCTGCATTATTATTTTAAAAACTTCTTTAAAGTCATTCAGTTTTACATTTACAAATACAAATTGCCCTTTATGGCAATTGTTTCTTTAAACATCTCTGTGTCTATGATTCTTCTGAAACTGTGCTTTACTACAAATAGCTTATCACAGATAACAGCTTTGAGCTGACATTGAATGAGAGAGACTCTGAGGCATTCAGGACTGGCACACTGCACTCTCATAAACTTCTAGCATCAAACTTTTATCTACCATCCTATAGCTCTATCCCAGCTTAAGGCATATTTGCCAGAAATTACATGTGTTTCCAAATAAACATAAATTTTATAGTTGTCTTTATTTAGACATTACAAATTTCCACTCAGATTGAGTCTCTGTTGCACTGGCAGTTTCAGCCACAGTACACATCAGATCCAGATAAGCAAACTGTTTCATTACAGCCAATAATAAACTTATCTTTTGAAAGCAAAACATCAGCTTCTAGTTCTTTCATGGTCAACTTTTCAAGCTGTTTGTTTAATCAGCATTCAGCAACTGTTTATCCAGTATTGCTTCTGCTTACTTGATCTTAAATAAAAATAATTATTCCAGTTCTCAATAACGTTTCACATTTCTCAATCAGCATTTTAGTTGTCAAGTTCTCAATTACGTTAACTTTGACAAGGCTAGCACTCTCTGCTTGATACCTCTTTTGCAATTATTATAAATCATTCGTGAGATTAGTCTCTCTCCTTAATCTAAACCCTTTCTAAAATGTTTAATTAAAACACAATCATCCTGTTAGTTACTTTGATATATTTTGCAACTCACATTTGTTGGAGTCATTAATTTTACATCAACCTGTATTCATCAATTCACTATTATAGATCTTTTCTTTCTTATAGGATTCACTTTAAGACTTCAATCCTTTGACCTTGTTTTTATCTCTTATTTCTCCGACGAAAAATGTTACTGTCGTCATTTAAACACTGATCTACTTTCAAACCCCACATTATTATCAGAAATGTGTCACTATCACATTTTCAAAACCCCTCCTCGGTGGGCATTTAGTTGCCTATTAAATTGTCCTGATGACCACCAAACACTTTCTGTCATCTAGTGAATTTGTTTCAGCCTCAACTTCAGCATCAGACACCTGTCCTTGACTATAGTTTGATCACTGTGAGCTTGCAAACGGCTCCAACTTACTGCACACTCTTGAAGCAGTGTGTGTCCCATTTCAGGAATGTAAACAGAGCCACTGATAAGCAGTCCCCTGTATTCTTTTACAGTCCACCATTCGCGGATTTAATCACAATAGCCAAATCATAATCTTCATCATTTTATTGGCAGAACATAATTTCATGAGCAGCACAGAAAATGCTCAAAATATTCGAATTTGTTTTCTGTCTTTACACATTTCTCCCAGCTTATCTTTTACAAAACATCATCTGCAAATCTCTTCAAAGTGAGATCTTCTGAGCAGAGCTGTTTACAGCATTTGCTCTCTTCTGTCTCACTATTTATTTATTTATTTATTTTCCCGGACTGTTCCGTTACTCTTCATAAAGTGTAACAATTTGTACATCATTATTTTCATTACAACTGGTTTGAAGCCTTTTCCCTTCCATCACATTATTGTCTCAGTCTTATCTCTACTGTTTCTCCAAAACAGATTATATTACTCAGTCCGTAAATTACACAGACAACCATTATAGCTACTTGCTTCAATACCCTTATTTTCTTAAACATTAATAAAATAAAGCAGATATATCATTTCAATCATTATTTTATCAAAATCTAGAATTGTTCCCCATTCTGCTTAAAACATTCTTCATATCATGTTAATCCCTGTCAATCATACAATGCCTTATTTTATTCTAAAACTGACTTTCCATTTCACCATTTAAACAGTTAATTTGACTTCCATAAATTCTGTCAGACCATGTCTATTTTCATCACATACAGTTTTCTACTATATTTCTCCTTTCTTTTCCCTACATGCCAGTTCCCTCATTATCCTCTACTTTCTTTTCTCAAACATGCCAGTTCCTTCATTATCTAACCAGTACATGATTGTTTGAACAATCCTCACACACACACATATCTCACACACCAACCTTTTTTTTTTCACTTCCCTCTTCCACCAAGTCTCACTTACAGTTCCCTCTATTTCACACAGACAGCCTTATTGCTTCTTGCTACAATCCTTGTCATATGAATTTAAGTTCTATAGACATCTAATGTCATGCATCCATTTACTGGATGAAGAAGTAAAAAAAACATTATTTCTCCTGGCAGTTTGACATTTTATCTTCAAGCCAACAATCCATTATCTGTTCACATTTTTTTACACATGTTGAACGCAGACACAACTTTTGTTTCTCACTGCTCTGTTCAACTGATTCCCGCACCATCTTTAATGTTGTGGCGCTCAATACCTCATTTGACAAAACACCGGTGTACCAAATTTCGCAAGCTTGCTTTTGAGACATCCCCATACCGGCTGTTTTCTGTTCTCTGTGGATTTTCTCTTCAACGCGCGTTTTCTTTAATCAGTTAGGCGTCCCTAAACAAATCCGATCTTTTCTTTTAACCCAAATCGGTCGGGTTGCACTTGTTAGTGCCCTCCTAATTAAGGTTTACCAAAAAAAAATTCTTTTCTGGCTCCCCCTAATTAGCCTCAGCACCTAAAAAACAATTTGCTCCGTGGTGGAACAACTGATTTTCAGGTTACCTATCTGTTTGAAACCTCTTGATCCGTTACAGATCTCAGTTAATCTCAGATAATTTTCGTATCTGTTTGAAACCTCTTGATCCGCTACAGATCTCAGTTAATCTCAGATAATTTTCTCTCGTATCTGTTTGAAACCTCTTGATCTATATATAGATCTCAATTAATCTCAGATTACGTACCACAGAAACAGCCCTCAGCCAATATGGTTCAATTTCACTCTTCCCCCAATTAAACCGAATTTAAATGACCCTTACCAGAGACGTTGTTTCATGCCACTTGCGGGTTCTTTAGATTCCAGTGGTCGATTCTCCCGGCCCTGACATCGGTCGGCCCCTCTCTCTCAAGTTTACGAGGTAGAGCTGGAACTTACTTAGTCCAGGTGGCCAAACACCGTCCGATCTCAGGTCCAGGAGGCACGTTCAAGGAATCCCACTTCTGACACCAAAATTGTTGTGGCAAAAATTCTCAAACAAACATCACTGCGTAAGAGACACTCAGAGTCAAATTATATAAAATAGAAGTATTTATTCTTGCAAGAATAGGAGCAGTCTAATTCACAGTTGTTACCCTGTGCAGAAGAGTGACACACCCCCCAGACAGACTGAACTAGCTTTTATCTTAGTTTCAAGGCCTTCTTCCCCCCAGAGCCTTCCTTCCAGTAGTTTTCCATAGACGTCACTAGTTGGCCCACTAAGCTCCCCTGCACCAAATGGCCTTCTGACATCTAGGTCAGAGGTCCTTGTTCGTCTGTTCTCTGGAGTGTCTCCCTCTTCTGCCTCCCCAGGTACATAAACAGAATCCTCTCACTACAAGTGAGAGACACACATGTGACATTCTTTGAATCATCTATATTTTACTAAAGATCAATGAATATCATTAAAATTGCCACTACAGGGGGTTTTGCTTTCTTCGTGGATCTCTTCATCATGTGTCTGTGTGTATTGTTACCTTCTGTTGGCTCACTCAGGTTAGGGTGACCCATCCCATTCTGGGAGGTCGGGTAGGTCAATGTCTGGGAAACTGATGTCTGGGAGGTCAATATCCTGGAAGTCAAGAGTGATGAATTCCTCAGGCTGGTATGGTCCCCCGTGAGAGGGGCCTTCCCCAGGAGACTGGTTATCTGGAGACCTTGTGCCTGGGGTAGCTGTTGCAAGAGCTGTATCATTGCCAAGATCAGGATCAAGAGCTCTCTCATCTTCAGGCTCTGTGTCCTCTGGATGTTGTAGATCAGATCGCTCCTGCATTTCATCTCCTGGTCCAGTATGCTCAGTTTCCCTAGAATGAGGTTCAGCAGCATTGTTATCATCTTCTCTTTCAGTTTCTTGGTGCGTTTGGGCATCCTGTGCTACTTCTTCCAATTGTTCTTCTATTCTATCTGTGTCTTCTCCCTGCCTCCTATTTCTCCGCCTTGGGACTCTGGTGCAGTGATTCAAATGGTACCATGTGGTGCTGCCCTCTACCTGCACTGCCGTGGGGGTTGCCCTGACTGCAGCATAGGGTCCTTCTCGCCTTGGTTCATTCCATCTCCTCCTAAAGACTCTTAAGTACACTTGGTTCCCGGGAACTACCGGACAGGGAGCTTCTTCTTCTTCTCTGGGCCCCCTGCTCTGCTCCTGCGAATGAATAGCTTTATGTATAGTAGTCAATGGTCTTATGTATGCTCTCAGTTCCATCTGTAATTGTTCTAGGGGTGGCCCCTCATACGGACCTCTCAAATGAGGCACAGGCATTGGCCTCCCTGTTAGCATCTCATGTGGGGACAGGTTTGTGATTCTGTTTGTTTGCATACGATAGCTCATAAGGGCTAGAGGCAACGCATCCACCCAATTGAGTTTGGTGTCTGCACAGATTTTGTTGATTTTTGCCTTAATGGTCCCGTTAACACGTTCCACGATGCCCTGTGATTGGGGTCTATACACGCATCCTAATCTCTGCTTCATCCTCAACTGTTGTATTACTGCCTTTACTGTTTTTTGGATAAAGGCTGATCCATTGTCTGAACTGATTTGTGAGGGTATGCCAAACCTTGGTATCACTTCTCTGGTCAGGAATTTGATCACTGTCTGTGCCCCTTGGTCTGCTGATGGTTCTGCTTCAACCCACCTACTAAATCAGTCTATGATTACCAACATGTATCTTTTCCCTCTTACTGATTTGATCATGTCCACATAATCCATTACCAGGTGTTTGAAAGGTCCCTCTGGGACAGGGATGGAGCCTATTGGGGTTGCTGTACCTTTCCTGATCTTATTTTGCGCGCAGACTTCCCATTCACTCAAAAAAATCATCTATTTTTGCTTGTAAATATGGGGACCAAAAGCCTTGTTTCTTTATCTTCCTTACCATTTCCCCTCTAGCACAGTGATCGAAACTGTGCGAATCTGGGATCAATATGTTTAACAATGGGATTGGGGCTATCATAAGACCTTCGTGTGATCGCCATATGTTTTTTTTTTTATGTTTTTTTTTTTTTCTTTATTTGATTGGGACAGTGCCTTTTAATGAACATAACATGGAGTACATGCATGTAAAAATGCCGGATTTTAGCCAAAGGCTAATTTTCATCCGTAGTCCCACGGGCCAGGATCATAGAACTCACAAAACATTGCAAAATAAAATTTTACATCTACAGTCAATTCATAAATTAGCTACATCCTATATACAATATTCACACAAGACTACATTCAACTTCACAAAAACACTCATCCATATACACGTTACAACAAAACAAATAAAAATAAAAATAAAAAATAACAAAATTAAAACAGATAAAACCTACATACTAGTGTGTGCAGCTTTGATTTACCCATAGCCATTTTTTCAGTTGACTTTAAACGAGCTATATGTGACCCTGCCTGTGGAAACCCAGCTAAAGTATTTTTTTTGTGATTCACTGTTTTCTACATAAAATCATCCTACACAATGTAAAGAACATTCTGTGAAAATATAACCTTGATATCTTTAATATTGACTGAGTAAGGCTATGTCAAAGATTTGCTGAATTTCGGACTCAGAAAATCATGTTTTTGAGAAATTCCAATTTAAAAAAAGCTTTCTTTTAAAACTGCAACACATTTGATCCATAATTATCCTGCATATGTGCCATATACCACATTAAAGCTGAGATTCTCCCATTTTCAGTAATATATAACACATTTATGGGATAATTCTTAAAGTTTTGTAAAATTATTTATTATGATGCGCATGTCCAAAAAGCTAAAACCATAAAAACATTGAAACGAATGGGGATACCACAAGTGCTTGATTGTAGCAACAAGTACAAAGTCAATTCAGTGGAATGATTTGTATAACTTTTAGTCAAATTAAAATATCAGTGGAAAAAAATGTCAATAATACAAAAACTATTTAACATATAACATTTCAGTATAAAATCTCATTCTCTTACTGGGCCACTGTGTAACATAAAAAAATAAAAATCATGGGATAGTTCACCCAAAAATTACAATTATGTCATCATTTACTCACCCTCATGTTATTCCAAACCTGTATAAGTTTCTTTCTTCTGCTGAACACAAAATAAGATATTTTAAAGAATGTTAGTAACCAGACAGTTGACGGCACCCATTGCTTTCCATAGTAGGAAAAAAAATACTATGGAAGTCAATGGGTGCCGCCAACTGTCTGGTTACTAACATTCTTTAAAATATTTTTTTTGTGTGTGTTAAACAGAAGAAAGAAATATATACAGGTTTGGAATCACATGAGGGTGAAGATGAGTAAATATTTTTGTGTGAAATATCCCTTTAACAGGTCAGTCTCAAACTTTGTACACGTTCTAAAATTGTCTAGATGCAAAATATTTGATAATCTCATGGATTCTATTCACAAAAGTATTTAATTTTGGCATTTAAAAGTCAAGTCAAGTCACCTTCATTTATATAGCACTTTTAACAGTAGGCCTATAGATTGTTGCAAAGCAGCCTAATAGGAATAATAGGAAATTTCCATGCATCCTAGGGGTCAACATCATTCTGCAAATAATGCTGGACCAACTCTCAATCATTGAAAAATGAAGAACACGTTTCCCTATTGAAATACTTGCAGTTGCAAGAAAAAAAAAAACTATTTTCAGTTCCACATCTTGACTTCCAGCATTAGAAGCAAATTCTTCTTGTTGGTGTTCCCTCTTCAGATTTGCCTGACCAGCTTGGGGTTCACAACGCTGGCTGCTCCTCATCATCATTTTGGTCACTGCTTGAGAAGCGAGCAAAAATGTTTCAATTCAAAGCAAGACACCTAAAAACATGATGGTGTAACATGCAAGAATGGGGTGGGAGGCTAATTCCACATTTAAAGTAGACAATAAAGCATTTTATATGAAAATAGTTTTTCAGTTTAGTCAGAATGGATCTGATTAATTGAGGGGAGGGCTATGAGTGGTAAGACTTCAGTTCAGAGTGTAATCAAACAAAACATCATGTCATAAGCGTAATTAATTTAAACTTACTCAATCCCAATCAACAAATCTGTAATACACATTTAAATCCATTTTTGCATCACAGGATGCATTCTGTGTTAGCATTAAATTAGCTGAACACTGACAGTATTTACAGTAGCTAAGTTGCATACGTTTAGCATAAAAAATAATGACAAAACCTTACCGTCAGTTTCGTCCAAGAATGTGTCCTGTTCATCATCATCATCACCATCATCATCATCATCCTCCAGAAAATAATCGGCTATAAAACCGGTTATATCATAATTCTACCGAGATTAATATCAAACAAGCTATTTAAGCAATCAACTATTTTCAGTTCCTGCTCATGCTTCGGCGCCGCCATGTCAGATAGTTCATCAAAACGACGGGTCACCATCAAGCAAAATAATGATATTGAGCCCTAAAATGTCCTTAAAATAAGATTATTATATTGGCAGAATATTGACCTACAAAACAAATAAGCTGTTCTTAAAATATTGGCGACGACACGAAACAATCTCCACAGACATCTGAACCCGGCTTGAGTCGCATTTTGATTTGTTTTGCCACGCATGTTGACATGAATCACGTGATTGCTGCTCGTGCGGATTGATATTAAGGTCTGTTTACTCTTTCTTATGGTAGAAAAGAAGTTCCTGAACCGAATGGTATAAGAATCATCAGGTGTTGTTGCGCCGAAATAAACACAGAGACGATTGAAATCAATGTTTAGGAAGCTCGCGTCCGTTTTGTTTTTTTTTCGCAAAAGTATACCGTTGTGTCAATAAAATCATTAATTTCAGTATTTATCATGTTATAAATGAAAATTTGACTATTGCATCTCAAAACCTAAGGTATAATCTATCATTTACAGCAATAAACTCACATGACCTATTTTTGTCATTTTTATGGCTATGACTACTTTGACGCTCTTTTACTCATAATTAGATTCCGCGACTTTAGCCGGGGTTTCACAGGCGGGGTCACATATGTAGTACATTCTCTTAGTGTTCGAGGAAGACTGCTCCACAGGTTCCCACCCCGGACAGACAGGACCGTGAGATATTATCAGGTCTCCTCTACTAGAGGCTCGTGTGGTCCTTAGAGAATTGTCTTTCGATTTAATGAAGTCCTTCAGAGATGGCGGAGTGAGGGAATGAAGCACTTTATATATCAAACAGGCCATCTTCAAATTAATTATATTTTGAAAATTTAATAATCTATGTTTTTTTAGCACTGGTGGTGGGACAATGGTTTTTTGTCTAATGTTTTTAATGCCTTTTTATATAGACTTTCTATGGTTTTAAGTGTTGTGGGGCAAGCAAGAGACCAGGTTGTCAAACAGTAATCAAAATGAGAAACAATCATCGAATAAAAATATGTTTTAGCAGCACCCATAGTTAAATTATTTCGAATGTGCCAAAAATTTTGAAGATTAAATTTGACAACCTCCGCTACTTTTTTTACATGACTTTTGAAGCAAAGCGTTGAATCAAGGACTACCCCAAGGTTTTTGAACTCTGAGACCAGGCGAAGTTCCTCTCCGTTCAGGAAGACGTTTGATCGGCGGCGCTGTTGGACACCGAGCATGTAGGACGTGTCTCCCTTTTGCTCCGCGAGTTTGTTTTTATTTTAACTTTTTAACACAGTTTCTTTTCACTAAATTGGCCGGTGTACATTTGTGACAAGTAGGGTCAGTTTGGTGTGTTTTGGGGGAATTTCAATGGACAATGTCAGCTGCACGTGGAAACTCGGCTCGCACAGGCCGTGCTAAGGCTTCTCCCTCGACTGAGCCCGCATCTCCGCCGAAGGTGGTCACGGACCCCGAGTGTGCGCCCAATTTGGATCACCTACGGGCTATGTTAGACCAGTTGAAAGGGGACATTTGCGGAAAAATAGACTCGCTGTCTTGCGAGCTTCGTGCGGACATTTCTTCGGTAAGAGAGGAGCTGAGACACACAATTGAACCAATGCAACAAAAACTTAGCTCTCATGATCAAACTATCACAGAGTTGCAGCGCGCGTGCACTGATCATAGCGACCTGCTAACTTCACTGGATTCAACAGTTTCCACGCTGAAAGCCGAGGTTCAACTGCTGGCCGACAAATGTGAGGACTTGGAGGGTAGAGCGAGGAGGAACAACATACGGCTGGTAGGTGTGCCGGAGGGGGCCGAAGGTGGGCGCCCAACCGAATTTATTGCTCAGCTGCTGATGGACTCCCTCGGCCTGGGGGAGTTGCCCCTACTCGATCGCGCGCACCGCACTCTCCGATCCAAGCCCAGTGACGGTAAACCACCCCGACCCTTTGTGATTCGTGTGCACTTTTTTCACGTGAGGAATGACATTTTGCGCCGGGCTAGTGAGGCTTCTCTTCTCCATCAAGGCAAGAAACTGTTTCTCTTTCCTGACTACACTTCGTCTGTTGCGAAGAAACGCGCTGCATTCACGGACGTCAAACGTCTGTTACATTCGTGTTCTGGAGTGAAGTTTGGATTGAGGTTCCCCGCGACTTTAAAGATCTCTCTTCCCGGTGGAATTACACACACCTTTGAGGACCCAGCCACTGCAATGGACTTTGTCAAGGTGAACTTAAAGTCTGGTGTCTCTTCTGGAGCTACAGTTTGAAAGCAGCTGGCAGTTTGTTGGTTAAACTGGGGGTTAATTTAACCCAGTTTCTGATGTTAAGCTGCTTCTGATGTTAAGCTGCTCAAGTTCGTGTCACTATTTGACTTGAGTCACTTTTTATATTTTGTTACTGTGTTTGTTTATATATTTACTTTATGCTTTATTACAAACTCGCACGAGCACTACTGGTTTGTGCTGTTAACGGAGCGTGTTAGGATGTTTTTGGTAGTTTGTGGGATTTGCACGCGTCTTATTTGGGAAGACGCTTCAGCTCGTGGGGTGGTGGGTGGGTGTGGGAGGAGTTCTTTCGTTGTGTGTTTTGTGTTTTGTTTAGTCAGGTCGCCCATGTTTTAATTTATTTTTGTGACTGTTATACTTTCCATGCTGCAGTGTACACTAATAGGCCTTAACTGGCATGCAGTCTGGGATGCCTCGTCAATCAGGGACAGGACTCAAATTTGTTAGCTGGAATTGTAATGGTCTAAATCAGCCTATTAAACGTAGCAAAGTTCTTCACCATCTTCAACAATTAGGAGCCCACATTGTTTTCCTTCAAGAAACTCACTTAAAATCTTCCAGCCATATTAGATTAAAGGGGAGGTGGGTCAGTCAAGTTTTTCATTCTAGTTTTAATTGTAAATCTAGGGGTGTTGCAATTTTGATTCACAAATCGGTTCCTTTTGTGTGCTCTAATGTAATATCTGACCCCAATGGAAGGTTTGTGTTTGTAACGGGTCAGCTATATAATAATTTTGTGATTCTGGCTAATGTGTACGGTCCAAACTGGGATGATGACAATTTTTTCTATCAATTGTTCGCCAAATTACCTGACATGTCCACACATCTACTGATTATGGGTGGTGACTTCAACTGTTGGCTTAATCCGGTATTAGATCGCTCTTCTACTAGACCAGGAGTGCTCTCGAAGTCTTCTAAGACCATTTTATCCTTTATGGATGAGTTCTCGATCTCTGATCCATGGCACTTTTTTAATCCGTCTGGTAAAATGTATTCTTTTTTCTCTCATGTACATCACTCCTTTTCTCGTATTGATTATTTTCTCCTGGACAACCGCTTTCTCCATTCTGTTCAGTCTTGCTCTTATGATACTATTTTAATATCAGATCATGCCCCGACCACACTGGAGTTATTCATACAGGAGCGCGAACGTACGTGTCCCCCTTGGCGTCTCAATACGCGCCTGCTATCTAATGAGGATTTTGTTAAGTTTGTTTCTAATCAAATTTACTTTTTTCTTACTACCAACAGTACTCCAGGGATCTCAGCCTCCCTTCTTTGGGAGACTTTGAAAGCATATATTAGAGGTGAAATTATTTCATACAGCAGCTATGAGAACAAACAAAGGGAAAAAAAATTAAAGGAATTGAGGTTACGAATCTCCCAGCTTGATAACATCTATGCTTCCTCCCCGTCCCCTAACATATATAAGGATCGTCTCTCTCTTCAGGCTGAGTTTGATGTTCTTTCTACTAAAGAGATTGAGGAGCTCTTATTTAAGGGTAAATATTGTTATTATGCATCTGGGGATAAGGCGACCAAACTTTTGGCCCATCAGCTTCGACAGGCTTCCTCCTCTTAGCAGATTTCACAAATTTACACTCCTTCTGGCGTCACTACCGATCCCAAAAAAATTAATGATCAGTTTAAACGGTTTTACTCTTCTTTATATACTTCTGAAGTTGGGTCTGATCTGTCTGCCCTGGATACTTTTTTTGACTCACTGGAGTTGGTTAAGGTAGATGCTGATATTGCTGAGCAGTTAGAGGGCCCAATCACCATAGATGACCTTAAACGGGCAACATTTTCTATGCAGTCAAGAAAATGTCCAGGCCCGGATGGTTTTCCGACAGAGTTTTACAAGACCTTTTTTGACAAATTAGCACCAGTTTTGATAGAAATGTTCAATGAATCTCTTACACTTTTTAAATTACCTCAGACACTAAATCAGGCCTCCATATCATTACTCTTAAAAAATTATAAGGACCCTCTGTCTTGCTCAAGTTATCGTCCAATTAGTCTTTTATCTGTAGATGTTAAACTTCTGTCCAAATTATTAGCTATGCGACTGGAATCAGTTTTGCCTTTAATAATTTCTCCTGATCAGACAGGTTTTGTCCAGAACAGACATGGGTTCTTTAATCTCAGGCGACTTCTCAATGTTGTTTATAATCCTTCTACATCAATGGAGCCGGAAGCCGTAATCTCATTAGACGCGGAGAAGGCTTTTGACAGAGTGGAGTGGAACTACCTTTTCTACGCTTTGGATAAATTTGGTTTTGGCCAGGAGTTCATTTCTTGGATTAAGTTGCTCTATTCATCCCCTATGGCTTCAGTCAGAACTAATGACACCCATTCAGAGTATTTCCCTTTGCACCGCTCCACTCGTCAAGGCTGTCCTCTGAGTCCTCTTTTATTTGCTGTTGCTATTGAACCTCTGGCTATTGCGCTTCGTTCAGAGCCACGCATCACTGAAATTACAAGATATGGTCTTGAACAGAAGGTCTCCCTCTATGCCGATGACTTATTACTATATGTATCCAATCTCTCTATCTCAGTTCCAGCTGCTCTTGGCATCCTTTGTTCATTTGGTCAGATTTCAGGCTATAAACTAAATTTTGACAAGAGTGAGCTGTTTCCTTTAAATCAAGGTGGCCAGAATGCTGCTCAGGGTTTCCCATTCAAAGTTGTTCCTTCTGGCTTTAAATACCTTGGTATCCGGATTTGTGACCGATTTGAAGATCTGTTTGATTATAATTTTGCCCCTTTGTTAGATCAGATACGTATGGACTTTCAACGGTGGTCACTGTTGCCTCTTTCCCTTGTGGCCAGGGTCAATTCGGTTAAGATGAATATTCTTCCCAAATTGTCTTATCTCTTCCAGTGCATACCTATCTTTCTCCCTCAGTCTTTTTTTCACAAATTAGACAAATTAATCACTGAGTTTATCTGGAACGGGAAGGTCCCTCGTTTGCGAAAGGAGCTGTTGCAGAGACCTAAGACCCTTGGGGGCTTGGCCCTTCCTAACTTGAGGTTTTATTACTGGGCTTCCATCCTTAGAGTAATTCAGCTTTGGATTTCTCTGGAGGGGGCACCAGATTTTCCTACATGGTTGAGTATGGAGATGTTTTCTGTTAAACCTGCTTCGTTGACTGCTCTCATCCACGCTCCTCTTAGCTTTTCTCCCTCCCTTTTTTGCAATAATATCTTAGTTAAATCCACTTTTAAAATTTGGAAGCAATTTCGACGCTATTTTGGTCTACAGACCTTCTCTTTCCTAGCACCTTTATCAGCTAACCCTTTTTTTCACCCTTCCTTAATCGATGGGGCCTTTTCTTTGTGGTCTAACCACGGCATCAAGGCATTTAGGGACTTGTATATTGCTGGTACATTTGCATCCTTCCAGCAACTCTCAGAGAAATTCCATTTGCCTAGGCAGCATTTTTTTAGATATCTTCAAGTTCGAAGTTTCACTCGCAATCTTAGCCCCAACTTCCCAAATCTCCCAGAGTCCTCTCTAATTGACTCATTTTTAACCCCATTGCCTACCATTAAGGGTGCTATTTCATGTTTATATAATCTTATATATTCTTTGCAGCTTACTCCGCAGCATAAAATCCCAATGGGAGGAGGATCTAGGGGAGGGGATCTCGGAAGAGCTATGGGATGCCATTTTGCGTCGGGTTCACTCCTCATCAATTTGTGCTAGACATGGTCTGACCCAATGCAAAATTCTACATCGTACCCATTTCACTCGAGTTAGGCTCTCCAAAATGATGTCGATCCCATGTGCGTTAGATGTCGTCAGGTTCCAGCTACCCATGCCCATATGTTCTGGTCTTGCCCTTCACTACATAATTTTTGGACACAGATATTTAACACTATTTCTGTTTGTACAGGGGTTCAATTTGATCCTACAGCATGTACCGCTTTGTTTGGGGTTTTACCTCTTACTTTGCAGCTGCCTAAATATAAAGCTGACTTTGTAGCCTTTATCTCCTTATTGGCTAGACGTTTAATTTTATTGAGGTGGAAGTCTCCCTTGCCGCCTTCTCACTCGTCTTGGATCAGGGACATCCTTCAGTTCGTGAAGTTGGAGAAAGTTAGGTGCTCGATACATGGTTCTCATGCAAAGTTCAATAAAACTTGGGGTCCATTTTTTGCATATGTTGAGGGATTGGTTTTTCCAGCTATCCCAGAGTAGCCACCCTGATTGCCTTCTAATTGTGAGTCTTGTGTGAGTTAGTAGCATCCTGGGGTGTTTTTTATTTATCTCTCTGTAAGCGAACATATTGGGCTTTTATTTAGTAGTAGGTGACCATTTTGTGTTTTCTGTTATTTTTTTTAAATTATTTTTATTTATTTTATTTTTTTTTTATTTTATTTTTTTTGTTAGTTGAACTTGACACTGTTTTGATTTCCGAATTGTTATCTGTTGATTTTGATATGTCACTGAAAAAAACAATAAACAAATGTTTAAAAAAAAAGGAAGACGTTTGATCTATTTACTTCGACATGGTGTTTTGAGAAGTACATGCACACAGTTTTTTTGGTGTTCAACATGAGACATGAATCCCTGAGCCAGTCCTGCACATAAGATAGGGCAGCTGTGAGATCAACAGCTGCTTGTTGGATGGTTTTTGCTTGAGTGTAAATTACTGCGTCATCCGCATACATCTGCGAGAAGACGTTTGGGCATGAATTTGGTAGGTTATTGATAAAAAGAGAGAATAAAACTGGCCCAAGAACAGACCCCTGTGGGACACCAACTCCAGAATCTAAACAAGGAGACTTGACACCATCTACAACTACGTACTGTTTCCTGTGGGACAGGTAGGATTTAAACCATAAAAGTGCTTGATCAGAGATGTTAAATTGAGTCAACCTGGATATTAAAATCTGATGGTTAACAGAGTCAAAGGCTTTCTTCAGATCTAAGAAGACAGCCCTGACACAAGGATTCTTGTCAAGCAGACCTTTTATGTTTTCTGTTAACACACACAGGGCACTATCGGTGGAGTGATGGGTCCGAAAACCAAACTGTAATGGATGTAGTGAAGGTTGGAGATTTTCCAGATGAGCCGTCAACTGTCTGACTACCCACTTCTCTGCTATTTTGGATATAACTGGAAGTATGCTGATAGGTCTATAATAAGACATGTCTGTTGTAGCACCAGATTTAAGTATTGGTGTCACTGCAGCTACTTTCCAATCTGCAGGGACTATAGAATGGTTAAAGGACATATTAAGAAGATGGGTTATTGGATGTATTAACCCTCTGGGGTCGGCAATCACGCCGGCGTGATCTGCTCGCTTTTTTTCTTATCAGTGCAAAAGAGACTCAAAATACTCGGTTGATTTTGATCTTAAATATAAGTGTTATACATCATTAGATCCTGTTAAGTTTCTTTTTTTTGTGGATACTCATAATAAAAACAAAGTGTTCTGCTTTTCACCAAATAAAGTAAAACAAACATGATGCGAGTTCTGCGTTCTCTCTGTCAGTGAAGTCCATTCTGAAACGCGTCCTAAGATTAACTGTAACTCCGCGATTACTTGTCACACAGGCACGAGAGATTTTTCTTTATGAAGCTTGAATTCTCTTCTTTTAAATGAAGTAATTTATATAAAAAAACAAATATTCTCAGTTTATGCAATCCGTTTGAAACCAAGGAGAGGTCCAGTTTTCTCTTTCTCCCCTCATTATTTTTAATGAGTTGAGGCCGTCACGGCCCCGGCGCTATTCACATGTAAATAGTTTAGGTGATCGCGCACACGCCCCCGATCAATGCCATAAAAACACAAAGATTCTTCATGAGATTCACTGATAGTTCATCGCGTTTTGAGGATGGCACACTACTCCGGTGAAGAAGCCCTTCAGATGATTCTGGACAGCGAGAATTCACCTTTTCCTCAGAGGAAGATTGTAACTCGGACGACCAACGGCTGCATTTTGAAGAACGAATTGACCCCGCCGAGGATACAATTTCGGAGTAAGTTGTTTAGTGTTATATAATTCCTTTTCTGATTATAGAGCTCAAATGAATTTTCAGACTATATTTTTGCCTAGTTTTGGCTAGCTTTTGACATAGGAAAGATTACCTCACAGTCACAATATCCCTATACGTAGGCCTATACGCTCGTGTAAACTTTTTAAATGTGATATTAGCCTACTACATATATTTCACTCAGTTTTGAGATTAGTTTATGACACTGATTATCAAGCTAAAATACTGCCTTATGCGTAATTTATTTTGTTTGCGAATAACTGCTTAGGTTATAATGATTTAGTGAAATATATTTCAGCCTCCGGTAAAATATGTGATACTGTCTAAATACAATATATTATTTATGTATAAATGTTCAGTTAGGCTAACTGAAATAAAACCATGTCTATATTGTGAAGGGTAGTCAACTTTAGCATGGGTGTGTTCACTTATTCTAAGCACTGTGTGTATGTGTGTGTGTATATATATATATATATATATATATATATATATATATATATATATATATATATATATATATATATATATAATTAAATCGCATTTTTTTCTACAATGCATGCCCAAAGTCGTGCAGCCATATAGTTTCTCTTGCTATCAGCATGTTCAAAGGTGTTTATTTTTTTATTTCATTTTTTACAGGGAGAGATGCCACTGATGAGTCCTGCTGACTTCAACATTCAACAGTCTCTGTACATGAACATGGTAAAATGAAA
Organism: Tiaroga cobitis; assembly: GCA_030578255.1. Lineage (NCBI taxonomy): Eukaryota > Metazoa > Chordata > Actinopteri > Cypriniformes > Leuciscidae > Tiaroga > Tiaroga cobitis. The sequence continues at coordinate 3,186,699 of CM060608.1, forward strand.
AATCAAACACCTTGGAAATGACAGGTATGTACTATGTTTCAATGGCACAAAGTTGTGTGACTGTTCAAGCCTCTGTCTTTAGATCAGTGTGTTTACTAATGTGCTTTTTTGTCCTTTGTTGTGTATCTTTGGATTATGTTGTGTTGTAAATAAATCCAAACAATCTAAAAGCCCTTCTTTTTTAAATCTCCTCATTCTTTGTGCAAGGCTCCTTATAATGATATGGCCTGATAGCACCTAATAGGGCCATTATGGGAGGGTCTTTGTCTTTCTCAGGTGTGAAATTCATACATATTAATGAGAGATCATGCCTCCTCGCATAAAGCTTTCTGACACAAAACACGTCATTAAAAATGTAAAAATACTTTATTGTCTTATCTGAATGAGTAGTCAGGATGATTCACACATAGTTTTGGAGCAAATATTCTAGGCTATGTGATACAATTTTCAAAAGTCTTGTGAAGAAATAATCAATATGTGTTTTGTGGCCTTATTTCAACAACTTTCATTTTTATTTTTTTCAATAACCACGCATAAACATTATTCTCTTAAAAATACAAACATGTACATACATGTTGCTTAGATATTATGGTAGCCCAGTTTGTGCTATATAGAGTGAATTTACACCTTTGCCATTAACATGTTTATAAATAACTGAAAAAAGCACAAATGTAAGGGCATATCAGAACATCCCAATGGCCCCAAAAACACCTCAGACCCCAGAGGGTTAAATAATCCTTATACTCTTTAAAAAAATGTGTATTAAGGTCAAATGCATCAAGAGCTTTTGAATTTTTCATACCAACAATAATTTTTGTTACTTCATAGTCTGAAATTTCAGTGACTTTGAATACAGGCTGATGTGGATCAGAGACATTGTCAGAACACAGAGGTGGATCAAAATGCTGCGTAATCTCTTGTTGTGTGTTGTATGATGTTTAAGTAGTGCCTGCAGTTGTTCATAGAAGTCGACTTTAGCTGATGGTGGACGATAAAGGCAAATCATAGTAAAACTCATCTCTGCAGAGAGGGAAATTTTAACTGAAACATTTTCAATTTTGATCTCACTTGGCACACTTAATTGGAAACACTTCAAATTATTCTTCACATACAGCAATACACCCCCACCTCTTCCTTTACCTCTGTCCCTTCTAAACACATTATAGTCAGGGAAAACAACACCAGCTTCAGGGGATGATTCTTTAAGCCAAGTTTCTGATAGGCCTAATATATCAATATTTGAATTCCTGAGAATATGGTCCACTTGTTCACGTTTAGGGAGCATACTGCGTATGTTAAGGTGAGCACAAAGAAGCCCTTTTGGCCTATTTTTATTGTCCCATATTAATTTAGCCTGGTTTAATGTATTAAAAATATTTGTCTCTCGATATCTTCTCATTACATAATTTCTCATTTTTTTACTAACTTGGCAGGAGTTTAGTGCAGTCTGAGTGCAGTCAGGTACGAACCAGTTTTGGATCCCTGGCGTAAGTGGCGTTGTTTCCAATTCAGCTGTCATATTGATGGCCAATGTCACATGACCATCAACGCACGTCGCAGCAGCCCCCACCGCCGCCACGCTAGATGCCTCGAGGGCCACTGTGGACTGCATCCCAGCCGTCAATCCTGCCTCCGCATTACCGACTCCACCACCGCCCAAGGACACCCCCGACACAAGGTCCAACACGCCCATGGCAGTCCCCACGGCACCCCCGGCGCACGCCAACTGACGCGGCGCACCGCACGCCAGGACGCCGGCCCCCACCCCCAGGCCCACAGGTGAGTCTGGGCCAATGCCATGGTGGCCAGAGTAGCTGTTGGCGGCCAACGCAATGGTAGCCCGGAGTTCACGTTCCGCCAGTCTTTCGAGGGGTCCTTGACACTGGTGTATGTCCCCGGATAAGAGTAGGCAGATGGCGATTATAAGCGTGCGGCTTTGAGGAATTTGCATAGTGCGTGCACTGCTTCCCCCGCTTTTAGTTGAGCAGTAGAGAGATGGAAAAACAAAAGCCGCAGCAACGGCGTGTCTCCCAAATCCAAAATGTTTGTTGTTTGAAGTTTTGTGTGGAACTTGTAAGAATGGATAAGGATATTTTTTGCCAGCACTGTAGTACTTGCAATGTGATGATAAACAGGCAGTGTCGTTGAGTCTAAATCTTAAATTGTCCAAAAATAGCACATAAACAAGGAGCTTTTATGACAACTCCCGTCGTACCTGCTGCTGCCATCTTTTCCTGCTGCTGCTGTTACCCTAACATCTCCAAGGCGCGAAACTCGTGAAACAACCCAGCTGGGCAGAAATATGTTATTTGCATCTCGTGTTGCCCCTCTTTGCTGCCACAAATGTATCTCAGGAGGTGTTGCTCTTGACTGCATCTGAGCAATACTGTCTATAGTGGGAAGAGGCTGAATCAGGACAGATGGTGCCATGACCGCCAACTGGCACCCAGAGGCTTGTTTTGCATGCATGTCAGCTGCATTGTTGACTTTGATTACAAAATCATTGCCTTTCTTGTGGGCTTGGCATTTAATTATGGCTATTTTTGTTGGAAACATAAGGGCTGTGATCAATTCAACAATTTGGTTGCCATGTTGTATTGGCGTTCCATCACTTTTCTTGAACCCTCTCTGTTTCCACACTGCACCAAATAGGTGGCATACACCATGAGCGTATGCAGAATATGCATAGATGTTAGCTACTGTGTTTTTAGCCAATTTGCAAGCTTCAGTCAATGCTTTAAGTTCAGCCAATTGCGCTGAACAGGGTTGTTCACAGTGCTGGCTCAGTACAGGAGTAAAACTGTCTCCATCTTCTCGTACAACAGCAAATCCAGCATGATTGCCCAAGTGGTCTCTAAAACAAGAGCCATCAACAAAGTAAGTTACGTCTGCATCAACAATTGGTGTTGATTCCAAATCTGGCCTCAGACGAGTAAATGCGAGGGAGACAGAAACACAATCATGAGGTGTTCCTTCCCCTTCCAGCGGGACAACATTAGCTGGGTTTGCTGTGGCACATCTTTTAATTGTGATATCAGGGAAAGTTAGTAACGCAGAGTATGCTAAACATCTGGCCTGTGTTAACACGAATTGTCCTTGTTCCAATAATTCAGCAGTTTTGTGATGAGTATAAATAGTGACTGGGTAACCCATGGTAACAGTAGACGCTTTGTAATAGGCGTAATATACTGCTGCTAGTCCCTGTTGATAACATGGCGGGTACCCCTGTGCTACACTATCCAATTTGGTGCTATAATAAGCAATAGGTTACTTTTTTCTACCACTGCAAGTTTCCTGCATTAACACGGCAGAGGCAAAACCATCAACTCTATCTGCCACATACAGGTGAAATTCTTTGTCGTAATTAGGGATAGCCAGCACAGGGGCCGTCTGCATTTCCTTTTTTAGTGTGTTAAACGCTATCAGTGCCTCAGGATCCCATGTCAGGCGTGCCATAAGATTTTGTTGGCCTGTATATTTCATCAGGGCTCTCAGCGGAGCTACCTTGACAGCATAATCTTCAATCCAATCTGCGCTAATCCAGTCATTGCTAAGAATGTCATCATTTGTCCCACAGTTTGTGGTTGTGGTGCTTTACTTATTCCTTCCAATTGGCTAGGAGATATTGCCTTGGTTTGATGGGCAATCAATCGACCCAAGTATTCAACTTGAGACTGACAATATTGTAATTTTTCTTTTGAGGCCTTGTGACCGCCTTCTGCTAGTTTGGTTAGCACTTTGATTGAGTCCTGATGGCACTGTTTTAGCGTTGCTGAGCATATCAATAGGTCATCTACATATTGGATCAGTGTGCTGCCCAGTCTCAAATCTTCTAAGTCTAGCTTCAGTACTTGGTTAAACACATGAGGCGAATGTTTGAATCCTTGAGGCATTCTAGTGTACGTGTATTGTTTACCTTGATAAATGAAGGAAAAAAGGTGTCTGCTTTCTTCTGCTAATGGAAGGCTGAAAAATGCAGAGCAGTGGTCAATCACAGTAAAATAATTGGCAGCGGGTGGAATATTCGTCGGCAGCGTGTGAGGGTTTGGAACTTCAGCCGGCCAATCCTCAACTACTTCGTTAACTGCCCTTAGATCATGCACTAATCTCCATTTTGACTTGTTAGCCTTTTCAACTGGTAGGATTGGGGTGTTGCAGTAACTCTTAGTTTCAATCAACACTCCTGCTTCTACCAGGCCATCAATTGTTCGTCTTATCCCTGCCACTGCCTCACGTCTTAAGGGATATTGCTGTTTTCTTGGTAACTGTACTCCATTTTTTACAGTGATTCTAATGGGGTTTGCTGACTTGACTAATCTTACATCAGTGTCATGTTTTGACCACAAATCTGGGGGTACCTGTTTTTCCATTTTCAGCATAAGTTCCTCTGTCCTGGACTTCGGCTCATTTTTCTCATTTTCTTCAACTATCAGCTGCGGGATCCCTACCATAGTAGTCGTACATAGAATTTTGAGATATGCCATATCATCAGATTGAAAAATGTACGGGTTTTCAGTGGCTGTCCAATCTTTTCTCTTTGCCTTCACTATCATTGGGCCTAAGTCTTGTGCTTGGCATCCCTCATTTATAAATAGGGTGATGTGTGGAACAGAATTTTCTACCCTGAACCAAGTATTAGTGAACTCACAGTTTTCAATTTGCAGTGCTGCACCTGCTGGGCCTTTTATTATTGTATTTGAAGTCAACCCCACTGACTGACCTTTGGTTCCCTCCAACCACTCTTGTTCTGGGGTGGTGATGGCGCAGTGGATAAGACACATGCCTTTGGTGTGAGAGACCCGGGTTCGAATCCACTGTGAGACACCAATGTGTCCCTGAGCAAGACACTTAACCCCTAGTTGCTCCAGAGGCGTGCGACCTCTGACATATATAGCAATTGTAAGTCGCTTTGGATAAAAGCGTCAGCTAAATGAATAAATGTAAATGTAAATGTTCTACTTCTTCATCTCTTAGGGGGTCATATCTCATTGTGCAGTGAAACTCAGTTTTGGGGGTTATTGGTTTCTGAGGCTGTTCTTGTATGTATTTTCCCCACTTTCTTAGTGTCCCTTCTACTTCTTCTTGTATATTCCCTATCAACAATACATTTGTCTGTGAGTCTTCTGGATTTGTTTCACCTATTACTATCATTTGTCTCAACCCTGCCTTCTCTATGTATATTCCTTCCGGGGAGCACCAGATTTGTAGCTTTAGTTTGCATATGGCATCCCTACCCAACAGATTGACTGGCGTCTGCTCTGACACTAGCACAGGGATTTTGATTTCAGAGTCTTTGACTTTAATGCTGACAGGGGTCGTCATTGGTATTAGTTGTGTCAGTCCCGAGAATCCTACTGTCTTGACGTATTTTCCAGACTTGGGGAGGTGAGCGGCATAGCTTGGGCTTAAACAGGTGTTAGTCGCCCCTGTATCCAGCATAATGGGTATTATCTTGTCCTCTATTTCTACTTTCAGCATAGGCTCTTCGTCAGCGTTAGATGACAGCATTGGCAGCTGACTCCTCCCCGTAGGATTCTCTGGGCACCCCTAGTAACCTTGGTCTGGGCCTCGCCATGGGTTGACTGGCCTTGATACTTGGTGGTGCTGGTTCAAGGATCTTTGCTGCCAAGGTTGTTGCATCTGGGCTTGCATTTCACCTTGTGGCCATAGGTTCACTGGACAATGTCTCTTGGTGTGTCCAGGTTGATTGCATCCTCAGCATGTTTGGTTGGTCCATGTTTCTCTGTTGGTTGCTGAATGTCCTTCCTCTTCCTCTTCCCCTTCCTGGGGCTGATATTGCTCTGTTTCTGTTGTCCTGCTGTTCAGGAAGATAGATCACGATGGGTGCATTTGGCTGTTGTAGCTGGCTGGCATTATGTGAAGTGTTCTGACTCATGCTGGCCGGTGCTTGTTGTAGGATTTGTGTTGGCTGCTGCACCGCTTGTGGTTGTGGCATCTGGATTGGTATGTTTACAGCAGCCATTACTGCAGACAGATCTTCAGTCTCTTTCATGGTAGCTTGAACTTTCTTTTTCTTATTCACCAGCTCATCCAATTGGAGTTGGGTCAATCTTCTCTGAAGTTTCCTCTCCTGATTCCTTAGTTTCTGTTCATTCCTTCGGTGCTGCTCCACTGCATGAGCCACATGATCACTGAATTCTTTTGTTGTCTTTGAACTTAGCCCAACCACGTCTTCCAGCTTGGCTTTTACTGTGGGGGGCATGGCGTCAATTATGGCTGTCCTGAAGAGTGCCGACATGACTGGGTCTTTTTCAGGGTCCCTTTCCAACTCCTGTTTCCATCTTCATGATTGTCTCTGGACATAAGTGATGGGGTTCTCTTCATCCCCGATTGGTTCTCCTTTCACTTCTTTGGGTCCATCTGGGTTGGATATTCGTTCCTCAGGGCGTGCCATATTGCAGCTCTGTGGTTGTCCAGGGGTGTGGCATCCATTCTTATTGAGTCAACTGCTCCTGACATTCCTGAATCTTTCAGAAGCTCATTTATCTTGGCCCCTCCCACACACTTTGCCAGCAGGGCCTTGATGTCTCCAATGGCTAGGATCCTTCCCATCGTTTCTTCCTCCAAGAGTTTGATCCATATACCTGCCCCTTCATGTAGATCAGGTAGACGGGAGATCAGTCCTTCCAGATCCTGCCCTGCCCATGGGATATAATGTCCTTGTTGTCCTTTGATCAGGATTGGGCATTGCATATGTTCATTTTTTGAATCCTCTTCATCCAGGAATAAGCTGGACCTGGTATGTGGCCTTCTTCTCAGATTTCGTCCTCTTGAAATTCGGCTCGCGTACCCCAAAGTGATAAAACAAAATTCTGTATCAAAATTTATAGGCAAGACAAGTAGTTTGTTTAGGCATGGGTCGTATGGAATTACAAACCTGCGCACATCTTTTCAAAAGCACTGTCACAGTTGTGGTGCGGGTTGAAGAAGGAGGGTGAGGCAAAAGCTCCAATGCAAACATTTACTAAGTGTAAACTCAAAAACAGGTACAAGCAGGCAAACAGGCAGAACAACTCACAACACTATAAGAAAGACTAACTACTGACAAAGAGTGACTGAACTGAAGGAACTAAATACAAGTACAAATCAAACATAACAAGGTGAAGACAGGTAACACAGATGATGATAACGATGAACAGGTGGATGATTGAGGGAGTGAGTTCAGGTGTGGAGACAAGAGGATGCTGGGAAGTGTAGTGCAGACAAGGACAGACAGGTGCAGACGAGGACTGTGACATTACTCCCCCCTCCAGGTAGGCGTGACCTTACACCTTAGAACAGGGGTGGGGGGGTGGGCATCCTGGAGTTCGTGATGGGAAGGCGGACCGGGTGCAGGAGGACGGACTCCAAGATGGACCAGGCGGCCATGGCTGAGCAGGACGTGGGCGTGGCCAGGGCGGAGCAGGACGAACCCTCAGGCGTTCAGGGTGGTGAGGACCCTTCGGGCGGCCATGGCGGAGAGGAACCGTCGGGTGGCTATGGTGGTGAGGACCCTTTGGGTGGCCCTGGTGGTGAGGACCCTTCGGGTGGCCATGGCGGTGACCTATGGCCCCCAGCCAAAAAATTATTGGGGAGAGTGACTGGATGAGGGACAGACTCTGGGACAGGCTGGGCAGACGTGCCGTAAACCACCTCAGGCTGGGCAGACGGGACGTGAGCAGACCCAGACTGGGTAGACGGGACCTTAACAATCTCTGGCTGGGCAAGCGGTGAGGGTTCTTTGCTGGACGGGACCAGTGGCGAAGGTTTTGAGCTGGGCGGAACCAGCGGTGAAGTGGGCTTTGAACTGGGCGGAACCAGCGGTGAAGAGGGCTTTGAGCTGGGCGGAACCAGCGGTGAAGGAAGCTCTAGGCTGGATGGGACCAGCGGCGAAGGAAGCTCAGGGCTGGACGGGACCAGCGGCGAAGGAAGCTCTGGGCTGGGTTCATGGGCTGTAACGAATGTGTGTGCTGCCCACACACACCAAACAGCCATGGATCCCACAAGGAGCGCTGCGTCCTCCAGAGCTGGCTGGACGGTCTCTGGCTGGACGGTCTCTGGCTGGACGGTCTCTGGCTGGACGGTCTCTGGCTGCTCTGGCTGGACGGTCTCTGGCTGGACGTGGCTGACGTGAAGCTCTGGCTGGACGTGGCTGACGTGAAGCTCTGGCTGGACGTGGCTAACGTGAAGCTCTGGCTGGACGTGGCTGACGTGAAGCTCTGGCTGGACGTGGCTGGACAGAACCAGCGGTGAAGGCTCGGCTGGGCTGGACGGAACCAGCGGTGAAGGCTCGGCTGGGCAGGACGGGACCAGCGTTGAAGGCTCGGCTGGGCTGGACGGGACCAGTGGTGAAGACATGGCGTGCCAAGGGAGGAAGCTCTCCAGGCATCTGGAGAGTGCCTCTCTCCAGTCCAGACCAGAGAGATCTGGAAGCTCCCTTGGGTCGACCACCTTGGCCCCCCGCCGGTAACACGCCTTGATCACCTCATCGCCTAGCGAGCAGGAGGCAGCGAGTGGAACAAAGCCCCAGGTAAAGTGGAACAGATCACGGCTCTCCAGCGCCAAAGCCGTGATCTGTCCCGCAAGCTCCCAACTCATGATGTGGTCAGTTCTTCTCAGCCAGGACGAGAATTCTTACCTTATCGTCCAACTTAGGGCGGTCAGTAGTTCTGTCGCAGTTGTGGTGCGGGTTGAAGAAGGAGGCTGAGGCAAAAGCTCCAATGCAAATATTTACTAAGTGTAAACTCAAAAACTGGTACAAGCAGGCAAACAGGCAGAACAACTCACAACACTATAAGAAAGACTAACTACTGACAAAGAGTGACTGAACTGAAGGAACTAAATACAAGTACAAATCAAACATAACAAGGTGAAGACAGGTGACACAGATGATGATAACGATGAACAGGTGGATGATTGAGGGAGTGAGTTCAGGTGTGGAGACAAGAGGATGCTGGGAAGTGTAGTGCAGACAAGGACAGACAGGTGCAGACGAGGACTGTGACAAGCACATAACTATAGAATCAATTCTGAATAAGCATGTGAACGCCGTCAGCGTTAACCCTCTGGGGTCTAAGGTGTTTTTGGGGTCCTTGAGATGTTCTGACATGCTGTGACATTTGTGTTTTTTTTCAGTTGCTTATAAACATATTAATGGCACAGGTGAAATTACTCTATATTTAGCACAAACAGGGCTACGGTAATATGTGATATAATATGTATGTACATGTTTGTATGTTTTCAATAATATTGGTTATTGAAAAAACTAAAAATTAAAGTTTCTGAAATAAGGCTACAAAACACATAATAAATATGTGTCCACAAGACTTTTGACTAATGGATGTTGTTGCCTAGTGTTTTTTCTTCAAAATGATCTGAAAAACATCCTGCCTAATCATTCACATAAAACTGTGAATTGGGTTTTATTGTGAAAAACTTTTTTTGTTTGCCAAGGCAATATGCGAATGGGCTTGAACAGTCCAAACCCCATCATGAATAATTAGGTGATTCTCACCTGACCCGCATAATAATGAGCCTTTCATTCAGGTGTTACACAAGGAAAAATCGAAAGGACAACATACACATATATATATATGAAGAGTTCAGATGCAAAAGCCTCTAAGTGCCATTTGAAATTTTCTTCTAGAATGATAATTTTTATCAAGCTTGTATATTTAAGTTCAGTAATTTCACTTAAATGGCAATGAAGATTACCTAATAATTGTCATTTAAGTGAAATTACTGAACTTAAAATGTACAAGCTTGCTAAAAATGATCATTCTAGAAGAAAATTTAAAATGGCACTAGAGGCTTTTGCATCTGAACTCTTCATATATATATATATATATATAATCAAAATATAAATGAAAGTCAAAAACCCATTTTTAGTCATACCTGGAAACAAATCCTGGTCAAATAGGTTATATGGGTCATTGTATAGAATTGGTTCAAAGTTAGAGTTGGAAACATCTTGAAAAGATTTTTTTTTCCATATAAAGTATTATAAGCTTGCATTGGATAACAGTTGATTAGTTTATTTTTTACAAAACATAGGCTACTATATATTTAACATATGAGCAGAAACTGTCTAACTAAAGCTTATTTGATGTCTATTTTATAGTAAAAACTTTCTAATCTATTTCGTCTGTAACAGTAGGCTATGCATCTGTGCGTTCGTTTGTTCACACACCCAGACACCCGATTCATTTTTAAACAGTCTTTTTGGTTTTACAGATACTAATCTATATTGCGATTAGAACAAATCTCAGTAGTCTTACTAATGTAGGAGCGAGAGTGAATGAACGCACAGCGCGCGCGCGTCTGTGAATTCGTCCATTCATTCGCACACAGACACGCATTTAATATTTAAACAGTCTTTGTGCAGTTTACAGACACTATTCAATAACGCGATTAGAACAAAGCACTTAAGAATAAATGACTTACTACATCAGCTGAATCCGTGCTCCTCGAAATGAAACAGGTAACTGAGTTAACTTTTCCAGGAATTATTCCTCACTGCGCAGCAAGACGAGATAAAGGTTAGGGCGTTCTGATGTGGGCGTTTTCATGGCTTGCCTCAATATTAACGTTTGAATAGCGCGCGCACTCAGTGGGCGTGGTCACATTAACACGTCATACGCTATAATTAGGTGAAAGGAAAAAGACCGAGATCTCTCTCTTTTCATACAGATTACATCAACTGAGAATAGTTGCTTTTTTATATAAATTACTTCATTTAAAAGAAGAGAATTTCAGCTTCATAAAGAGAAATCTTTCGTGTCTCTGTGACAAGTATTTATTGAGTTACAGTTCATTTTTCGGACACGTTTCAGAAAGATTTTTGCGGAGACAGTGTGAGCTGAAAGCGCACCCTGTTTATTTGATTTATTTTACAAAAACACAAGGTTTTGATGTTAATAAGAGTGTACACAAAAAAATAAGACATTTAACAGTTTTGAATGATGTGTAACACTTATATGTAAGCTCAAAATCAACAAAGTATTTTGAGTTTGTTTTGCACTGATAAGAAAAAAAGTGAGCAGATCACGCCAGCGTGATTGCCGACCCCAGAGGGTTAATCACAGGTTCGCGTTTAAAGTCTGATCATTTCGACGGAGGTGAATCAATCAAAATGAACTTTAGCTGGAAATAACATTCAAGAACCGCTTTAAAGCCAAAACATTCTCTGTTACCTTAAATTATATGTTTATCTCTGTAAAGCTGCTTTGAAACAATCCATTGTTAAAAGCGCTATATAAATGAAGATGACTTGACTTGACTCTTGTCCAGTGTGACTCACCGTGGGGTAGGTCTTCCAGTAGGAGGGTGCCAGGTACAGTCTTGTATTCTCTGTGAGGGCTGGCGGAGCGAGATCTTTGATGATGTTTCTGTGACCTTTTCCTGGATTCTTGACATCTCTTCTTTTCTTTCACTATGGAGTGGAGGGAGTTTCGCATGCGTCGTGCTTCTTGTTTAATCTGTTCTTCGGTTATGTTGATTTGCCGGGTTATTTCATCGTAGTCAAAGTGGGCATGCTGGCTGTCCTCTTCTGCCTCTCTCCTTACTGTACTGTCGAACCTTCGGCCAAAGTTGCTGTCAGTCTCCATCTTCTTCTCTTTCATTCCTTCAAGGCTATGCAGTGCTGTCTCTGCATGATAATACGGGTTAGCTGTGGTGGGATCTTTCTGTTGGCGAGTTTGGCATTTCTCTGCCCACTCACTAGGCGGGCTTTTCTCGCATTCACTCCTGACCATACACTCTTCTGGAAGTCTGTTGATGCTCTCATCCTCTGGTTCTCCACAAGATCCGCTCCTACTTGTAGTGGTTGATCTCCCAGGGGCCACACTCTTGCTTCTGTCTTCCATTCCCTCTTGTTCTAGTTTCACCCCCTCCTTTTCTTCCCCATCTTCCTCAAAGGTCACATGGCCTTTTATATCCACTGTTCCAGTCATCATAGGCAGCTGTCTACCAGTCATATCATAGGGTGGTGTATAAGGGTGGAATTTCTATCTTAATGTCTTTATTTCCCATTTTGTCCCTCATTTCCTTCACTAATTGAATTCCTACATCTCTAAATAGGTTCAGCACTTCGTGCTCTCTGTCTCGTTTTTCCTGTCTTTTCTTACTTTTTATCTTGGGCTTTATGGTTTTTTATCAGGGCTCCCATTTCCCTACACATGGCTAAGTCGAATGTTCCCTCCGCTGGCCATTTGGTGTTTAGCTTTTTGGTCCTTTTTTCACACTTTTTTGATAGCTTCTTAATGGTGTCCCTACATATCGGATATTGTGATGCTAGTTGTTCTACGGGAGGCTCATTCTGGGGTGACGTCGAAGCCATCGTCTCAGCACCCTATTATCTGTACTTTTGGTTATTCACTTTGGGGTACAATCACTCAATTCTCTATCAATACTTAACAATTCAGGTATCTGTTTTGTCTTTTTGCAATATTTCAAGATAATTCGTATTGGTACCTCAGACAGTGGCTTCGGCGTCACCTCTCCTACTCTGCTGTATGTACTGTTTTGCCAAATGATGTCCTCCCCCAGGTAAATTGATTCGAAGTCCTAGGTTAAGTTTTCCCCAAACCACCGGCCTTGTGCCGTTATTTCTCCTGCCCTATGTTAGTAGGTGAGAGATGGAGTCAGTTTCACTTCACTTCCTTTGAACATGGTTATTGATACATTTAATTCCTCTCTGGTGCAGGTTTCTAACGTTAAGGGTTCAAATAATTCAATCAGTGTTTTTCGTTCTTTTCTGGTTAAGTGGCTCTTCCCCCTACATCCTCTCTTGCCCGATCTATTCGACCAGCCTTGCGACATTATCAGCTGTCATGGGTACTTCTTCTAATTCTTCTTTGTTCTGCCGTATTTTTATTAGCAAATGGTGAATTTTGTTTGGGTTGTTTCTCAGTACTACCACTACCACCAGCTTGTCCAGTGTCCAGTTGTCCACTAGGACTGGTCTGATTTCTCCTGTACTTCCTACTTCAACAATTGCATCACTTTCCCACTTCACTGGTCTCACACATGAGCCCACTATCATATAAAGGTTCTGCAAAATTGTTAATCCCCCAGATCTGGGGGCCAAAAGTGTGCCCTGTTGCTTTTCAGATATGGGATATACACTGGGTCTAATTTTATCTCTGAGGTTACCAGCAGCGCATCCAGAAGGAGAGATTTGGGGAGCTCAAATTTGTTCAAATGTTGTCGCAGAGTCTCACATTTTATTTGACTTTCAACTACTCTGAACCAGTTTATGTAAGCCCACTCTTGTTCAAGCTGATCAATGTTATTTTGATCAAATCACGTAAGAGCTCATCTCTTATCTGATCTGTTAGCACCCGTCTCTGGCCTTCCTCATTCATGAATTCATTTTCCAACCAAAAGTGATTTTTTATGCCTTTAGTCAATTCTGATGCCCGTCTCAATCTTTCATCCTCTCCCTGTCTCCTGATCCACCTCATATGTCTTTCCCTCTGGTAATCACTAAGTCCGTCCCACATTTGTTCTGCCTTCAACTTCTCAAAAGACTAGCTGCTTATTGTATTATTTTCTTCTCCTTTTTAGTTCTCTTTTTTCTTACAATTTTACACTTTTTGATTTTCTTCTCATTCACACACCCGGGATTTCTTTCACACACTTTTTTCACTATTTTACCTAATGCTCCGATCATTTTACTTTTTTTCTTATCAGAGGTTGTGTCTCTTTGTCAGGGTCACAGAGCTTGCAATCTGGCAGGTGACCAAACAAACGACATAACCAATGTCTTGGAATATTCTTTGTTTTTTTGGCTTTTGTATTTCTGGAGTCTCTCTTCGCTAGTTTGATTTTTACCATCCATTCACTTTTCCTAATTTTCTACTTTTTTATTTCATAGTCTTGATGCTAGCTTTACTTTGTTCTGCTATACTCACAACTTTTCTGTTGTTGCTATTGTTCTCTCTTTTTCAACTCAGTCTATGTCTTATCAGCACTCTGGGGCCCTCTTGGCAGTGTGCCCAGTGTTGACTGCAGGCCCACTCCGTCTGCTTCTACAGTCAGAAGGCACCCCTTCTCTCTATCTGGGAATTTTTACCTATTCTCTTAACTTTACTTTTTAAAGTAATCACCTGTTTCAATCAATATTTTTATTAAACTGATGTGTTTGTAATTTAATGTTCTCTTTCTTTCTTCTCTCTTCACTCTTTACAGTTCTCCACTTTTACTCTATCCACCAGCCGGCACACTTTTTACACTTACAATACTAACAACAATTATAGCATTTCTTTATACCTTTGTCATTCATGCAAGCAAATTCACAGCCCTTCTTGTGATCTGCCCCCTACAGCCCTTCTTGTAGGATTTTTCAACATTCACTCAGGTAAAATACAGCCCTTCTTGTGATTTTTACCCCCTACAGCCCTTCTTGTGGGATTTTTTAACATTCACTCAGGTAAAACACAGCCCTTCTTGTGATTTTTACCCCCTACAGCCCTTCTTGTAGGATTTTTTAACAGTCATTCATGCACATGCATGCGTTTTTCATCTTCTGACCCAAAACCTAGACCTTTTCTTGCTTTCAATTTTGATCTGTTCTTTTTAGGTTCGTTTTACGGCAGGGTTTAATTCAACAGAATATGTTAAAATATTTACCAACCAAGATGACTGCTCTGTCAGGAATCACACGAAACAAATTTAAGCAAAAACTGCTTACCTTATTTTTGGTCAACCTTTTGTTTTCGTGAGATCACCGCCAGGGGCCGCCACCAAGGTTGTTCCCCTCTCGAAGCTCCTGGCTGGGGCTCGCCAATTATGTCGTGGCAAATTCTCGGTCTTCGGTTTCAATTTTCAAAGTCTGGTTCGATTCTCAGAAGAAATCTTTCAGAGTCGAGGTTTCAGGTCTCAGAAGAAAATAACTTTATTGAGCAGTTCAACAAAGTGAGATGTCAGCTGGGTCATCTGAACCCTTACAAAAAATAACTGCAGTACAATGAAGTACAACTGCAATAAAACTGCAGTTTAAAGCAGTATAACTGCAGTACAATGAAGTACAACTGTAGATTTGCAGTATTAACGAAGTATAGATACAATATAACTGCAGTACATTGAAGTACAACTGCAGTAAAACTGCAGTACAAAAAGTACAACTTCAGAATAGTGAAGTGAAACTGCAGTACAACTGTAGATTTGCAGTAAAATGAAGTAGCCTATAGATACAATAACTGCAGTTCAGTGATACACTTTAAAAAGTGATAGACTTGAGGGGTGGTCACGTGACCCAGAGCGAGATGGCTGCTTGAGTTCTCTGCTCCGCTCTTATGTTTATTTAATTTGCATTTTTTCCCTCCAAATCTATCGCTCTACTTCATTTAAGGACCGTCAGTTATGTCTGACCCCAGTTTAGACAAAGAATTTCCGATTTTCGGATCAACACGTTCGCAGAAAGCAAAAGAAAAGGACAAAAAGAAGACCACTCATTCCTCGTCGCCAACAGAAGCTATTGCTAATGAAACAGAGGCCCAATCGGACATGGCGCTGATACTCTCTGAAATAAAAGCCAACGGTTCTCGTCTCGATGGGATAACTAATCGGCTGGAGGGAATAGCTGGATCAGTTTCCTCGTTGCAAAACTCTTTCGCGGCCCTCACTGAGAGGATCGAGGGTATTGAGACCCGTCTAACTGAGGCTGAGGGGAGGATCTCTTCCGCGGAAGACTCGGCGGTAGTGTCCGAGGGCCAACTTGCTAACTTACTGACTAAGGTGGAACAACTTCAGTCAAAAGTGGACGATTTAGAGAACAGAGGTCGTCGAAAGAATTTGAGAATAGTTGGTCTACCTGAAGGAGCGGAAGGCTCCGGTTCGCTCACGTCGTTTCTCCGTTCCTCTATCCCCAAATGGCTGGATTTGCCCGCGGACTCTCTCGCCTTGGATATCGAGAGG
The DNA here is from genome assembly GCA_030578255.1 of Tiaroga cobitis. Taxonomy (NCBI): domain Eukaryota; kingdom Metazoa; phylum Chordata; class Actinopteri; order Cypriniformes; family Leuciscidae; genus Tiaroga; species Tiaroga cobitis. The sequence continues at coordinate 3,202,617 of CM060608.1, forward strand.
GCTCATCGATCTCCTACTTTTGCGCCCAGTAATCTGAACTCATCACCGAGGAGTGTTCTGATTCGTTTTCTGCGGTTTACTGAAAAGGAAACTGTTCTCAGAGCAGCGTTGAAGAAGACGATTAACCACGAGGGCGCGGAGCTTCGGTTTTATTCGGACTTATCTACCAGTGTTCTGCAGAAGCGTCGCGAATTCAGCTCAGTGGTCAAGACTATGGCCTCTCGTGGCTTATATCGCGGATTCGCCTACCCTGCCCGTCTCAGGTGTTTACACATGGGGAAGATTCGCTTGTTCGATGATCCGAACTCGGCTAAAGCTTTTCTGGACTCTCTGGACAGATAACTCGGACCTGCTGTAATGTCCTTATTTCTTGGAGGATTATCTTTCTTTTTGAACTCACCAGATTTGTAAGTTTGGATTTTTATTTAAAACATTTACTTTTTCTTACTTTTTATTTAATTTAATTTTTATTTAATTAAATTTTTTATTATTATTATTTAATTTAAATGTTTGTATTTATTTATTCTTTGTATTAATTTATCAACTTTTTTTTTTATTTTTATATCACTGTACTTCGCTGCTTTTAATATTCGTTATGTAGGATCGTTTTTCCTTCTAGACGCCGTAGTGACAATTTTTTTATTTTTTTTAAATCAGTGGGTTCAGTTATTTTAATCACGTATTCTATTCTATAGAGTATTATAGGAGCTATTCTTGAGGGGGCTATTTTTCTCAGTGGCATCAGTATGATGACAGGTTTATTTATGTTCATCATCTTATTTTGTGACTGTTTGATGTTACCTGTGCCCTATCGTTTGGGGATGGGGCCTGGGGGGGTGGGTTTATTCGGGGTAATTCAGTGTTCAATTCGTGGTACTGTTCTGTTCAAATTTGGTGTCTTTTATGTGCGAGATTTACTTTTGCCAGCTCATCAGCATCTTAACATTTTATTTTTGGTCTTTTTCGTATGCATGGTATTGTTAAGCTTGTAACTTGGAATGTGAAGGGTATCGGCCATGTTATAAAGAGGAAGAAAATTTTGACATTTCTTAAAAAAGAGCACGTGTCCATCGCTCTGTTGCAGGAAACCCATTTGTCGGACACTGAACATTGTAAACTCAAAAGGGACTGGGTTGGTAAGATATATTACTCTTCTTTTACATCGAACAGCAGAGGTGTAGCCATTTTAATTCACAAGAACATCCCATTCAGTCTGGATTATGTAGAGTCTGACTCTGAAGGGAGGTTTGTATTAGTTTCAGGCTATATTTTTGGTGTACATCTCACTATTGGAAATGTATATGCCCCAAATACTGACTGCCCCAGTTTTATATCCCAGACAATTTTGCAGTTTAACCGGTTTTGTGGAAACCTGGGGTTCTTGGGTGGTGATTTTAACTGCATAATGGATAGTAACCTGGATAAATCCCCCCCGCAGACCCTAACATGCCATAAATCCTCCCACTCTTTACGAAATGTTTGTAAAGATTTAGGCCTAGTAGATATTTGGAGGGAGCTGCACCCAAAAGACAGAAATTATACATTTTATTCTCATCCTCATAATTCTTACTCTAGGTTGGATTACTTCTTTACACCATCTGAACGTATTCACCAAGTGAAATCTTGCCATATTGGCCCTATTGTTTTGTCCGACCATAGCCCTGTCTACTTAGACCTTGATGTCAATGTGTCCATTCCTAAATCCAATTATTGGAAGTTTAATATTTCACATTTGAATAATGATGATTTTTGTATGTTCCTTAAGCAGAAAATAGTTAATTACTGGCAGGACAATCAAAACTCTCCTGTTTCCTCAGCGACAAAATGGGATGCTGCTAAAGCGGTTTTACGGGGCCACATTATATCCTATGCTTCCTTAGTGAATAAAGTCAAGACCCAAAAAAGGAGAGAATTAGAGGCCGAATTAAATCACTTAGAAAATCAACACAAACAAATACCAAATCAGACAAATTGGATTCATTTGAACAGAGCCAGAGCTAAGTTAAATTTAGACCATACAGAGCATATTAAGAAATTACTATTTTTTAGTAAGCAAACATATTACGAATTTGGAAATAAGCCCAGCCATTTACTTGCATATCAGCTAAAAAAAGCACAACAAGAGAGAGTTATAAAGGCAATCAGGACCCCAGAGGGCAGTGTATCTTTTGATCCCCAGATAATTAATGATACTTTTTCTGATTTTTATAGGACTTTATATAAAGCTGAGGACGAAGGAGCTTTGATGGGGGATTTATCAGATTATTTGCGTAAGATTTCTCTTCCTATTGTTTCTGAAACAAACAGAACTCTTTTAAATGCCCCCTTCACTTAGGAGGAAATTTGGCAAGCTATTCAATCGACGCCCTCAGGTAAAGCGCCGGGCCCAGACGGGTTCCCACTCGAATTTTACAAGCAATTCTGGCAGGATATAAGCCCAATCTTAATGCCGGCAATTAATAACCTTTTTGAGTTAAATTTAATTCCTGATTCTTGGTTCTCTGCCGTCATTAGTCTCATTTTAAAAAAAGACAAAGACCCGTTGGATTGCTCTTCTTACCGCCCGATTAGTTTATTGAATGTAGATTATAAAATTGTGGCTAAAGCAATGGCTCGGCGCCTTGAATCTGTCCTTCCTTCTGTCGTTTCGCCGGACCAGACCGGATTTGTAAAATCTAGATATGGCTCTGATAATATTCGTAGATTATTGAATATTCTAGATCATGTACATGTGACCAAAGACCCCACTTTAATTGTGTCGCTTGATGCCGAAAAGGCATTCGATAGGGTGGGATGGCCTTTCCTTTTCGCTGTATTAGAGAGGATAAACCTAGGACATAATTTCATTAACTTGATTAAATTGTTATATTCCCAGCCAATGGCGGCAGTCAATACAAACCGGTTAATGTCTAGTAGATTTCCTGTTGGCAGAGGATGCCGTCAAGGCTGCCCTCTCTCACCTCTCTTATTTTCTTTGGTCATCGAACCCCTGGCAGCAGTAATGAGGGCAAATACAAGCATACTGGGTATTCGAGTTGGCTCAGATGAGCATCGTATTTCACTTTATGCCGACGATGTGCTATTATATTTTAAGTACCCTGAGACTTCGGTTGATGCAATTCTTTCCATTATCAGAGAATATAGCACATTTTCAGGATATAAAATTAACCTAAATAAATCTCAGGCCTTGTGCTTATATGCTCCCCCTGAAGCTGGTTTGGGTTCCCCGTTTCGTCTAGCTCCTTCTGGTTTTCAATATCTGGGAATAAATGTTACACCCGATTTGTGTGATTTATTCAAAGCTAATTACACCCCATTAATTACCAAAATTAGCCAGGACTTGTCCGACTGGTCAAATCTCCCCATTTCATTTCTGGGCAAGATTAATGTAATAAGGATGAACATTCTTCCCAGACTGAACTTTCTATTTCAAAGTTTGCCCTGCTATTTGACTGTTGCTTTCTTTAAAAAGTTAAATTCTATCATATCAAAATTCATCTGGAATAAAAAAAAGCCTAGACTCAAATTTTCTACTTTACTGAAACCCAGGGAACTGGGAGGGGTCTCACTCCCTAACTTCCAGTTATATTTTTGGTCTGCTCAGATAAAAAATATGATACATTGGTTTCTTAATAGATTGGATTCACGTTGGGTAGGAATTGAGTCCTCGAGATGTTTCCCAAACTTGTTATGCACTTTACCATTTATTTACAGTGTACATAAAATAGAATCAGTGTCCAATATTTATACGGTATCAAACACTCTCCTGGCTTGGAAAGACGTTTTGAAGTATCTGAATATTCCACATATTTTATCTTTAAAATCTCCTATTTCATTCAACCCTGACCTACCCCCTGCTATTCAGAACATTGGTCTTCGATCATGGAGACTAAGGGGAATTTTGGAGCTGGACCAGTTATTTGACAAGGGCAATCTAAAATCATTTCAGTTGTTAAAACAGCAATTTAACTTACACAATAATGATTTCTACAAATTCTTGCAACTACGACATTTTCTGGAATCACTTTTAAAGGACAATAGAATACGCTTTGATCTTTCTGATATAGAAAAACTATTGCATTCTTCAATTTCCCTCAAAAGGAAGATTTCTGCTTTTTATACTATATTATCTAATGTCGGGCCTTCCTCCTTTGACCCTCTGAAACTGATATGGGAAAAAGACTTTGAAACAAATTTCAGTGACGAGGCGTGGTTATCGGTATGCTCCGGCGTTTTTTTTAGAGGAGCCTCTATATTGAATCATGAGCAAAACTTTAAGTTCATTTACAGGACTTATTTAACACCGGCTCGTCTCCATAAGATTTTCCCTAATGTCTCCCAATTGTGTTTCAAGTGTAAGTCTGATATTGGCACAGTGATGCATACGTTTTGGAGCTGTGACATGATTAAGGTGTACTGGAAAGAAATACATAAAATTGTTCAGAGGATTATTGGTAAATCTTTTGCTCTATCTCCGAGTATCTATCTCCTGAACTATAAAGCTGAATTGCACCTCAACCATGATCTAGAATGTGTTCTATATCTTTGTACCTACTTAGCGAGGAAATGTATACTCCTGTTGTGGTCCACTCCTCATGTCCCTTCTGTTAATATGTGGATGAATCAAATTGCTATTTTCCTTCCCTTAGAAAAGCTAACTTGTGACTTACGCCGGAGGTCTAATGATTTCTGGCGTATTTGGTCCCCTCTCTGGAATTTTGACTGTTGAATGTTTTTAATTCTTCACTCTTGTTGTTTTTTTTGTTTTTTTTTGTTTTTTTTACTACCCTTCACTCGACCCTTTAACTACCAGTTGATGGATGATTGTATGTGCTGCCATGAGACACCTGTACCACGGTTCTGATATTGTAAAACTATAAAAACTTTTTTTTTTTTCAATAAAAAAAAAAAAAAAAGTGATAGACTTAAAAAAAAAACCTCAAAGTCAGGGTCTCAGTAATTTCACTTTAATGGCAATGAGATCATTTTTGTTGCCATTAAAAAGTGAAATTACTGAACCTAAATAAAGGAGCTTTATGAAAAAAAATCAGATGAACTTTTTGTTTTTTGCATCCGAAGTCTTGGCCTACCATTAATATTACACTGTACTGACTGTACTGCAGTTATGCTGTATTGTGCGACACTAACTTTTTCACCCGCGTATAGCCCACGTGACCAGAGCTTCCTTCGCGCGAGCGCACCGCGGTCGTTGTCCTGACAACGAGTCTCGAGAGCAGCTGATGCTCGTTACGGCCAGCCTGCGTCTTTTCCCGTGGTGTCTGATCCATAAAATTCGGTTTGGTTAATTTCCTTACTGAAAATATCGTTCATATACGTTCATATTTATGGACTATCACAATTAAAACACAAAGACATTACAGCATTACAACCCGTGGTGACGGTCATTCACAAGTGGGATGGAAGAGAAGCGTTTTCTGGAAGAAAAGAAGTTCATTAGCAAGAGTGTTGGCCTTGTCAAGTCATTCAGTTTAGAGGTGAGTATAACGTAAAATGTCCTCATATCTGTTGTTTTTGTTTTGTTTGTTTTTTGTTTTTTTTTTATTTAAACAGGAAAAGATTAAGAGCAATCGGGCCTGACTCAGCATAAAACTGATTTTCAGCAGGTTCCTGTTCTGCAGAACATGAATACCTCAAACACAACAGAACTCCAAGACCATACAATAACAAACACACAACAACAAGCACACAGACCACGACAGTAAACAAGCATCAGCAGGAGGCCATAAAGCCATCTCAGTGGTCACAGATATACCTGTCCATCAGATGGCGAGCACAAGTTTGTTTAAATAGTCGTATTGATGTTATAGATCTGATGTGCTGTGGAGTCTCATTCCAGGCTCTAGTGAGCAAATTAAAGAAAGATCTCTGTCCATAGCAGTTCCTAAAAGCCGGTATAGGGAGAAGTCCATTTGCAACAGATCTCGTAGTGCATACGAGCCTTGAACTGAGTTTAGGAGCCAGCGCAGTCAATCCCGCAGTAGCATGACCATTTAAGATCTGATAAAAAAGGTTCAAACCATGGCTTATTCTATAGTTCTGAAATGTCAAGGCATTACTCAAATATAGTGCAACACAGTGGTGAGTCCAGCCTGGAAGCCTGTTGTGGATCTTATAGGCTCTATTGTAGAGTCTCGCTACAGGTTCAAGGATCTCATTTGTTGTGAGTGACCAAACAGGTAAACAATACGACAGAGTGGACAATATAATGGCATGAAGATATGTTTTAGAAACAGAATGCAGTAGATATGGTCTAATTTTACTATAAACAAATAACTTTTGGTTTAACTTTCTGATTAAAATTTGGACATGGTCACGATAAGTAAGATGTGAGTCAAGAGAGACTCCCAAATACTTATACGTGGATGCAATTGAAAGTTTTTGATTAGAAAAAGTGATGAAATTTGATATAGACAGTTGTTTCCTAGATGAATAGAAATACATACATTCTGTTTTCTTAGTATTCAGTGTTAAATGGTTATCCTGGAGCCAATCATGTAGATGCTGTAGGTCTAAGTTAAGTTTGTAATTAATTGTATCAATATCTGAGCCAGACAAAAAAATGACAGTGTCATCAGCATATAATAAAGTATTAGAAACATCAAACACATTAGGAAGATCATTGATGTACATAAGGAAAAGTAAAGGACCTAAGATGCTGCCCTGTGGAACTCCCATAGAACACACTCGTGACTGTGATGTTACTGAGCCGATTCTTACAGTCTGAGATCTGTCACTTAAATATGATTTAAACATATCTATTGCAGAGGAGGACAAATGAAAAGAAAAAAGTTTATTTAACAAAATTTGATGATTGACTGTATCGAAGGCTTTTCGAAAGTCTATGTATATGACTCCAGTAACCTGACCTTTATTTAAAGACGCCCGTATCTGCTCAGTAAAAAGTAGCAAAGCCGACATAGTCGACCGCAGTGGTCGAAAACCATGCTGACAATCACTGAGCAGGTTATTGTATTCAAGGTGATTAATTAATTGGTTATATAATGTTTTTTCAAGTAACTTAGAAACAGTTGGAAGAATTGCAATTGGGCGGTAATTCGAGATATTAGTTGGATCCTCAGACTTAAGAATCGGGGTGATCTGGGCTGTTTTCCACATGGCAGGAAAAACTGATTGCCTAATACACAGATTAACTAAATGATGGAAGAGCGGAATAAGTGTACTAGCGTGAGTTTTAAGAAAAATCATATTTAAATTATTTGCATCACAAGCATGAGAAGCATTCAAAGAACCCAAAATGTTAGTTATATCGCTTTGTGCAATTTCAGAAAAGGAGAATTGCTGAGATGCTGCCGGTACTGATGGGAGAAACTGAGGAACAATAAATCCAGAAGATAACCTCTGAACAGATACAACAAAATACTCGTTGAAAGAATTAGCAATTTTATCATGATCAGTGAGAAGAGTACCATTTATGGATAGTTGTAAACTGTTATTATTTTTTAATTTATTTTCACCAGTTATAGATTTAATTGTTTTCCATAATGTTCTTGGGTTGGAAACCGTTCGATTAATTTGATTTTCAAAACATAGCTGTTTTGCTTTGAATAATTCAAAATTGCACTTATTTCTGAACTGTGTGAAAATATGCTTAGCCTCAGGTGTTTTTAATGATCTGTATGCTTTCAAATAGGTGGCCTTCTTTTTTAAAAGCTGCAAAATGTCCGGAGTTACCCAAGGTATTGTATTTTGCCTGATATATATTTTACAAGTAGTAGTACATTTTTGATGTAGTGTCTCCACTCTTTTAAAATCTGTTTATTTTAATTTTAGATTAGTGTAAAAAAGACTTAATATGTTATTCAAACCGGTGAGCAAATAAGAGGAAACGCCGCTTCCGTACTGTAGCGTAGTTTTACACTGTTTACGTTATTTTTTAGAGCTGCGTCACGGCAGATTGTGTATGTTTGCAGCATTATTTTCTTTATCACTTTTAATGCATTTTTTTTTAAACTATCTGTATTGTATAAAGCACTATACATAATGGTGACTTTACTTAAATTGTTTCAATTTAATATTAGGAATATTTGGAATATCAGACAGTAACTTACTGGATATACACAAAAATACAAGCAATTATGTTTAATAGTTTGACATTAATGGGCAGAAAAGGATAAAAAAAATACTTTTTATGGTGTGATTATTTAGGAAAATGCACTGGTAACAACTAAAGATCAAAAATGTAATTGAACAGAAGATAATGGCTGCTGCGAAACAAATATGCACTCACAAAATTTAAAAATTGTGTCTTTCTGCTTTTTTCCAGAAATGCATGTTATTGGGCAAATTGCGTAGACTGTCAATGGAGTGACAGAAAGCTCTCAGATTTCATCAAAAAGATCTTCAATTGTGTTCTGAAGATGAACGAAAGTCTTGCGGGGTTGGAATGACATGAGGGTGAGTAATTTAACTTTTTAACTGGAGTGTTCAAACTCATTATTAATGTAGAACAATAAACCATAAATTACCTGGAAATAGTATGAATACTTTCCACAAACACTTGCAGACACCAAGTTAAAGGGTTCACCCAAAAATGAAAATTCTGTCAGTAATTACTCACCCTCATGTTGTTCCAACCCCGTAAGACCTTCGTTCATCTTCGGAACACGAATTAAGATTATTATTTATTAGGGCCCAAGCCTTGAAAAGGCGAAGGCCCTATTGTTTTCCTAAGGATTATTATTATTAGGGCCCAAGCCTTGAAAAGGCGAAGGCCCTATTGTTTTCCTTAGGATTATTATTATTCTTCTTCCGACTTATTAGGGCCCAAGCCTTGAAAAGGCGAAGGCCCTATTGTTTTCCTAAGGATTATTATTATTCTTCTTCCGACTTATTAGGGCCCAAGCCTTGAAAAGGCGAAGGCCCTATTGTTTTCCTTAGGATTATTATTATTATTATTATTATTATTATTATTATTAGGGCCCAAGCCTTGAAAAGGCGAAGGCCCTATTGTTTTCCTAAGGATTATTAGGGCCCAAGCCTTGAAAAGGCGAAGGCCCTATTGTTTTCCTAAGGATTATTATTATTCTTCCGACTTATTAGGGCCCAAGCCTTGAAAAGGCGAAGGCCCTATTGTTTTCCTAAGGATTATTATTATTAGGGCCCAAGCCTTGAAAAGGCGAAGGCCCTATTGTTTTCCTAAGGATTATTATTTATTAGGGCCCAAGCCTTGAAAAGGCGAAGGCCCTATTGTTTTCCTTAGGATTATTATTTATTATTAGGGCCCAAGCCTTGAAAAGGCGAAGGCCCTATTGTTTTCCTTAGGATTATTATTAGGGCCCAAGCCTTGAAAAGGCGAAGGCCCTATTGTTTTCCTAAGGATTATTATTTATTATTAGGGCCCAAGCCTTGAAAAGGCGAAGGCCCTATTGTTTTCCTTAGGATTATTAGGGCCCAAGCCTTGAAAAGGCGAAGGCCCTATTGTTTTCCTTAGGATTATTATTTAGGGCCCAAGCCTTGAAAAGGCGAAGGCCCTATTGTTTTCCTTAGGATTATTATTAGGGCCCAAGCCTTGAAAAGGCGAAGGCCCTATTGTTTTCCTTAGGATTATTATTTATTATTAGGGCCCAAGCCTTGAAAAGGCGAAGGCCCTATTGTTTTCCTTAGGATTATTATTTAGGGCCCAAGCCTTGAAAAGGCGAAGGCCCTATTGTTTTCCTAAGGATTATTATTTATTATTAGGGCCCAAGCCTTGAAAAGGCGAAGGCCCTATTGTTTTCCTTAGGATTATTAGGGCCCAAGCCTTGAAAAGGCGAAGGCCCTATTGTTTTCCTAAGGATTATTATTTATTATTATTATTATTTTACTACCTTTTGGGCACTTTTGGGGGCCTTAACGTGCTCGAAAACTCTTGAAACTTTGCACACATCTCAGAACCCGCGGCCATCAGGGCCGGGCTGAAGCTGGTACCCGGGCGTGGCAGGGGGGCTCGACAGCGCCCCCTGGAACGGGGTTTGAACACTTGGTCCATAAATCAAACACGCTTGCATGTAATAATATGAAACTCAGTACACATATAGATCTCATCGGTTCATATATACTTCATGCTCTTACTTTTTACCCCAGCCCAACAGGAAGTCGGCTATTAAGGGTTGTTTGGAAAACACATGCAATGGAATGTGAAATACTCCTCCTAGAGAATTCAAACACACGGCACGAAACTCGGTCAGCATGAAGTCAAGACACTGAGGATGAAAAATTGCCAGGGGATTTTTGATATCTCGAACGGTTTGGCCGTGGCGAGTAAACGAAATTATGGCGAGAAACGTGAAACAGGAAGTGTGTTATAACTACTGCATACATTAACTAATCTCGATGAAACTTCAGCAGTGTGTTCGTTGTAAGAGCCCGATCACATGGATGTGACTATTGTGAGTCAAAGTTATAGCGCCACCAACTGGAAGCAGGAAGTGTGTCACTTTCAAAATGCTTTTAAATCACCCTCTTATTTTTACCCGATTTGCTTCAAACTTCATGTGCATAATGTAGACACACGCCAGATGTAGACCTGTGAAAGGATTATTGATATCTTAGATACTGTTGCCATGGCAATGCATCAAACATTAATATTCCTTTTTTTAAGCTTTTTCATGCTTTTTTATGCTTTCGGGCACTTTTGGGGTTCTTAACGTGCTCAAAAACTCTTGAAACTTTGCACACGGGACAAAACCCGCGGCCATCAGGGCCAGGCTGAAGCTGGTACCCGGGCGTGGCAGGGGGGCTCGACAGCGCCCCCTTGAACGGGTCAGACAATTTGGTCCATATATCCAACACGCTTTACCCTATTTGCTTCAAACTTGATGTGTATAATGTAGACACAAGCCAGATGTAGACCTGTGAAAGGATTGTTGATATCTTAGATGCTGTTGCCGTGACAACGCATCAAACTTTAATATTCTTTTTGGATACTTTTGAGATTCTTAGCGCACTTTTGGGGCCCTTAACATGCTCAAAAACTCTTGAAACTTTGCACACGGGTCAGAAACCGCGGCCATCAGGGCCGGGCTGAAGCTGGTACCCGGGCGTGGCAGGGGGGCTCGACAGCGCCCCCTGGAATGGGGTCCGAAAACTTGGTCCATAAATCAAACAGGCTTTACCCGATTTGCTTCAAACTTGATGTGTATAATGTAGACACACGCCAGATTTAGACCTGTGAAAGGATTGTTGATATCTTAGATGCTGTTGCCGTGACAACGCATCAAACTTTAATATTCTTTTTGGATACTTTTGAGACTCTCAGCGCACTTTGGGGGCCCTTAACGTGCTCAAAAACTCTTGAAACTTTGCACACGGGTCAGAACCCGTGGCCATCAGGGCCGGGCTGAAGCTGGTACCCGGGCGTGGCAGGGGGGCTCGACAGTGCCCCCTGGAACGGGGTCCGAAAACTTGGTCCATAAATCAAACACGCTTGAATGTAATAATATGAAACTCGGTACACATATAGATCTCATCGATTCATATATCCTTTGTACTTTTACTTTTTACCCCAGCCCAACAGGAAGTCGGCTATTATGGTTTGTTTGGAAGCGTATGCCCCTGGAATTCGATATACTCCTCCTAGAGAATTCAACCAATCGCCACGAAACTCGGTCAGCATGAAGTCAAGACATTGAGCATGAAAAATTGCCAGGGGATTTTTGATATCTCGAACGGTTTGGCCGTGGCGAGGAAACGAATTTATGGCGAGAAACGTGAAACAGGAAGTGTGTTATAACTTCAGCATACAGTAACTGATCTTGATGAAACTTTAGCAGTGTGTTCGCTGTAAGAGGCCGATCACATGGATGTGACTATTGTGAGTCAAAGTTATAGCGCCACCAACTGGCAGCAGGAAGTGTGTAACTTTCAAAATGCTTTTAAATCACCCTCTTATTTTTACCCGATTTGCTTCAAACTTTATGTGTATAATGTAGACACACGCCAGATGTAGACCTGTGAAAGGATTATTGATATCTTAGATACTGTTGCCGTGACAACGCATCAAACTTTAATATTCTTTTTGGATGCTTTTGAGACTCTTAGCATGCCTGAAATTGCTTAAAATTGCATGAAACTTGACAGACAGATCACATTTATTAGCCAGTAGACATGTGCAAAGTTTCAGAAACGGGCGTGGTGCAGGGGCTCAGTAGCGCCACCTTTTGTGACAAAAATGTGTGTGTGGGGGGGGTTAGTTTCATCTACAGTTACAAAACTTTTTCAACTTGATGAAAATACTTTAAAGATGCTAAATTGTGAACGGATATTGAATATCTCAAACGGTTTTGCTATGGCGAGGGATTATGTCAAAAAAAGAATCAGGAAATGTCTCATATCTTTCTAAAATGTAATTATACACCATTTATTTTTCTATAAAATTATACTAATATTAGAACTAAACCCATTGTCTTCCTTTTTTTCAATTTAAGATTTATGTTTAAGTTTAAAAACAGCCAGAATGGTTGTTTAGCCAAAAAAATAAAAAAAATTAAAATCATTCATAGTGCTTTACTGCCCTCTTGTGTTCAAAATCAGGTAGGCCAATTGATGCTACTATGGGAATATTTTCCCACCGTGACTCCGCTGGGGGCTTTAAAATCGCTAACTTGAAAGCGAAAGTAACGGACGTCTCCACAAGACGTGCAGCTGTGAGCATTTTCGTTTCATTTTAAAAGAAGCCCCATTTCGGGGGCGGATTTCTTGAATGTATTTTACAAAATCACAATGTTGTGTTTGATTGCGAGTATCCAAAAATTAGTAAACACTTTGCAGTTTGAATGATCTTCTTGAATAAAATGACGGAGTAGCCAATGTTTCCACTGTTCGATCGCGGACGTCCACACGGACATTGATAATGGTGGCGCGTGCAGAGCGCGTGCTTGAATTGTGAGTTCAATAGTCTATTATTTTTCACGGAAAACACAACAACAAAAGAGTATAATGATAGATTCGCTTAAATAGGCGCTTTTACATAAAATAGCCTATTCCGTCATAATCTTTTCAGTCAGCTCTTCACTCTCGTGATTAATGAAATTTGACTCCTGTTGCTGATATTTGCTGCAACTTTCGTTCAGCTCACAATTTAGTAAGCAAACACGCTTCAAATGTGTTTATTTTATTTTTGTGTATATATATGTGTGTATATATATATATATATATATATATTATATATATATATATATATATAGCTTATGTTTCAAATATGAGTTAATTAACAATCGTTGGAAAGAATGATACTTTTAAACATATCACTAAACCGTCATTAGGTGTCGCCAGGCGACCGTCTTAATGAGCGAGTCATTGATTCATTCGTTCAAACGATTCGTTCGAACGGCTGAGTCATTCATGAATGAGACAGATTATGGATTGGTCGTTGAATCTTTGAGTCAACCGATTTGTTCAAAATGCTGAATCATTCAGTAATGAGAACGCGTTGCTGTGAGATGCTCGATGGTTCTGCTGTGATCTTTGTCGAACTATTTTCGCTGCTGAAACAGAAAAAAAGTCAATATTGCATCTAAAATGTAAGTGATTTGACGTGTGTGTGTGTGTGTGTGTGTGTGTGATTGTGTCTGTTACAGTGATTGTTTAACCCTTGTTAAAGTTTAGGCTTTGTATTTTTGGATATATATCTTTTTATATATAAAAAAATTGCATACAACCCATATATTTTAAATGTATTGTTTGCTTTAAATTACATTGAGATTTGTATGTTTGGTAATTGAACCTGAATGAATTTTAAATGAATGTGCGATATTTCAGATCATATTTTTGTTTTCCTTAAAATTTGAACTAACACTAACTTTACTCTCATCTGAATGATAGATTATTTATTTATGTCTAAAATAAAAGCACATTTGATTTTTCTTTTTTAATCAATGTAGAATGTGTAACTGAAAAAATAAACAGATTAGGGCTCTGTTCGAGAACAAGAAATGAAAACCAATGCAATATGATGAATGTCCAAAAGATTTTTTTGCTTTTAAACTATGTGTGTCTGTGTGTGTGTGTGTGTGTGTGTGTGTAAGAGATTTTGGTTGGGTGACAGTTGTAGTTTACAGTTTGACAAAAGCACAATGTTGTGTTTTATTGCGATTGTACACAAATATAAGTAAACACTTTGTAGTTTGAATAATGTCCTGTATGAACAAAAGGACGGAGTATGTTTTTATGTCTACATTGTTCAATCACGCCTCACACACACACACACACACACAAAAACTATTTTTCTAATCAGATCAGGCAAATATTCTGTCTTGGCACACTTCATATAACTTTCAAACTTGTGTACTTATTTCATGTTTCCATTAAGTCCATGAGACCGTAGGGTGTCTCATTTTTCATTTTAGGTTTCAGAAGGTTGCTCACGCATACTTTGTGGTTGATATGTGCCCTCAATGCACACTTTTGCAGAGCCCACACTGATGCAAGCTCTACAGCACACATCTTCTCAAAGGTCAAAGCGGGGTTACGTTATTGCCCGTCACGCACAGTAACCCTAAAGGCACCGGGGTGGCGGTGCCACCGGCTTGTTTATATATATATATATATATAAACAAGCCGGTGGCACCGCCACCCCGGTGTGCAAAAGTGTGCATATAAAATAGCTGCGAGCAGCGATGAAGGGCCAAAGCCGGCGGCACCGCCACTCCGGTGCCTTTAGGTAATTAAAGGCACCGGGGTTGCGGTGCCACCGGCTTGGGCCCGTAATCGCTGCTCGCAGCTATATTTATTTATTATTATTATTATTTTACTACCTTTTGGGCACTTTTGGGGGCCTTAACGTGCTCGAAAACTCTTGAAACTTTGCACACATCTCAGAACCCGCGGCCATCAGGGCCGGGCTGAAGCTGGTACCCGGGCGTGGCAGGGGGGCTCGACAGCGCCCCCTGGAACGGGGTTTGAACACTTGGTCCATAAATCAAACACGCTTGCATGTAATAATATGAAACTCAGTACACATATAGATCTCATCGGTTCATATATACTTCATGCTCTTACTTTTTACCCCAGCCCAACAGGAAGTCGGCTATTAAGGGTTGTTTGGAAAACACATGCAATGGAATGTGAAATACTCCTCCTAGAGAATTCAAACACACGGCACGAAACTCGGTCAGCATGAAGTCAAGACACTGAGGATGAAAAATTGCCAGGGGATTTTTGATATCTCGAACGGTTTGGCCGTGGCGAGTAAACGAAATTATGGCGAGAAACGTGAAACAGGAAGTGTGTTATAACTACTGCATACATTAACTAATCTTGATGAAACTTCAGCAGTGTGTTCGTTGTAAGAGCCCGATCACATGGATGTGACTATTGTGAGTCAAAGTTATAGCGCCACCAACTGGAAGCAGGAAGTGTGTCACTTTCAAAATGCTTTTAAATCACCCTCTTATTTTTACCCGATTTGCTTCAAACTTCATGTGCATAATGTAGACACACGCCAGATGTAGACCTGTGAAAGGATTATTGATATCTTAGATACTGTTGCCATGGCAATGCATCAAACATTAATATTCCTTTTTTTAAGCTTTTTCATGCTTTTTTATGCTTTCGGGCACTTTTGGGGTTCTTAACGTGCTCGAAAACTCTTGAAACTTTGCACACGGGACAAAACCCGCGGCCATCAGGGCCAGGCTGAAGCTGGTACCCGGGCGTGGCAGGGGGGCTCGACAGCGCCCCCTTGAACGGGTCAGACAATTTGGTCCATATATCCAACACGCTTTACCCTATTTGCTTCAAACTTGATGTGTATAATGTAGACACAAGCCAGATGTAGACCTGTGAAAGGATTGTTGATATCTTAGATGCTGTTGCCGTGACAACGCATCAAACTTTAATATTCTTTTTGGATACTTTTGAGATTCTTAGCGCACTTTTGGGGCCCTTAACGTGCTCAAAAACTCTTGAAACTTTGCACACGGGTCAGAAACCGCGGCCATCAGGGCCGGGCTGAAGCTGGTACCCGGGCGTGGCAGGGGGGCTCGACAGCGCCCCCTGGAATGGGGTCCGAAAACTTGGTCCATAAATCAAACAGGCTTTACCCGATTTGCTTCAAACTTGATGTGTATAATGTAGACACACGCCAGATTTAGACCTGTGAAAGGATTGTTGATATCTTAGATGCTGTTGCCGTGACAACGCATCAAACTTTAATATTCTTTTTGGATACTTTTGAGACTCTCAGCGCACTTTGGGGGCCCTTAACGTGCTCAAAAACTCTTGAAACTTTGCACACGGGTCAGAACCCGTGGCCATCAGGGCCGGGCTGAAGCTGGTACCCGGGCGTGGCAGGGGGGCTCGACAGTGCCCCCTGGAACGGGGTCCGAAAACTTGGTCCATAAATCAAACACGCTTGAATGTAATAATATGAAACTCGGTACACATATAGATCTCATCGATTCATATATCCTTTGTACTTTTACTTTTTACCCCAGCCCAACAGGAAGTCGGCTATTATGGTTTGTTTGGAAGCGTATGCCCCTGGAATTCGATATACTCCTCCTAGAGAATTCAACCAATCGCCACGAAACTCGGTCAGCATGAAGTCAAGACATTGAGGATGAAAAGTTGCCAGGGGATTTTTGATATCTCGAACGGTTTGGCTGTGGCGAGGAAACGAATTTATGGCGAATAAAGGAAACAGGAAGTGTGTTATAACTTCTGCATACATTAACTGATCTTGATGAAACTTCAGCAGTGTGTTCGCTGTAAGAGTCCGATCACATGGATGTGACTATTGTGAGTCAAAGTTATAGCGCCACCAACTGGCAGCAGGAAGTGTGTCACTTCCTAAAGGCTTTGAAATCACCCTCTTATTTTTACCCAATTTGCTTCAAACTTTATGTGTATAATGTAGACACACGGCAGATGTAGACCTGAGAAAGGATTATTGATATCTTAGATACTGTTGCCGTGGCAACACATCAAACTTTATTATTCTTTGTTGATGCTTTTGAGACTCTTAACATACTTGAAATTGCATGAAACCCGACAGACACATCACATTTATTAGACAGTAGACATGTGCAGAGTTTCAGAAACGGGCATGGTGAGAGCAATTAGAGAATAATGTTGAAGTTTAAAAACAGCCAGAATGGTTGTTTAGTCAAAAAATTTTTTTTTCCAAATCATACATAGTGTTATACTGCCCTCTTGTGTTCAAAATCAGGTAAAAAGCGAAAGTAAAATAAGGACGTCTGCACAATTCATTAATAATGGTGCAGAGTAGAGTGAGCTTTTTCAATTAATTCCTATGGAAGTAGGAATGAACTAAACAACGTTCGCTCTGTTCTGCTCGTCCCTCACCGTGGGCGCGCAGAGTTATGAATGCCCGTGCAGCCGTGAGCATTTTAGTTTCATTTTAAAATTAGCGCCATTTCGGGGGACGTATTACTTTAATTTATTTAACAAAAACACAATGTTGTGTTTAATTGCGAGTGTACACAAATATAAGTAAACACTTTGACGTTTGAATGATGTCCTGTATGAAGAAAATGACGGAGTATGTTTCACTGTTCAATCGCGCTGAGCCACCCAGACCCCCACACACACACTGACACACACACACACACACACACACACACACAAACACACACACACACACACACACAATAATAAAACATTCAACCTAACATATACAAATTACACTGCTATGTTGAAATAGTCAGTAGTACAATTTGTATCATTCACAGTAAGCACCGCTCCACTGTGATTTTTCCAAGCACATTTTTGCACAAGTGAAGAGGATGATTTTTTCCGTCGATATTGGAACGTGAGTGAAGTACAAAGCCTGTAATAAAGAATAGTTTAGCATCCAAATACATCGCAAATGTTGCAACATTTAGATTCTAAAGAGAGATTTACGTGAGCCTAACACCACTTACTTTTACTTTTGTTTTAAATTATTTCGTTTTGGCTTTATTATAGTTATTTTTTTATTTGTGTTCTGTTCTGAATATCATTAAATTTAAAGGATTTGTTGTGGAATATTTTGAGTGTATAATCAAATAACACTAAACCGTCACTAGGTGTCGCCAGGCGACCGTCTTAATGAGCGGGTCATTGATTCATTCGTTCAAACGATTCGTTTGAACGACTGAGTCATTCATGAATGAGACAGATGTTTATGGATTGGTCATTGAATCTTTGAGTCAACCAATTTGTTCAAAATGCTGAATCATTCAGTAATGAGAAAACACGTTGCTGTGAGATGCAATGGTTCTGCTGTGATCTTTGTTTAACTATTTTCGCTGCTGAAACAGAAGAACAGTCAATATTGCATCTAAAATGTAAGTGACTTGACACGTGTGTGTGTGTGTGTGTGTGTGTGTGCGTGTGAGTGCGTGCGTGCGTGTGTGTGTGTGTGTGTGTGTGTGTGTGCAATCAATCCCAGGTAAGAGGCATGAATAATGAGAATTGGACTTCTAGGAGTGAGGTTAATATTCCGGAGATGGTTCCCTCGGATTGTGAAAAGGAGGCGGCGCGGGAGTGGCCAGGCATTGCGCTACTTCTGTTTCAAAGTTTAAAACAATGCTAATATCATTTTTTTGAACGATTTCATTACAAATGTTTATTTTATATATTTATAAAATATTATAAAATATAATAACTATGTTTTGTCCTATTAACAAAAGACAGGCAATGTACTATTAACAAATGTTAATAGTTTTTTAAAAGTTAAAATTATACTTTATGCATTTGTTTTGTGTCAGATGATTAACAATATAAATTAAACAAAGCTTAAAACAAACAAAATAATAAAACGAAAACAAAGCTTGAACATTTTATTTAATTGAAAAGCCTTTTTGAAATAAAATGTGTTTTTTTCCCTCTGAAATAGCAAAAGCATCGCACACTTAGCTGTACCTGCTCTAAATAAATAATAGTATTTAAATAAAAATACAAAATCGAAATAAATAAATTATATAAAACAAAATCAAATCAAAGAAAATAAATCTTATTAAAGTTATGCAGGCACACATTTAACAATAATTTTCAAGTGACAAATAAAATCAATCAAAATTCCTTACACATGGAGTTAATGTCACGGTATATGAATCGGCTCTCTCACGCTGATGTGTCTGCGTGAGTGTATTGTGTGGGTGTGGTTACTCGTTGTGCTGATTAGTGTCACCAGCTGTCATGAGTCTTGTTTAGTGTCTGCCTGTCCTTCTGTGTCTGGTTCTATGTTTCAGAGTGAGGCAGCGGATTTGTCTAACGTGCCCGCGGAGTACCAAGACCTGAAGGAGGTGTTCAGTAAGTCTCGCGCTGCTTCTCTTCCTCCGCATCGTTCCTATGACTGTGCGATAGATCTACTGCCAGGTAAATCTCCGCCTAAGGGCAAACTTTACTCTCTTTCTGTTCCCGAGAGGGAGGCCATGGAGAAATATATTTCTGATTCTCTGGCCTCTGGGTTCATCCAACCTTCCTCTTCTCCTGCGGGGGCGGGGTTCTTTTTCGTTGGGAAGAAGGATGGTTCTCTGCGACCTTGCATTGATTACCGAGAGCTGAATAACATCACGGTAAAGAACTCTTACCCTTTGCCGTTGATGTCTTCAGCTTTCGAGAGGTTGCAGGGAGCATCCATTTTCACGAAACTGGACTTACGTAATGCATATCATTTGGTTCGCATCAGGAAGGGGGATGAATGGAAAACCGCTTTTAATACCCCTAGGGGGCACTTTGAATATTTGGTTATGCCGTTCGGGCTTTCCAACTCCCCAGCGGTTTTTCAAGCACTCGTGAATGACGTGTTGAGAGACATGGTAGATCAGTTCATATATGTTTACCTGGATGACATATTGATTTTTTCTTCGTCTCTCCAGGAACACGTTCAGCACGTCAGGCGAGTGCTCCAGAGGTTATTAGAGAATGGGCTTTTTGTCAAGGCGGAGAAATGCTCGTTTCATGCACAGTCTGTTCCCTTCTTAGGGTACATCATCTCTTCTGAGGGAGTGCGCATGGATCCTGACAAGGTTAAGGCTGTGGTAGATTGGCCAAGTCCAGATTCCCGTAAGGCCCTACAGCGGTTTCTGGGATTCGCCAATTTTTACCGACGTTTCATTCGTAATTTCAGCCAACTAGTCGCACCTCTGACTGCCTTGACCTCCCCCCGAACGACGTTCAGGTGGTCGAACACTGCCGAGGCAGTGTTCAACAACCTCAAAGGTCGCTTCGTTTCGGCTCCCATTCTTGTCACCCCTGATCCCACACGTCAGTTCGTGGTGGAGGTCGATGCGTCGGAGGTGGGAGTAGGAGCAGTGCTTTCACAACGTGCTTCCTCAGACGACAAGATGCATCCCTGCGCGTTTTTTTCTCATCGACTATCGTCTGCCGAACGTAATTATGACATTGGTAATAGAGAGTTGTTGGCAGTTAAACTAGCGTTGGAGGAGTGGCGTCATTGGTTAGAGGGTTCGGGGGTTCCCTTTATCGTTTGGACCGACCATAAGAATCTTGAATATATCAGATCTGCTAAAAGACTCAACTCCAGGCAGGCTCGGTGGGCTCTTTTTTTCGGTCGTTTTGATTTTGTTCTCTCGTACCGCCCCGGGTCCAAAAACATCAAACCCGACTCTTTATCTCGTATTTTTGATCCATCCGAACGCCCGGTGACTCCCGAGTGTATTTTACCTGAGAAAGTTGTCATCTCCACTCTGGTATGGGAGGTCGAGTCGAAGGTCAAGACAGCCTTAGAAGGGGTAACGCCTCCGCCTGGTTGTCCACCGAGCCGATTATTTGTTCCGGAGGGGTTACGGTCCGACGTTATCAGATGGGGTCATTGCTCCAACGTGGCTTGTCATCCGGGAGTGACTCGCACCAGGTTTCTAGTTAAACAACGATTTTGGTGGCCATTGATGGCTCGCGACATTCACGATTTTGTTTTGGCTTGCTCAGTCTGTGCCACTAGTAAGACATCTAACCAACCCCCAGACGGGTTACTTCGACCGCTGTCTGTCCCTTCGAGACCCTGGTCCCACATCGCTCTAGATTTTGTCACCGCCCTCCCGCCTTCCAATGGCATGACGGTTGTTTTAACCGTAGTGGACCGGTTCTCGAAGGCGGCACATTTCATTCCCTTGCCCAAATTACCTTCAGCCAAGGAGACAGCGGTCACTGTCATTGATCACGTTTTTCGGTTACATGGCCTCCCGATGGACGTGGTCTCTGACAGGGGTTCCCAATTCGTATCCAAATTTTGGCAGGAATTTTGTAAATTGCTGGGGGCCACGGTCAGTCTGTCCTCGGGCTATCATCCCCAGAGTAATGGCCAGTCTGAGCGAGCCAATCAGGACCTGGAGAGAATGTTGCGATGTTTGGTTGCCAAGAATCCGTCGTCCTGGAGCCAACAGCTTTCTATGGTGGAGTACGCCCACAATTCATTGCCAGTGTCATCCACGGGCCTCTCGCCATTTAAGTGTAGTTTAGGTTACCAGCCACCAATTTTTCCGAGTCTGGAATCCGAGGTCGCGGTCCCCTCCGCTCACGCATTTGTCCAGAGGTGCCACCGTACTTGGACTAGAGCCCGTGAGACTCTACTCCAAGCAGGGAGGCACATGAAGGCCAAGGCCGATCGCCACCGGTCAAAGCCTCCCGTTTACGTCGTGGGTCAAAAAGTGTGGCTTTCTACCAAGAATATTCCTCTCCGCTCCGTGTCTAACAAGTTAGCTCCTAAATTTATTGGCCCGTTTCCTGTCACCAAAATTATTAGTCCGGTGACAGTCCGACTCAAACTCCCTCCTGCGTACAGGAGAATTCACCCCGCCTTCCATGTGTCTAAAATCAAACCCGTGTTTCATTCTCACATTAATCCGCCTGCCCCGGTTCCCCCCCCGCCGCGACTCGTAGATGGGGAACCCACATATTCGGTTAACCGCATTCTGGACTCGAGACGGAGGGGACGAGGATTTCAGTACTTGGTGGACTGGGAGGGTTACGGTCCGGAGGAGAGAAGTTGGGTACCGGCTAGAGACATCCTGGATCACTCCCTTATCGATGATTACAATCGACAGGTAAGGGAGTCTGAGAACGCCAGGAGGCGTTCTTAGGAGGAGGGGTACTGTCACGGTATATGAATCGGCTCTCTCACGCTGATGTGTCTGCGTGAGTGTATTGTGTGGGTGTGGTTACTCGTTGTGCTGATTAGTGTCACCAGCTGTCATCCATTCCAGTTCCCTTTATATGCCCAGCAATTCTCTCCCTTGTTGTCAGATCGTTGTGGTTGTTCCCCGGTGTGTTTCCTGTGCTCGTGCCTCGTCTGCTGTTCCTCGTCTGCTGTTCCTCGTCTGCTGTTCCTCGTCTGGATGTTCGTCAGTTCTTCGTGTCATCTGGATGTTCACTTTCCCTGGGATTCACTCGAGCACGTCATCACCTGTTTACCACCGGATCGCCATCTCGTCCCTGCTTCACAATCCATCTGAGTGTTGTCCCCGACTTGTGCCTGCTACATTGTTTCTGTCTGAACTATCCATTAAAACTGAGTTTTACTTGCATACTGCATCCTGCTGTTATTTCCTCACAGTTAATCCTGACGATTCCTGAGGCGCCTTTCCTCATGACACTCGCTTTTTTTTTCGAAGATATATTTTCTTTGGTTTGATTTTGTTTTTGTAATAATTTATTTTATTTAGTTCGATTTTGTATTTTTATTGAATTACTCTTTTTTATTTAGAGCAGGTACAGCTAGTGTGTGATGCTTTTGCTATTTCAGAGGAAAACAATAATTTTATTTAATTAATAATTTTTGTTTCAGTCCACCATATAATTATGTTGTGTTTGATCTATGGAAAAAAGTTAGTTGTGAAATGGTTGAATATTAACAAAAGTTAATAGTTTTTTACAAGTTAGAATAATACGATATATATATATATATAAACAAGCCGGTGGCACCGCCACCCCCGGTGCCTTTACGGTTACTGTGCATGACGGGCAATATCGTAACTCCGCTTTGACCTTTGAGAAGATGTGTGCTATAGAGCTTGCATTGGTGTGGGCTCTGCAAAAGTGTGTGTGTGTGTGTGAGGCGTGATTGAACAATGTAGACATATATATATATATATATATATAAAGGCACCGGGGGTGGCGGTGCCACCGGCTTGTTTATATATATATATATATATATATATATATATATATATATATATATATATATATATATATATATATATATATGAATATAGCTGCGAGCAGCGATGAAGGGCCAAAGCCGGCGGCACCGCCACTCCGGTGCCTTTAGGTAACTAAAGGCACCGGGGTTGCGGTGCCACCGGCTTGGGCCCGTAATCGCTGCTCGCAGCTATATTTATTATTATTTTACTACCTTTTGGGCACTTTTGGGGGCCTTAACGTGCTCGAAAACTCTTGAAACTTTGCACACATCTCAGAACCCGCGGCCATCAGGGCCGGGCTGAAGCTGGTACCCGGGCGTGGCAGGGGGGCTCGACAGCGCCCCCTGGAACGGGGTTTGAACACTTGGTCCATAAATCAAACACGCTTGCATGTAATAATATGAAACTCAGTACACATATAGATCTCATCGGTTCATATATACTTCATGCTCTTACTTTTTACCCCAGCCCAACAGGAAGTCGGCTATTAAGGGTTGTTTGGAAAACACATGCAATGGAATGTGAAATACTCCTCCTAGAGAATTCAAACACACGGCACGAAACTCGGTCAGCATGAAGTCAAGACACTGAGGATGAAAAATTGCCAGGGGATTTTTGATATCTCGAACGGTTTGGCCGTGGCGAGTAAACGAAATTATGGCGAGAAACGTGAAACAGGAAGTGTGTTATAACTACTGCATACATTAACTAATCTTGATGAAACTTCAGCAGTGTGTTCGTTGTAAGAGCCCGATCACATGGATGTGACTATTGTGAGTCAAAGTTATAGCGCCACCAACTGGAAGCAGGAAGTGTGTCACTTTCAAAATGCTTTTAAATCACCCTCTTATTTTTACCCGATTTGCTTCAAACTTCATGTGCATAATGTAGACACACGCCAGATGTAGACCTGTGAAAGGATTATTGATATCTTAGATACTGTTGCCATGGCAATGCATCAAACATTAATATTCCTTTTTTTAAGCTTTTTCATGCTTTTTTATGCTTTCGGGCACTTTTGGGGTTCTTAACGTGCTCGAAAACTCTTGAAACTTTGCACACGGGACAAAACCCGCGGCCATCAGGGCCGGGCTGAAGCTGGTACCCGGGCGTGGCAGGGGGGCTCGACAGCGCCCCCTTGAACGGGTCAGACAATTTGGTCCA
The DNA here is from genome assembly GCA_030578255.1 of Tiaroga cobitis. NCBI lineage: Eukaryota > Metazoa > Chordata > Actinopteri > Cypriniformes > Leuciscidae > Tiaroga > Tiaroga cobitis. The sequence goes on from CM060608.1 coordinate 3,226,907, forward strand.
TATATCCAACACGCTTTACCCTATTTGCTTCAAACTTGATGTGTATAATGTAGACACAAGCCAGATGTAGACCTGTGAAAGGATTGTTGATATCTTAGATGCTGTTGCCGTGACAACGCATCAAACTTTAATATTCTTTTTGGATACTTTTGAGATTCTTAGCGCACTTTTGGGGCCCTTAACGTGCTCAAAAACTCTTGAAACTTTGCACACGGGTCAGAAACCGCGGCCATCAGGGCCGGGCTGAAGCTGGTACCCGGGCGTGGCAGGGGGGCTCGACAGCGCCCCCTGGAATGGGGTCCGAAAACTTGGTCCATAAATCAAACAGGCTTTACCCGATTTGCTTCAAACTTGATGTGTATAATGTAGACACACGCCAGATTTAGACCTGTGAAAGGATTGTTGATATCTTAGATGCTGTTGCCGTGACAACGCATCAAACTTTAATATTCTTTTTGGATACTTTTGAGACTCTCAGCGCACTTTGGGGGCCCTTAACGTGCACGAAAACTCTTGAAACTTTGCACATGGGTCAGAACCCGCGGCCATCAGGGCCGGGCTGAAGCTGGTACCCGGGCGTGGCAGGGAGGATCGACAGCGCCCCCTGGAACGAGGTCCGAAAACTTGGTCCATAAATCAAACACGCTTGCATGTAATAATATGAAACTCGGTACACATATAGATCTCATCGGTTTATATATCCTTTGTACTTTTACTTTTTACCCCAGCCCAACAGGAAGTCGGCTATTATGGTTTGTTTGGAAGCGTATGCCCCTGGAATTCGATATACTCCTCCTAGAGAATTCAACCAATCGCAACGAAACTCGGTCAGCATGATGTCAAGACATTGAGGATGAAAAATTGCCAGGGGATTTTTGATATCTCGAACGGTTTGGCCGTGACGAGGAAACGAATTTATGGCGAATAATGGAAACAGGAAGTGTGTTATAACTTCTGCATACATTAACTGATCTTGATGAAACTTCAACAGTGTGTTCGCTGTGAGAGGCCGATCACATGGATGTGACTATTGTGAGTCAAAGTTATAGCGCCACCAACTGGCAGCAGGAAGTGTGTCACTTTCAAAATACTTTGAAATCACCCTCTTATTTTTACCCGATTTGCTTCAAACTTGATGTGTATAATGTAAATACACGGCAGATGTAGACCTGTGAAAGGATTATTGATATCTTAGATACTGTTGCCATGGCAACGCATCAAACTTTAATATTCTTTTTGGATGCTTTTGAGACTCTTAGCATGCCTGAAATTGCTTAAAATTGCATGAAACTTGACAGACAGATCACATTTATTAGCCAGTAGACATGTGCAAAGTTTCAGAAACGGGCGTGGTGCAGGGGCTCAGTAGCGCCACCTTTTGTGACAAAAGTGTGTGTGGGGGGGGGGGTTAGTTTCATCTACAGTTACAAAACTTTTTCAACTTGATGAAAATATATTAAAGATGCTAAATTGTGAACGGATATTGAATATCTCAAACGGTTTTGCTATGGCGAGGGATTATGTCAAAAAAAGAATCAGGAAATGTCTCATATCTTTCTAAAATGTAATTATACACCATTTATTTTTCTATAAAATTATACTAATATTAGAAGTAAACCCATTGTATTCCTTTTTTTCAATTTAAGATTTATGTTTAAGTTTAAAAACAGCCAGAATGGTTGTTTAGCCAAAAAAATAAAAAAAATAAAAATCATTCATAGTGCTTTACTGCCCTCTTGTGTTCAAAATCAGGTAGGCCAATTGATGCTACTATGGGAATATTTTCCCACCGTGACTCCGCTGGGGGCTTTAAAATCGCTAACTTGAAAGCGAAAGTAACGGACGTCTCCACAAGACGTGCAGCTGTGAGCATTTTTGTTTCATTTTAAAAGAAGCCCCATTTCGGGGGCGGATTTCTTGAATGTATTTTACAAAATCACAATGTTGTGTTTGATTGCGAGTATCCAAAAATAAGTAAACACTTTGCAGTTTGAATGATCTTCTTGAATAAAATGACGGAGTAGCCAATGTTTCCACTGTTCGATCGCGGACGTCCACACGGACATTGATAATGGTGGCGCGTGCAGAGCGCGTGCTTGAATTGTGAGTTCAATAGTCTATTATTTTTCACGGAAAACACAACAACAAAAGAGTATAATGATAGATTCGCTTAAATAGGCGCTTTTACATAAAATAGCCTATTCCGTCATCATCTTTTCAGTCAGCTCTTCACTCTCGTGATTAATGAAATTTGACTCCTGTTGCTGATATTTGCTGCAACTTTCGTTCAGCTCACAATTTAGTAAGCAAACACGCTTCAAATGTGTTTATTTTATTTTTGTGTATATATATGTGTGTATATATATATATATATATATATATATATATATATAGCTTATGTTTCAAATATGAGTTAATTAACAATCGTTGGAAAGAATGATACTTTTAAACATATCACTAAACCGTCATTAGGTGTCGCCAGGCGACCGTCTTAATGAGCGAGTCATTGATTCATTCGTTCAAACGATTCGTTCGAACGGCTGAGTCATTCATGAATGAGACAGATTATGGATTGGTCGTTGAATCTTTGAGTTAACCGATTTGTTCAAAATGCTGAATCATTCAGTAATGAGAACGCGTTGCTGTGAGATGCTCGATGGTTCTGCTGTGATCTTTGTTGAACTATTTTCGCTGCTGAAACAGAAAAAAAGTCAATATTGCATCTAAAATGTAAGTGATTTGACGTGTGTGTGTGTGTGTGATTGTGTCTGTTACAGTGATTGTTTAACCCTTGTTAAAGTTTAGGCTTTGTATTTTTGGATATATATCTTTTTATATATAAAAAAATTGCATACAACCCATATATTTTAAATGTATTGTTTGCTTTAAATTACATTGAGATTTGTATGTTTGGTAATTGAACCTGAATGAATTTTAAATGAATGTGCGATATTTCAGATCATATTTTTGTTTTCCTTAAAATTTGAACTAACACTAACTTTACTCTCATCTGAATGCTAGATTATTTATTTATGTATAAAATAAAAACACATTTGATTTTTCTTTTTTAATCAATGTAGAATGTGTAACTGAAAAAATAAACAGATTAGGGCTCTGTTCGAGAACAAGAAATGAAAACCAATGCAATATGATGAATGTCCAAAAGATTTTTTTGCTTTTAAACTATGTGTGTGTGTGTGTGTGTGTGTAAGAGATTTTGGTTGGGTGACAGTTGTAGTTTACAGTTTGACAAAAGCACAATGTTGTGTTTTATTGCGATTGTACACAAATATAAGTAAACACTTTGTAGTTTGAATAATGTCCTGTATGAACAAAAGGACGGAGTATGTTTTTATGTCTACATTGTTCAATCACGCCTCACACACACACACACACACACACAAAAACTATTTTTCTAATCAGATCAGGCAAATATTCTGTCTTGGCACACTTCATATAACTTTCAAACTTGTGTACTTATTTCATGTGTCCATTAAGTCCATGAGACCGTAGGGTGTCTCATTTTTCATTTTAGGTTTCAGAAGGTTGCTCACGCATACTTTGTGGTTGATATGTGCCCTCAATGCACACTTTTGCAGAGCCCACACTGATGCAAGCTCTACAGCACACATCTTCTCAAAGGTCAAAGCGGGGTTACGTTATTGCCCGTCACGCACAGTAACCCTAAAGGCACCGGGGTGGCGGTGCCACCGGCTTGTTTATATATATATATATATATATATATATATATATATATATATATATATATATATATATATAAATATAGCTGCGAGCAGCGATGAAGGGCCAAAGCCGGCGGCACCGCCACTCCGGTGCCTTTAGGTAATTAAAGGCACCGGGGTTGCGGTGCCACCGGCTTGGGCCCGTAATCGCTGCTCGCAGCTATATTTATTATTATTATTATTATTTTACTACCTTTTGGGCACTTTTGGGGGCCTTAACGTGCTCAAAAACTCTTGAAACTTTGCACACGGGTCAGAACCCGCGGCCATCAGGGCCGGGCTGAAGCTGGTACCCGGGCGTGGCAGGGGGGCTCGACAGCGCCCCCTGGAACGGGGTTTGAACACTTGTCCATATATCAAACACGCTTGCATGTAATAATCTGAAACTCGGTACACTTATAGATCTCATCGGGCCAAACAACTTTCGTGCTCTAAGTTTTACGTCAGCCCAACAGGAAGTCGGTTATTATGGGTTGTTTGGAAACTCATTTTCTATATTTTTCTTACGACTATTCGGGCACTTTTGGGGCCCTTAACGTGCTCGAAAACTCTTGAAACTTTGCACACAGGTCAGAACCTGCGGCCATCAGGGCCGGGCTGAAGATGGTACCCGGGCGTGGCAGGGGGGCTCGACAGCGCCCCCTGGAACGGGGTCCGAAAACTTGGTCCATAAATCAAACACACTTGCATGTAATAATATGAAACTCGGTACACATATAGATCTCATCGGTTCATATATACTTCATGCTCTTACTTTTTACCCCATCCCAACAGGAAGTCGGCTATTTAGGGTTGTTTGTTAAACGCATGCAATGGAATTTAAAGTACTTCTCCTAGAGAATTCAAAGAAATGCCACGAAACTCGGTCAGCATGAAGTCAAGACATTGAGGATGAAAAATTGCCAGGGGATTTTTGATATCTCGAACGGTTTGGCCGTGGCGAGGAAACGAATTTATGGCGAGAAACGTGAAACAGGAAGTGTGTTATAACTTCAGCATACATTAGCTGATCTTAACGAAACTTCACCAGTGTGTTCGCTTTAAGAGGCCGATCACATGGATGTGACTATTGTGAGTCAAAGTTATAGCGCCACCAACTGGCAGCAGGAAGTGTGTCACTTTCAAAATGCTTTGAAATCACCCTCTTATTTTAACCCGATTTGCTTCAAACTTCATCTGTATAATGTAAATACACGGCAGATGTAGACCTGTGAAAGGATTATTGATATATTAGATACTGTTGCCGTGGCAACGCATCAAACTTTAATATTCTTTGTTGATGCTTTTGAGACTCTTAACATACTTGAAATAACATGAAACTCGACAGACACATCACATTTATTAGCCAGTAGACATGTGCAAAGTTTCAGAAACGGGCGTGGTGCAGGGGCTCAGTAGCGCCACCTTTTGACAAAAGTGGGGGTGTTAGTTCTATAGTTTTACCTACAATCATAAAACTCGGTACGCATATTGTTCAGATCAAGCCGGACAACTTTCTAATTTACTGTCATTAGCTCAGACCAAGAGGGAGTCAGATATTTTAGTTTGAATGTGGATGTTTCTGAGAATTTTCTCTCCCTCTCTTTCCGTCTCTGTGTGTGAGGGATTTGTCTATTGATTTTAATGCATTTCAAGGTTTCAGGGGATTTTGGGACTCTTAACGTGCTCAAAAACTTTTGAAATTTTGCACACAGGTCAGAACCCACGGCCATCAGGGCCGGGCTGAAGCTGGTACCCGGGCGTGGCAGGGGGGCTCAACAGCGCCCCCTTGAACGGGGTCCGACAATTTGGTCCATATATTCAACACGCTTGCATGAATTAATATGAAACTCAGTACACATATAGATCTCATCGGGCCAAACATTTTACCCCTGGTCAAGTTTTACGCCAGCCCAACAGGAAGTCGGCTATTATGGGTTGTTTGGAAAACGCTTGCTGTGGAATTTGAAGTACTACTCCTAGGCAATTCATTCAATCATCGCCAAACTAGGCGTGCATGAAGTCAAGACATTGAGGATGCTAAATTGCTGACGGATTTTTGATATCTCGAACGGTTTGGCCGTGGCGAGGAAATGAATTTTCATGACTAAAAAAGGACATATAAAGTGTGTTATAACTTAGTTAGATTTACCTACAGTTACAAAACTCAGCTTGTATATTCTTCTCCTCAAGCCAAACAACTTTCTAATTTACAGTCAATAGCTCCAACCCTCAGAAAGTCAGATATTGTGGTTTGAATGTGGATTTCATGAAATGGTATCTCTCTCTGTCACTCTTTGACAGAGAGAGGGCCCCCTCCCATTCTATGTGTGTGTGTGTGTGTGGCTGTCTGTGTGGGGAGGGAGGGGGAGGGAGGGCTGGTGTCTGTGTTTATATGTGTGTGTGTGGCTGGCTGGCTGTTACAGTGACATGATATTAAGCCTTTCATTGCTGTGTGATTTTTCCTGCATTAAAGGATAAAGAAATCTCTAAGGCCTTGTCTTTTTGCATAACAATTTTGTATTTTTTTTAAATGACAAAATATGCACAGAACCAAGATCTTTTAAATGTATAGTTTGCTTTAAATAAAATTAAGATTGTATTGGTAATTGAAGCTGAATGAATTTAAAATGAATGTGCTATATTTCAGAACAATATATTTGTTTTCCTTAAAATTGTAAAACACTAACTTTATTCTCATCTGAATTATAAATAATTTATTCCTGTATAAAATAAAAACACATTTGAATTTTTCTTTTTTAATCAATGTAGAATGTGTAATTGAAAAATAAACAGATTAGGGCTCTGAGGACAATAAATGAAAATCAATGCGATGTGGTGAATGTCCAAAAGATGGCACCCACAGACTGTTTTAAATGGGGTTGGATAAATATTTTTTGCTTTTAGACAGTGTGTGCGTGTGATTTTAGTTTGGTGACAGTTGTAGGTTACAGTTTGACAAGAGTTTATAGTTTGAAAAAAGCACTTTGTTGTGTTTTATTGGACGGAGTATGTTTTTATGTGTAACAGTTCAATCGCACCCACACCTCACACACACACACACACACACACACACACACACACACATATTGAAACCTGAGTGAAGTACAAAGCCCATAATAAAGAATAGTTTAGCATCCAAATACATCGCAAATGTTGAAACAGTTTGATTCTAATGAGAGAGTTACGTGAGCCAAACACCACTTACTTTCACTTTCGCTTTCAATTATTTCGGTTAATTCTTAATTATAGTTTTTTTGAATTCTTGTTCTGTTCTGAATATCATTAAATTTAAAGAATTGCTTGTGTAATATTTTGAGTGTATCATCAAAACAGAATAATTCTCTCGGTTTAGTGATTCCCTAGTTTTTTTTATTGTTTTCATTGTTCTCAGGTAAGGCAAGTGAGATATATATATATATATATATATATATATATATATATATATATATGTATGTATATAAAAAAAAATATATATATATATATATATGTATTTTTTATATATATATATATAATTTATATATATATATATATATATATATATATATATATATATATATATATATATAAATATAGCTGCGAGCAGCGATGAAGGGCCAAAGCCGGCGGCACCGCCACCCCGGTGCCTTTAGGTAACTAAAGGAACCAGGGTTGCGGTGCCACCGGCTTGGGCCCGTAATCGCTGCTCGCAGCTATATTTATTATTATTATTATTATTATTATTTTACTACCTTTTGGGCACTTTTGGGGGCCTTAACGTGCTCGAAAACTCTTGAAACTTTGCACACATCTCAGAACCCGCGGCCATCAGGGCCGGGCTGAAGCTGGTACCCGGGCGTGGCAGGGGGGCTCGACAGCGCCCCCTGGAACGGGGTTTGAACACTTGGTCCATAAATCAAACACGCTTGCATGTAATAATATGAAACTCAGTACACATATAGATCTCATCGGTTCATATATACTTCATGCTCTTACTTTTTACCCCAGCCCAACAGGAAGTCGGCTATTAAGGGTTGTTTGGAAAACACATGCAATGGAATGTGAAATACTCCTCCTAGAGAATTCAAACACACGGCACGAAACTCGGTCAGCATGAAGTCAAGACACTGAGGATGAAAAATTGCCAGGGGATTTTTGATATCTCGAACGGTTTGGCCGTGGCGAGTAAACGAAATTATGGCGAGAAACGTGAAACAGGAAGTGTGTTATAACTACTGCATACATTAACTAATCTTGATGAAACTTCAGCAGTGTGTTCGTTGTAAGAGCCCGATCACATGGATGTGACTATTGTGAGTCAAAGTTATAGCGCCACCAACTGGAAGCAGGAAGTGTGTCACTTTCAAAATGCTTTTAAATCACCCTCTTATTTTTACCCGATTTGCTTCAAACTTCATGTGCATAATGTAGACACACGCCAGATGTAGACCTGTGAAAGGATTATTGATATCTTAGATACTGTTGCCATGGCAATGCATCAAACATTAATATTCCTTTTTTTAAGCTTTTTCATGCTTTTTTATGCTTTCGGGCACTTTTGGGGTTCTTAACGTGCTCGAAAACTCTTGAAACTTTGCACACGGGACAAAACCCGCGGCCATCAGGGCCAGGCTGAAGCTGGTACCCGGGCGTGGCAGGGGGGCTCGACAGCGCCCCCTTGAACGGGTCAGACAATTTGGTCCATATATCCAACACGCTTTACCCTATTTGCTTCAAACTTGATGTGTATAATGTAGACACAAGCCAGATGTAGACCTGTGAAAGGATTGTTGATATCTTAGATGCTGTTGCCGTGACAACGCATCAAACTTTAATATTCTTTTTGGATACTTTTGAGATTCTTAGCGCACTTTTGGGGCCCTTAACGTGCTCAAAAACTCTTGAAACTTTGCACACGGGTCAGAAACCGCGGCCATCAGGGCCGGGCTGAAGCTGGTACCCGGGCGTGGCAGGGGGGCTCGACAGCGCCCCCTGGAATGGGGTCCGAAAACTTGGTCCATAAATCAAACAGGCTTTACCCGATTTGCTTCAAACTTGATGTGTATAATGTAGACACACGCCAGATTTAGACCTGTGAAAGGATTGTTGATATCTTAGATGCTGTTGCCGTGACAACGCATCAAACTTTAATATTCTTTTTGGATACTTTTGAGACTCTCAGCGCACTTTGGGGGCCCTTAACGTGCTCAAAAACTCTTGAAACTTTGCACACGGGTCAGAACCCGTGGCCATCAGGGCCGGGCTGAAGCTGGTACCCGGGCGTGGCAGGGGGGCTCGACAGTGCCCCCTGGAACGGGGTCCGAAAACTTGGTCCATAAATCAAACACGCTTGAATGTAATAATATGAAACTCGGTACACATATAGATCTCATCGATTCATATATCCTTTGTACTTTTACTTTTTACCCCAGCCCAACAGGAAGTCGGCTATTATGGTTTGTTTGGAAGCGTATGCCCCTGGAATTCGATATACTCCTCCTAGAGAATTCAACCAATCGCCACGAAACTCGGTCAGCATGAAGTCAAGACATTGAGGATGAAAAGTTGCCAGGGTATTTTTGATATCTCGAACGGTTTGGCTGTGGCGAGGAAACGAATTTATGGCGAATAAAGGAAACAGGAAGTGTGTTATAACTTCTGCATACATTAACTGATCTTGATGAAACTTCAGCAGTGTGTTCGCTGTAAGAGTCCGATCACATGGATGTGACTATTGTGAGTCAAAGTTATAGCGCCACCAACTGGCAGCAGGAAGTGTGTCACTTCCTAAAGGCTTTGAAATCACCCTCTTATTTTTACCCAATTTGCTTCAAACTTTATGTGTATAATGTAGACACACGGCAGATGTAGACCTGAGAAAGGATTATTGATATCTTAGATACTGTTGCCGTGGCAACGCATCAAACTTTATTATTCTTTGTTGATGCTTTTGAGACTCTTAACATACTTGAAATTGCATGAAACCCGACAGACACATCACATTTATTAGACAGTAGACATGTGCAGAGTTTCAGAAACGGGCATGGTGAGAGCAATTAGAGAATAATGTTTAAGTTTAAAAACAGCCAGAATGGTTGTTTAGTCAAAAAAATTTTTTTTCCAAATCATACATAGTGTTATACTGCCCTCTTGTGTTCAAAATCAGGTAAAAAGCGAAAGTAAAATAAGGACGTCTGCACAATTCATTAATAATGGTGGAGAGTAGAGTGAGCTTTTTCAATTAATTCCTATGGAAGTAGGAATGAACTAAACAACGTTCGCTCTGTTCTGCTCGTCCCTCACCGTGGGCGCGCAGAGTTATGAATGCCCGTGCAGCCGTGAGCATTTTAGTTTCATTTTAAAATTAGCGCCATTTCGGGGGACGTATTACTTTAATTTATTTAACAAAAACACAATGTTGTGTTTAATTGCGAGTGTACACAAATATAAGTAAACACTTTGACGTTTGAATGATGTCCTGTATGAAGAAAATGACGGAGTATGTTTCACTGTTCAATCGCGCTGAGCCACCCAGACCCCCACACACACACTGACACACACACACACACACACACACACACACACACACACACACACACACACACACACACACACACACACACACACAAACACACACACACACACACACACAATAATAAAACATTCAACCTAACATATACAAATTACACTGCTATGTTGAAATAGTCAGTAGTACAATTTGTATCATTCACAGTAAGCACCGCTCCACTGTGATTTTTCCAAGCACATTTTTGCACAAGTGAAGAGGATGATTTTTTCCGTTGATATTGGAACGTGAGTGAAGTACAAAGCCTGTAATAAAGAATAGTTTAGCATCCAAATACATCGCAAATGTTGCAACATTTAGATTCTAAAGAGAGATTTACGTGAGCCTAACACCACTTACTTTTACTTTTGTTTTAAATTATTTCGTTTTGGCTTTATTATAGTTATTTTTTTATTTGTGTTCTGTTCTGAATATCATTAAATTTAAAGGATTTGTTGTGGAATATTTTGAGTGTATAATCAAATAACACTAAACCGTCACTAGGTGTCGCCAGGCGACCGTCTTAATGAGCGGGTCATTGATTCATTCGTTCAAACGATTCGTTTGAACGACTGAGTCATTCATGAATGAGACAGATGTTTATGGATTGGTCATTGAATCTTTGAGTCAACCAATTTGTTCAAAATGCTGAATCATTCAGTAATGAGAAAACACGTTGCTGTGAGATGCAATGGTTCTGCTGTGATCTTTGTTTAACTATTTTCGCTGCTGAAACAGAAGAACAGTCAATATTGCATCTAAAATGTAAGTGACTTGACACTGTGTGTGTGTGTGTGTGTGTGTGTGTGTGTGCGTGTGAGTGCGTGCGTGCGTGTGTGTGTGTGTGTGTGTGTGTGTGTGTGTGCAATCAATCCCAGGTAAGAGGCATGAATAATGAGAATTGGACTTCTAGGAGTGAGGTTAATATTCCGGAGATGGTTCCCTCGGATTGTGAAAAGGAGGCGGCGCGGGAGTGGCCAGGCATTGCGCTACTTCTGTTTCAAAGTTTAAAACAATGCTAATATCATTTTTTTGAACGATTTCATTACAAATGTTTATTTTATATATTTATAAAATATTATAAAATATAATAACTATGTTTTGTCCTATTAACAAAAGACAGGCAATGTACTATTAACAAATGTTAATAGTTTTTTAAAAGTTAAAATGATACTTTATGCATTTGTTTTGTGTCAGATGATTAACAATATAAATTAAACAAAGCTTAAAACAAACAAAATAATAAAACGAAAACAAAGCTTGAACATTTTATTTAATTGAAAAGCCTTTTTGAAATAAAATGTGTTTTTTTCCCTCTGAAATAGCAAAAGCATCGCACACTTAGCTGTACCTGCTCTAAATAAATAATAGTATTTAAATAAAAATACAAAATCGAAATAAATAAATTATATAAAACAAAATCAAATCAAAGAAAATAAATCTTATTAAAGTTATGCAGGCACACATTTAACAATAATTTTCAAGTGACAAATAAAATCAATCAAAATTCCTTACACATGGAGTTAATCCTGACGATTCCTGAGGCGCCTTTCCTCATGACACTCGCTTTTTTTTTCGAAGATATATTTTCTTTGGTTTGATTTTGTTTTTGTAATAATTTATTTTATTTAGTTCGATTTTGTATTTTTATTGAATTACTCTTTTTTATTTAGAGCAGGTACAGCTAGTGTGTGATGCTTTTGCTATTTCAGAGGAAAACAATAATTTTATTTAATTAATAATTTTTGTTTCAGTCCACCATATAATTATGTTGTGTTTGATCTATGGAAAAAAGTTAGTTGTGAAATGGTTGAATATTAACAAAAGTTAATAGTTTTTTACAAGTTAGAATAATACGATATATATATATATATAAACAAGCCGGTGGCACCGCCACCCCGGTGCCTTTACGGTTACTGTGCATGACGGGCAATATCGTAACTCCGCTTTGACCTTTGAGAAGATGTGTGCTATAGAGCTTGCATTGGTGTGGGCTCTGCAAAAGTGTGTGTGTGTGTGTGAGGCGTGATTGAACAATGTAGACATATATATATATATATATATATAAAGGCACCGGGGTGGCGGTGCCACCGGCTTGTTTATATATATATATATATATATATATATATATATATATATATGAATATAGCTGCGAGCAGCGATGAAGGGCCAAAGCCGGCGGCACCGCCACTCCGGTGCCTTTAGGTAACTAAAGGCACCGGGGTTGCGGTGCCACCGGCTTGGGCCCGTAATCGCTGCTCGCAGCTATATTTATTATTATTATTAGGGCCCAAGCCTTGAAAAGGCGAAGGCCCTATTGTTTTCCTTAGGATTATTATTTATTATTATTATTATTATTATTATTTTACTACCTTTTGGGCACTTTTGGGGGCCTTAACGTGCTCGAAAACTCTTGAAACTTTGCACACATCTCAGAACCCGCGGCCATCAGGGCCGGGCTGAAGCTGGTACCCGGGCGTGGCAGGGGGGCTCGACAGCGCCCCCTGGAACGGGGTTTGAACACTTGGTCCATAAATCAAACACGCTTGCATGTAATAATATGAAACTCAGTACACATATAGATCTCATCGGTTCATATATACTTCATGCTCTTACTTTTTACCCCAGCCCAACAGGAAGTCGGCTATTAAGGGTTGTTTGGAAAACACATGCAATGGAATGTGAAATACTCCTCCTAGAGAATTCAAACACACGGCACGAAACTCGGTCAGCATGAAGTCAAGACACTGAGGATGAAAAATTGCCAGGGGATTTTTGATATCTCGAACGGTTTGGCCGTGGCGAGTAAACGAAATTATGGCGAGAAACGTGAAACAGGAAGTGTGTTATAACTACTGCATACATTAACTAATCTTGATGAAACTTCAGCAGTGTGTTCGTTGTAAGAGCCCGATCACATGGATGTGACTATTGTGAGTCAAAGTTATAGCGCCACCAACTGGAAGCAGGAAGTGTGTCACTTTCAAAATGCTTTTAAATCACCCTCTTATTTTTACCCGATTTGCTTCAAACTTCATGTGCATAATGTAGACACACGCCAGATGTAGACCTGTGAAAGGATTATTGATATCTTAGATACTGTTGCCATGGCAATGCATCAAACATTAATATTCCTTTTTTTAAGCTTTTTCATGCTTTTTTATGCTTTCGGGCACTTTTGGGGTTCTTAACGTGCTCGAAAACTCTTGAAACTTTGCACACGGGACAAAACCCGCGGCCATCAGGGCCAGGCTGAAGCTGGTACCCGGGCGTGGCAGGGGGGCTCGACAGCGCCCCCTTGAACGGGTCAGACAATTTGGTCCATATATCCAACACGCTTTACCCTATTTGCTTCAAACTTGATGTGTATAATGTAGACACAAGCCAGATGTAGACCTGTGAAAGGATTGTTGATATCTTAGATGCTGTTGCCGTGACAACGCATCAAACTTTAATATTCTTTTTGGATACTTTTGAGATTCTTAGCACACTTTTGGGGCCCTTAACGTGCTCAAAAACTCTTGAAACTTTGCACACGGGTCAGAAACCGCGGCCATCAGGGCCGGGCTGAAGCTGGTACCCGGGCGTGGCAGGGGGGCTCGACAGCGCCCCCTGGAATGGGGTCCGAAAACTTGGTCCATAAATCAAACAGGCTTTACCCGATTTGCTTCAAACTTGATGTGTATAATGTAGACACACGCCAGATTTAGACCTGTGAAAGGATTGTTGATATCTTAGATGCTGTTGCCGTGACAACGCATCAAACTTTAATATTCTTTTTGGATACTTTTGAGACTCTCAGCGCACTTTGGGGGCCCTTAACGTGCTCAAAAACTCTTGAAACTTTGCACACGGGTCAGAACCCGTGGCCATCAGGGCCGGGCTGAAGCTGGTACCCGGGCGTGGCAGGGGGGCTCGACAGTGCCCCCTGGAACGGGGTCCGAAAACTTGGTCCATAAATCAAACACGCTTGAATGTAATAATATGAAACTCGGTACACATATAGATCTCATCGATTCATATATCCTTTGTACTTTTACTTTTTACCCCAGCCCAACAGGAAGTCGGCTATTATGGTTTGTTTGGAAGCGTATGCCCCTGGAATTCGATATACTCCTCCTAGAGAATTCAACCAATCGCCACGAAACTCGGTCAGCATGAAGTCAAGACATTGAGGATGAAAAGTTGCCAGGGGATTTTTGATATCTCGAACGGTTTGGCTGTGGCGAGGAAATGAATTTATGGCGAATAAAGGAAACAGGAAGTGTGTTATAACTTCTGCATACATTAACTGATCTTGATGAAACTTCAGCAGTGTGTTCGCTGTAAGAGTCCGATCACATGGATGTGACTATTGTGAGTCAAAGTTATAGCGCCACCAACTGGCAGCAGGAAGTGTGTCACTTCCTAAAGGCTTTGAAATCACCCTCTTATTTTTACCCAATTTGCTTCAAACTTTATGTGTATAATGTAGACACACGGCAGATGTAGACCTGAGAAAGGATTATTGATATCTTAGATACTGTTGCCGTGGCAACGCATCAAACTTTATTATTCTTTGTTGATGCTTTTGAGACTCTTAACATACTTGAAATTGCATGAAACCCGACAGACACATCACATTTATTAGACAGTAGACATGTGCAGAGTTTCAGAAACGGGCATGGTGAGAGCAATTAGAGAATAATGTTTAAGTTTAAAAACAGCCAGAATGGTTGTTTAGTCAAAAAAATTTTTTTTCCAAATCATACATAGTGTTATACTGCCCTCTTGTGTTCAAAATCAGGTAAAAAGCGAAAGTAAAATAAGGACGTCTGCACAATTCATTAATAATGGTGCAGAGTAGAGTGAGCTTTTTCAATTAATTCCTATGGAAGTAGGAATGAACTAAACAACGTTCGCTCTGTTCTGCTCGTCCCTCACCGTGGGCGCGCAGAGTTATGAATGCCCGTGCAGCCGTGAGCATTTTAGTTTCATTTTAAAATTAGCGCCATTTCGGGGGACGTATTACTTTAATTTATTTAACAAAAACACAATGTTGTGTTTAATTGCGAGTGTACACAAATATAAGTAAACACTTTGACGTTTGAATGATGTCCTGTATGAAGAAAATGACGGAGTATGTTTCACTGTTCAATCGCGCTGAGCCACCCAGACCCCCACACACACACTGACACACACACACACACACACACACACACACACACACACACACACACACACACACACACACACACACACACACACACACACACACACAAACACACACACACACACACACACAATAATAAAACATTCAACCTAACATATACAAATTACACTGCTATGTTGAAATAGTCAGTAGTACAATTTGTATCATTCACAGTAAGCACCGCTCCACTGTGATTTTTCCAAGCACATTTTTGCACAAGTGAAGAGGATGATTTTTTCCGTCGATATTGGAACGTGAGTGAAGTACAAAGCCTGTAATAAAGAATAGTTTAGCATCCAAATACATCGCAAATGTTGCAACATTTAGATTCTAAAGAGAGATTTACGTGAGCCTAACACCACTTACTTTTACTTTTGTTTTAAATTATTTCGTTTTGGCTTTATTATAGTTATTTTTTTATTTGTGTTCTGTTCTGAATATCATTAAATTTAAAGGATTTGTTGTGGAATATTTTGAGTGTATAATCAAATAACACTAAACCGTCACTAGGTGTCGCCAGGCGACCGTCTTAATGAGCGGGTCATTGATTCATTCGTTCAAACGATTCGTTTGAACGACTGAGTCATTCATGAATGAGACAGATGTTTATGGATTGGTCATTGAATCTTTGAGTCAACCAATTTGTTCAAAATGCTGAATCATTCAGTAATGAGAAAACACGTTGCTGTGAGATGCAATGGTTCTGCTGTGATCTTTGTTTAACTATTTTCGCTGCTGAAACAGAAGAACAGTCAATATTGCATCTAAAATGTAAGTGACTTGACACGTGTGTGTGTGTGTGTGTGTGTGTGTGTGCGTGTGAGTGCGTGCGTGCGTGTGTGTGTGTGTGTGTGTGTGTGTGCAATCAATCCCAGGTAAGAGGCATGAATAATGAGAATTGGACTTCTAGGAGTGAGGTTAATATTCCGGAGATGGTTCCCTCGGATTGTGAAAAGGAGGCGGCGCGGGAGTGGCCAGGCATTGCGCTACTTCTGTTTCAAAGTTTAAAACAATGCTAATATCATTTTTTTGAACGATTTCATTACAAATGTTTATTTTATATATTTATAAAATATTATAAAATATAATAACTATGTTTTGTCCTATTAACAAAAGACAGGCAATGTACTATTAACAAATGTTAATAGTTTTTTAAAAGTTAAAATGATACTTTATGCATTTGTTTTGTGTCAGATGATTAACAATATAAATTAAACAAAGCTTAAAACAAACAAAATAATAAAACGAAAACAAAGCTTGAACATTTTATTTAATTGAAAAGCCTTTTTGAAATAAAATGTGTTTTTTTCCCTCTGAAATAGCAAAAGCATCGCACACTTAGCTGTACCTGCTCTAAATAAATAATAGTATTTAAATAAAAATACAAAATCGAAATAAATAAATTATATAAAACAAAATCAAATCAAAGAAAATAAATCTTATTAAAGTTATGCAGGCACACATTTAACAATAATTTTCAAGTGACAAATAAAATCAATCAAAATTCCTTACACATGGAGTTAATCCTGACGATTCCTGAGGCGCCTTTCCTCATGACACTCGCTTTTTTTTTCGAAGATATATTTTCTTTGGTTTGATTTTGTTTTTGTAATAATTTATTTTATTTAGTTCGATTTTGTATTTTTATTGAATTACTCTTTTTTATTTAGAGCAGGTACAGCTAGTGTGTGATGCTTTTGCTATTTCAGAGGAAAACAATAATTTTATTTAATTAATAATTTTTGTTTCAGTCCACCATATAATTATGTTGTGTTTGATCTATGGAAAAAAGTTAGTTGTGAAATGGTTGAATATTAACAAAAGTTAATAGTTTTTTACAAGTTAGAATAATACGATATATATATATATATAAACAAGCCGGTGGCACCGCCACCCCGGTGCCTTTACGGTTACTGTGCATGACGGGCAATATCGTAACTCCGCTTTGACCTTTGAGAAGATGTGTGCTATAGAGCTTGCATTGGTGTGGGCTCTGCAAAAGTGTGTGTGTGTGTGTGAGGCGTGATTGAACAATGTAGACATATATATATATATATATATAAAGGCACCGGGGTGGCGGTGCCACCGGCTTGTTTATATATATATATATATATATATATATATATATATATATATATATATATATGAATATAGCTGCGAGCAGCGATGAAGGGCCAAAGCCGGCGGCACCGCCACTCCGGTGCCTTTAGGTAACTAAAGGCACCGGGGTTGCGGTGCCACCGGCTTGGGCCCGTAATCGCTGCTCGCAGCTATATTTATTAGGGCCCAAGCCTTGAAAAGGCGAAGGCCCTATTGTTTTCCTAAGGATTATTATTTATTATTATTATTATTATTATTATTAGGGCCCAAGCCTTGAAAAGGCGAAGGCCCTATTGTTTTCCTTAGGATTATTATTTATTATTATTATTATTATTTTACTACCTTTTGGGCACTTTTGGGGGCCTTAACGTGCTCGAAAACTCTTGAAACTTTGCACACATCTCAGAACCCGCGGCCATCAGGGCCGGGCTGAAGCTGGTACCCGGGCGTGGCAGGGGGGCTCGACAGCGCCCCCTGGAACGGGGTTTGAACACTTGGTCCATAAATCAAACACGCTTGCATGTAATAATATGAAACTCAGTACACATATAGATCTCATCGGTTCATATATACTTCATGCTCTTACTTTTTACCCCAGCCCAACAGGAAGTCGGCTATTAAGGGTTGTTTGGAAAACACATGCAATGGAATGTGAAATACTCCTCCTAGAGAATTCAAACACACGGCACGAAACTCGGTCAGCATGAAGTCAAGACACTGAGGATGAAAAATTGCCAGGGGATTTTTGATATCTCGAACGGTTTGGCCGTGGCGAGTAAACGAAATTATGGCGAGAAACGTGAAACAGGAAGTGTGTTATAACTACTGCATACATTAACTAATCTTGATGAAACTTCAGCAGTGTGTTCGTTGTAAGAGCCCGATCACATGGATGTGACTATTGTGAGTCAAAGTTATAGCGCCACCAACTGGAAGCAGGAAGTGTGTCACTTTCAAAATGCTTTTAAATCACCCTCTTATTTTTACCCGATTTGCTTCAAACTTCATGTGCATAATGTAGACACACGCCAGATGTAGACCTGTGAAAGGATTATTGATATCTTAGATACTGTTGCCATGGCAATGCATCAAACATTAATATTCCTTTTTTTAAGCTTTTTCATGCTTTTTTATGCTTTCGGGCACTTTTGGGGTTCTTAACGTGCTCGAAAACTCTTGAAACTTTGCACACGGGACAAAACCCGCGGCCATCAGGGCCAGGCTGAAGCTGGTACCCGGGCGTGGCAGGGGGGCTCGACAGCGCCCCCTTGAACGGGTCAGACAATTTGGTCCATATATCCAACACGCTTTACCCTATTTGCTTCAAACTTGATGTGTATAATGTAGACACAAGCCAGATGTAGACCTGTGAAAGGATTGTTGATATCTTAGATGCTGTTGCCGTGACAACGCATCAAACTTTAATATTCTTTTTGGATACTTTTGAGATTCTTAGCGCACTTTTGGGGCCCTTAACGTGCTCAAAAACTCTTGAAACTTTGCACACGGGTCAGAAACCGCGGCCATCAGGGCCGGGCTGAAGCTGGTACCCGGGCGTGGCAGGGGGGCTCGACAGCGCCCCCTGGAATGGGGTCCGAAAACTTGGTCCATAAATCAAACAGGCTTTACCCGATTTGCTTCAAACTTGATGTGTGTAATGTAGACACACGCCAGATTTAGACCTGTGAAAGGATTGTTGATATCTTAGATGCTGTTGCCGTGACAACGCATCAAACTTTAATATTCTTTTTGGATACTTTTGAGACTCTCAGCGCACTTTGGGGGCCCTTAACGTGCACGAAAACTCTTGAAACTTTGCACACGGGTCAGAACCCGCGGCCATCAGGGCCGGGCTGAAGCTGGTACCCGGGCGTGGCAGGGAGGCTCGACAGCGCCCCCTGGAACGAGGTCCGAAAACTTGGTCCATAAATCAAACACGCTTGCATGTAATAATATGAAACTCGGTACACATATAGATCTCATCGGTTTATATATCCTTTGTACTTTTACTTTTTACCCCAGCCCAACAGGAAGTCGGCTATTATGGTTTGTTTGGAAGCGTATGCCCCTGGAATTCGATATACTCCTCCTAGAGAATTCAACCAATCGCAACGAAACTCGGTCAGCATGATGTCAAGACATTGAGGATGAAAAATTGCCAGGGGATTTTTGATATCTCGAACGGTTTGGCCGTGACGAGGAAACGAATTTATGGCGAATAATGGAAACAGGAAGTGTGTTATAACTTCTGCATACATTAACTGATCTTGATGAAACTTCAACAGTGTGTTCGCTGTGAGAGGCCGATCACATGGATGTGACTATTGTGAGTCAAAGTTATAGCGCCACCAACTGGCAGCAGGAAGTGTGTCACTTTCAAAATACTTTGAAATCACCCTCTTATTTTTACCCGATTTGCTTCAAACTTGATGTGTATAATGTAAATACACGGCAGATGTAGACCTGTGAAAGGATTATTGATATCTTAGATACTGTTGCCATGGCAACGCATCAAACTTTAATATTCTTTTTGGATGCTTTTGAGACTCTTAGCATGCCTGAAATTGCTTAAAATTGCATGAAACTTGACAGACAGATCACATTTATTAGCCAGTAGACATGTGCAAAGTTTCAGAAACGGGCGTGGTGCAGGGGCTCAGTAGCGCCACCTTTTGTGACAAAAGTGTGTGTGGGGGGGGGGTTAGTTTCATCTACAGTTACAAAACTTTTTCAACTTGATGAAAATACATTAAAGATGCTAAATTGTGAACGGATATTGAATATCTCAAACGGTTTTGCTATGGCGAGGGATTATGTCAAAAAAAGAATCAGGAAATGTCTCATATCTTTCTAAAATGTAATTATACACCATTTATTTTTCTATAAAATTATACTAATATTAGAAGTAAACCCATTGTATTCCTTTTTTTCAATTTAAGATTTATGTTTAAGTTTAAAAACAGCCAGAATGGTTGTTTAGCCAAAAAAATAAAAAAAATAAAAATCATTCATAGTGCTTTACTGCCCTCTTGTGTTCAAAATCAGGTAGGCCAATTGATGCTACTATGGGAATATTTTCCCACCGTGACTCCGCTGGGGGCTTTAAAATCGCTAACTTGAAAGCGAAAGTAACGGACGTCTCCACAAGACGTGCAGCTGTGAGCATTTTTGTTTCATTTTAAAAGAAGCCCCATTTCGGGGGCGGATTTCTTGAATGTATTTTACAAAATCACAATGTTGTGTTTGATTGCGAGTATCCAAAAATAAGTAAACACTTTGCAGTTTGAATGATCTTCTTGAATAAAATGACGGAGTAGCCAATGTTTCCACTGTTCGATCGCGGACGTCCACACGGACATTGATAATGGTGGCGCGTGCAGAGCGCGTGCTTGAATTGTGAGTTCAATAGTCTATTATTTTTCACGGAAAACACAACAACAAAAGAGTATAATGATAGATTCGCTTAAATAGGCGCTTTTACATAAAATAGCCTATTCCGTCATCATCTTTTCAGTCAGCTCTTCACTCTCGTGATTAATGAAATTTGACTCCTGTTGCTGATATTTGCTGCAACTTTCGTTCAGCTCACAATTTAGTAAGCAAACACGCTTCAAATGTGTTTATTTTATTTTTGTGTATATATATGTGTGTATATATATATATATATATATATATATAGCTTATGTTTCAAATATGAGTTAATTAACAATCGTTGGAAAGAATGATACTTTTAAACATATCACTAAACCGTCATTAGGTGTCGCCAGGCGACCGTCTTAATGAGCGAGTCATTGATTCATTCGTTCAAACGATTCGTTCGAACGGCTGAGTCATTCATGAATGAGACAGATTATGGATTGGTCGTTGAATCTTTGAGTCAACCGATTTGTTCAAAATGCTGAATCATTCAGTAATGAGAACGCGTTGCTGTGAGATGCTCGATGGTTCTGCTGTGATCTTTGTTGAACTATTTTCGCTGCTGAAACAGAAAAAAAGTCAATATTGCATCTAAAATGTAAGTGATTTGACGTGTGTGTGTGTGTGTGATTGTGTCTGTTACAGTGATTGTTTAACCCTTGTTAAAGTTTAGGCTTTGTATTTTTGGATATATATCTTTTTATATATAAAAAAATTGCATACAACCCATATATTTTAAATGTATTGTTTGCTTTAAATTACATTGAGATTTGTATGTTTGGTAATTGAACCTGAATGAATTTTAAATGAATGTGCGATATTTCAGATCATATTTTTGTTTTCCTTAAAATTTGAACTAACACTAACTTTACTCTCATCTGAATGCTAGATTATTTATTTATGTATAAAATAAAAACACATTTGATTTTTCTTTTTTAATCAATGTAGAATGTGTAACTGAAAAAATAAACAGATTAGGGCTCTGTTCGAGAACAAGAAATGAAAACCAATGCAATATGATGAATGTCCAAAAGATTTTTTTGCTTTTAAACTATGTGTGTGTGTGTGTGTGTGTGTAAGAGATTTTGGTTGGGTGACAGTTGTAGTTTACAGTTTGACAAAAGCACAATGTTGTGTTTTATTGCGATTGTACACAAATATAAGTAAACACTTTGTAGTTTGAATAATGTCCTGTATGAACAAAAGGACGGAGTATGTTTTTATGTCTACATTGTTCAATCACGCCTCACACACACACACACACACACACAAAAACTATTTTTCTAATCAGATCAGGCAAATATTCTGTCTTGGCACACTTCATATAACTTTCAAACTTGTGTACTTATTTCATGTGTCCATTAAGTCCATGAGACCGTAGGGTGTCTCATTTTTCATTTTAGGTTTCAGAAGGTTGCTCACGCATACTTTGTGGTTGATATGTGCCCTCAATGCACACTTTTGCAGAGCCCACACTGATGCAAGCTCTACAGCACACATCTTCTCAAAGGTCAAAGCGGGGTTACGTTATTGCCCGTCACGCACAGTAACCCTAAAGGCACCGGGGTGGCGGTGCCACCGGCTTGTTTATATATATATATATATATATATATATATATATATATAAATATAGCTGCGAGCAGCGATGAAGGGCCAAAGCCGGCGGCACCGCCACTCCGGTGCCTTTAGGTAATTAAAGGCACCGGGGTTGCGGTGCCACCGGCTTGGGCCCGTAATCGCTGCTCGCAGCTATATTTATTATTATTATTATTATTTTACTACCTTTTGGGCACTTTTGGGGGCCTTAACGTGCTCGAAAACTCTTGAAACTTTGCACACATCTCAGAACCCGCGGCCATCAGGGCCGGGCTGAAGCTGGTACCCGGGCGTGGCAGGGGGGCTCGACAGCGCCCCCTGGAACGGGGTTTGAACACTTGGTCCATAAATCAAACACGCTTGCATGTAATAATATGAAACTCAGTACACATATAGATCTCATCGGTTCATATATACTTCATGCTCTTACTTTTTACCCCAGCCCAACAGGAAGTCGGCTATTAAGGGTTGTTTGGAAAACACATGCAATGGAATGTGAAATACTCCTCCTAGAGAATTCAAACACACGGCACGAAACTCGGTCAGCATGAAGTCAAGACACTGAGGATGAAAAATTGCCAGGGGATTTTTGATATCTCGAACGGTTTGGCCGTGGCGAGTAAACGAAATTATGGCGAGAAACGTGAAACAGGAAGTGTGTTATAACTACTGCATACATTAACTAATCTTGATGAAACTTCAGCAGTGTGTTCGTTGTAAGAGCCCGATCACATGGATGTGACTATTGTGAGTCAAAGTTATAGCGCCACCAACTGGAAGCAGGAAGTGTGTCACTTTCAAAATGCTTTTAAATCACCCTCTTATTTTTACCCGATTTGCTTCAAACTTCATGTGCATAATGTAGACACACGCCAGATGTAGACCTGTGAAAGGATTATTGATATCTTAGATACTGTTGCCATGGCAATGCATCAAACATTAATATTCCTTTTTTTAAGCTTTTTCATGCTTTTTTATGCTTTCGGGCACTTTTGGGGTTCTTAACGTGCTCGAAAACTCTTGAAACTTTGCACACGGGACAAAACCCGCGGCCATCAGGGCCAGGCTGAAGCTGGTACCCGGGCGTGGCAGGGGGGCTCGACAGCGCCCCCTTGAACGGGTCAGACAATTTGGTCCATATATCCAACACGCTTTACCCTATTTGCTTCAAACTTGATGTGTATAATGTAGACACAAGCCAGATGTAGACCTGTGAAAGGATTGTTGATATCTTAGATGCTGTTGCCGTGACAACGCATCAAACTTTAATATTCTTTTTGGATACTTTTGAGATTCTTAGCGCACTTTTGGGGCCCTTAACGTGCTCAAAAACTCTTGAAACTTTGCACACGGGTCAGAAACCGCGGCCATCAGGGCCGGGCTGAAGCTGGTATCCGGGCGTGGCAGGGGGGCTCGACAGCGCCCCCTGGAATGGGGTCCGAAAACTTGGTCCATAAATCAAACAGGCTTTACCCGATTTGCTTCAAACTTGATGTGTATAATGTAGACACACGCCAGATTTAGACCTGTGAAAGGATTGTTGATATCTTAGATGCTGTTGCCGTGACAACGCATCAAACTTTAATATTCTTTTTGGATACTTTTGAGACTCTCAGCGCACTTTGGGGGCCCTTAACGTGCACGAAAACTCTTGAAACTTTGCACACAGGTCAGAACCCGTGGCCATCAGGGCCGGGCTGAAGATGGTACCCGGGCGTGGCAGGGGGGCTCGACAGCGCCCCCTGGAACGGGGTGCGAAAACTTGGTCCATAAATCAAACACGCTTGCATGTAATAATATGAAACTCGGTAGACATATAGATCTCATCGGTTCATATATCCTTTGTACTTTTACTTTTTACCCCAGCCCAACAGGAAGTCGGCTATAATGGTTTGTTTGGAAGCGTATGCCCCTGGAATTCGATATACTCCTCCTAGAGAATTCAACCAATCGCAACGAAACTCGGTCAGCATGAAGTCAAGACATTGAGGATGAAAAATTGCCAGGGGATTTTTGATATCTCGAACGATTTGGCCGTGGCGAGGAAACGAATTTATGGCGAATAAAGGAAACAGGAAGTGTGTTATAACTTCTGCATACATTAACTGATCTTGATGAAACTTCAACAGTGTGTTCGCTGTAAGAGGCCGATCACATGGATGTGACTATTATGAGTCAAAGTTATAGCGCCACCAACTGGCAGCAGGAAGTGTGTCACTTTCAAAATGCTTTGAAATCACCCTCTTATTTTTACCCGATTTGCTTCAAACTTGATGTGTATAATGTAGACACTCGCCAGATGTAGACCTGTGAAAGGATTATTGATGTCTTAGATACTGTTGCCATGGCAACGCATCAAACTTTAATATTGTTTTTGGATGCTTTTGAGACTCTTAGCATGCCTGAAATTGCTTAAAATTGCATGAAACTCGACAGACAGATCACATTTATTAGCCAGTAGACATGTGCAAAGTTTCAGAAACGGGCGTGGTGCAGGGGCTCAGTAGCGCCACCTTTTGTGACAAAAGTGTGTGTGTGGGGGGGGGGGGGGGGGGGGGGGGGGGTTAGTTTCATCTACAGTTACAAAACTTTTTCAACTTGATGAAAATACATTAAAGATGCTAAATTGTGAACGGATATTGAATATCTCAAACGGTTTTGCTATGGCGAGGGATTATGTCAAAAAAAGAATCAGGAAATGTCTCATATCTTTCTAAAATGTAATTATACACCATTTATTTTTCTATAAAATTATACTAATATTAGAAGTAAACCCATTGTATTCCTTTTTTTCAATTTAAGATTTATGTTTAAGTTTAAAAACAGCCAGAATGGTTGTTTAGCCAAAAAAAAAAAAAAATCATTCATAGTGCTTTACTGCCCTCTTGTGTTCAAAATCAGGTAGGCCAATTGATGCTACTATGGGAATATTTTCCCACCGTGACTCCGCTGGGGGCTTTAAAATCGCTAACTTGAAAGCGAAAGTAACGGACGTCTCCACAAGACGTGCAGCTGTGAGCATTTTTGTTTCATTTTAAAAGAAGCCCCATTTCGGGGGCGGATTTCTTGAATGTATTTTACAAAATCACAATGTTGTGTTTGATTGCGAGTATCCAAAAATAAGTAAACACTTTGCAGTTTGAATGATCTTCTTGAATAAAATGACGGAGTAGCCAATGTTTCCACTGTTCGATCGCGGACGTCCACACGGACATTGATAATGGTGGCGCGTGCAGAGCGCGTGCTTGAATTGTGAGTTCAATAGTCTATTATTTTTCACGGAAAACACAACAACAAAAGAGTATAATGATAGATTCGCTTAAATAGGCGCTTTTACATAAAATAGCCTATTCCGTCATCATCTTTTCAGTCAGCTCTTCACTCTCGTGATTAATGAAATTTGACTCCTGTTGCTGATATTTGCTGCAACTTTCGTTCAGCTCACAATTTAGTAAGCAAACACGCTTCAAATGTGTTTATTTTATTTTTGTGTATATATATGTGTGTATATATATATATATATATATATATATATATATATATATATATATATATATATATATATAGCTTATGTTTCAAATATGAGTTAATTAACAATCGTTGGAAAGAATGATACTTTTAAACATATCACTAAACCGTCATTAGGTGTCGCCAGGCGACCGTCTTAATGAGCGAGTCATTGATTCATTCGTTCAAACGATTCGTTCGAACGGCTGAGTCATTCATGAATGAGACAGATTATGGATTGGTCGTTGAATCTTTGAGTCAACCGATTTGTTCAAAATGCTGAATCATTCAGTAATGAGAACGCGTTGCTGTGAGATGCTCGATGGTTCTGCTGTGATCTTTGTTGAACTATTTTCGCTGCTGAAACAGAAAAAAAGTCAATATTGCATCTAAAATGTAAGTGATTTGACGTGTGTGTGTGTGTGTGTGTGTGTGATTGTGTCTGTTACAGTGATTGTTTAACCCTTGTTAAAGTTTAGGCTTTGTATTTTTGGATATATATCTTTTTATATATAAAAAAATTGCATACAACCCATATATTTTAAATGTATTGTTTGCTTTAAATTACATTGAGATTTGTATGTTTGGTAATTGAACCTGAATGAATTTTAAATGAATGTGCGATATTTCAGATCATATTTTTGTTTTCCTTAAAATTTGAACTAACACTAACTTTACTCTCATCTGAATGCTAGATTATTTATTTATGTCTAAAATAAAAGCACATTTGATTTTTCTTTTTTAATCAATGTAGAATGTGTAACTGAAAAAATAAACAGATTAGGGCTCTGTTCGAGAACAAGAAATGAAAACCAATGCAATATGATGAATGTCCAAAAGATTTTTTTGCTTTTAAACTATGTGTGTGTGTGTGTGTGTGTAAGAGATTTTGGTTGGGTGACAGTTGTAGTTTACAGTTTGACAAAAGCACAATGTTGTGTTTTATTGCGATTGTACACAAATATAAGTAAACACTTTGTAGTTTGAATAATGTCCTGTATGAACAAAAGGACGGAGTATGTTTTTATGTCTACATTGTTCAATCACGCCTCACACACACACACACACACAAAAACTATTTTTCTAATCAGATCAGGCAAATATTCTGTCTTGGCACACTTCATATAACTTTCAAACTTCTGTACTTATTTCATGTGTCCATTAAGTCCATGAGACCGTAGGGTGTCTCATTTTTCATTTTAGGTTTCAGAAGGTTGCTCACGCATACTTTGTGGTTGATATGTGCCCTCAATGCACACTTTTGCAGAGCCCACACTGATGCAAGCTCTACAGCACACATCTTCTCAAAGGTCAAAGCGGGGTTACGTTATTGCCCGTCACGCACAGTAACCCTAAAGGCACCGGGGGTGGCGGTGCCACCGGCTTGTTTATATATATATATATATATATATATATATATATATATATATATATATATATATATATATATATATATATAAATATAGCTGCGAGCAGCGATGAAGGGCCAAAGCCGGCGGCACCGCCACTCCGGTGCCTTTAGGTAATTAAAGGCACCGGGGTTGCGGTGCCACCGGCTTGGGCCCGTAATCGCTGCTCGCAGCTATATTTATTATTATTATTATTATTTTACTACCTTTTGGGCACTTTTGGGGGCCTTAACGTGCTCGAAAACTCTTGAAACTTTGCACACATCTCAGAACCCGCGGCCATCAGGGCCGGGCTGAAGCTGGTACCCGGGCGTGGCAGGGGGGCTCGACAGCGCCCCCTGGAACGGGGTTTGAACACTTGGTCCATAAATCAAACACGCTTGCATGTAATAATATGAAACTCAGTACACATATAGATCTCATCGGTTCATATATACTTCATGCTCTTACTTTTTACCCCAGCCCAACAGGAAGTCGGCTATTAAGGGTTGTTTGGAAAACACATGCAATGGAATGTGAAATACTCCTCCTAGAGAATTCAAACACACGGCACGAAACTCGGTCAGCATGAAGTCAAGACACTGAGGATGAAAAATTGCCAGGGGATTTTTGATATCTCGAACGGTTTGGCCGTGGCGAGTAAACGAAATTATGGCGAGAAACGTGAAACAGGAAGTGTGTTATAACTACTGCATACATTAACTAATCTCGATGAAACTTCAGCAGTGTGTTCGTTGTAAGAGCCCGATCACATGGATGTGACTATTGTGAGTCAAAGTTATAGCGCCACCAACTGGAAGCAGGAAGTGTGTCACTTTCAAAATGCTTTTAAATCACCCTCTTATTTTTACCCGATTTGCTTCAAACTTCATGTGCATAATGTAGACACACGCCAGATGTAGACCTGTGAAAGGATTATTGATATCTTAGATACTGTTGCCATGGCAATGCATCAAACATTAATATTCCTTTTTTTAAGCTTTTTCATGCTTTTTTATGCTTTCGGGCACTTTTGGGGTTCTTAACGTGCTCAAAAACTCTTGAAACTTTGCACACGGGACAAAACCCGCGGCCATCAGGGCCAGGCTGAAGCTGGTACCCGGGCGTGGCAGGGGGGCTCGACAGCGCCCCCTTGAACGGGTCAGACAATTTGGTCCATATATCCAACACGCTTTACCCTATTTGCTTCAAACTTGATGTGTATAATGTAGACACAAGCCAGATGTAGACCTGTGAAAGGATTGTTGATATCTTAGATGCTGTTGCCGTGACAACGCATCAAACTTTAATATTCTTTTTGGATACTTTTGAGATTCTTAGCGCACTTTTGGGGCCCTTAACGTGCTCAAAAACTCTTGAAACTTTGCACACGGGTCAGAAACCGCGGCCATCAGGGCCGGGCTGAAGCTGGTACCCGGGCGTGGCAGGGGGGCTCGACAGCGCCCCCTGGAATGGGGTCCGAAAACTTGGTCCATAAATCAAACAGGCTTTACCCGATTTGCTTCAAACTTGATGTGTATAATGTAGACACACGCCAGATTTAGACCTGTGAAAGGATTGTTGATATCTTAGATGCTGTTGCCGTGACAACGCATCAAACTTTAATATTCTTTTTGGATACTTTTGAGACTCTCAGCGCACTTTGGGGGCCCTTAACGTGCTCAAAAACTCTTGAAACTTTGCACACGGGTCAGAACCCGTGGCCATCAGGGCCGGGCTGAAGCTGGTACCCGGGCGTGGCAGGGGGGCTCGACAGTGCCCCCTGGAACGGGGTCCGAAAACTTGGTCCATAAATCAAACACGCTTGAATGTAATAATATGAAACTCGGTACACATATAGATCTCATCGATTCATATATCCTTTGTACTTTTACTTTTTACCCCAGCCCAACAGGAAGTCGGCTATTATGGTTTGTTTGGAAGCGTATGCCCCTGGAATTCGATATACTCCTCCTAGAGAATTCAACCAATCGCCACGAAACTCGGTCAGCATGAAGTCAAGACATTGAGGATGAAAAGTTGCCAGGGGATTTTTGATATCTCGAACGGTTTGGCTGTGGCGAGGAAACGAATTTATGGCGAATAAAGGAAACAGGAAGTGTGTTATAACTTCTGCATACATTAACTGATCTTGATGAATCTTCAGCAGTGTGTTCGCTGTAAGAGTCCGATCACATGGATGTGACTATTGTGAGTCAAAGTTATAGCGCCACCAACTGGCAGCAGGAAGTGTGTCACTTCCTAAAGGCTTTGAAATCACCCTCTTATTTTTACCCAATTTGCTTCAAACTTTATGTGTATAATGTAGACACACGGCAGATGTAGACCTGAGAAAGGATTATTGATATCTTAGATACTGTTGCCGTGGCAACGCATCAAACTTTATTATTCTTTGTTGATGCTTTTGAGACTCTTAACATACTTGAAATTGCATGAAACCCGACAGACACATCACATTTATTAGACAGTAGACATGTGCAGAGTTTCAGAAACGGGCATGGTGAGAGCAATTAGAGAATAATGTTTAAGTTTAAAAACAGCCAGAATGGTTGTTTAGTCAAAAAAAATTTTTTTCCAAATCATACATAGTGTTATACTGCCCTCTTGTGTTCAAAATCAGGTAAAAAGCGAAAGTAAAATAAGGACGTCTGCACAATTCATTAATAATGGTGCAGAGTAGAGTGAGCTTTTTCAATTAATTCCTATGGAAGTAGGAATGAACTAAACAACGTTCGCTCTGTTCTGCTCGTCCCTCACCGTGGGCGCGCAGAGTTATGAATGCCCGTGCAGCCGTGAGCATTTTAGTTTCATTTTAAAATTAGCGCCATTTCGGGGGACGTATTACTTTAATTTATTTAACAAAAACACAATGTTGTGTTTAATTGCGAGTGTACACAAATATAAGTAAACACTTTGACGTTTGAATGATGTCCTGTATGAAGAAAATGACGGAGTATGTTTCACTGTTCAATCGCGCTGAGCCACCCAGACCCCCACACACACACTGACACACACACACACACACACACACACACACACACACACACACACACACACACACACACACACACACACACACACACACACACACACAACACACACACACACACACACACAATAATAAAACATTCAACCTAACATATACAAATTACACTGCTATGTTGAAATAGTCAGTAGTACAATTTGTATCATTCACAGTAAGCACCGCTCCACTGTGATTTTTCCAAGCACATTTTTGCACAAGTGAAGAGGATGATTTTTTCCATCGATATTGGAACGTGAGTGAAGTACAAAGCCTGTAATAAAGAATAGTTTAGCATCCAAATACATCGCAAATGTTGCAACATTTAGATTCTAAAGAGAGATTTACGTGAGCCTAACACCACTTACTTTTACTTTTGTTTTAAATTATTTCGTTTTGGCTTTATTATAGTTATTTTTTTATTTGTGTTCTGTTCTGAATATCATTAAATTTAAAGGATTTGTTGTGGAATATTTTGAGTGTATAATCAAATAACACTAAACCGTCACTAGGTGTCGCCAGGCGACCGTCTTAATGAGCGGGTCATTGATTCATTCGTTCAAACGATTCGTTTGAACGACTGAGTCATTCATGAATGAGACAGATGTTTATGGATTGGTCATTGAATCTTTGAGTCAACCAATTTGTTCAAAATGCTGAATCATTCAGTAATGAGAAAACACGTTGCTGTGAGATGCAATGGTTCTGCTGTGATCTTTGTTTAACTATTTTCGCTGCTGAAACAGAAGAACAGTCAATATTGCATCTAAAATGTAAGTGACTTGACACGTGTGTGTGTGTGTGTGTGTGTGTGTGTGCGTGTGCGTGCGTGCGTGCGTGTGTGTGTGTGTGTGTGCAATCAATCCCAGGTAAGAGGCATGAATAATGAGAATTGGACTTCTAGGAGTGAGGTTAATATTCCGGAGATGGTTCCCTCGGATTGTGAAAAGGAGGCGGCGCGGGAGTGGCCAGGCATTGCGCTACTTCTGTTTCAAAGTTTAAAACAATGCTAATATCATTTTTTTGAACGATTTCATTACAAATGTTTATTTTATATATTTATAAAATATTATAAAATATAATAACTATGTTTTGTCCTATTAACAAAAGACAGGCAATGTACTATTAACAAATGTTAATAGTTTTTTAAAAGTTAAAATGATACTTTATGCATTTGTTTTGTGTCAGATGATTAACAATATAAATTAAACAAAGCTTAAAACAAACAAAATAATAAAACGAAAACAAAGCTTGAACATTTTATTTAATTGAAAAGCCTTTTTGAAATAAAATGTGTTTTTTTCCCTCTGAAATAGCAAAAGCATCGCACACTTAGCTGTACCTGCTCTAAATAAATAATAGTATTTAAATAAAAATACAAAATCGAAATAAATAAATTATATAAAACAAAATCAAATCAAAGAAAATAAATCTTATTAAAGTTATGCAGGCACACATTTAACAATAATTTTCAAGTGACAAATAAAATCAATCAAAATTCCTTACACATGGAGTTAATCCTGACGATTCCTGAGGCGCCTTTCCTCATGACACTCGCTTTTTTTTTCGAAGATATATTTTCTTTGGTTTGATTTTGTTTTTGTAATAATTTATTTTATTTAGTTCGATTTTGTATTTTTATTGAATTACTCTTTTTTATTTAGAGCAGGTACAGCTAGTGTGTGATGCTTTTGCTATTTCAGAGGAAAACAATAATTTTATTTAATTAATAATTTTTGTTTCAGTCCACCATATAATTATGTTGTGTTTGATCTATGGAAAAAAGTTAGTTGTGAAATGGTTGAATATTAACAAAAGTTAATAGTTTTTTACAAGTTAGAATAATACGATATATATATATATATATAAACAAGCCGGTGGCACCGCCACCCCGGTGCCTTTACGGTTACTGTGCATGACGGGCAATATCGTAACTCCGCTTTGACCTTTGAGAAGATGTGTGCTATAGAGCTTGCATTGGTGTGGGCTCTGCAAAAGTGTGTGTGTGTGTGTGAGGCGTGATTGAACAATGTAGACATATATATATATATATATATAAAGGCACCGGGGTGGCGGTGCCACCGGCTTGTTTATATATATATATATATATATATATATATATATATATATATATGAATATAGCTGCGAGCAGCGATGAAGGGCCAAAGCCGGCGGCACCGCCACTCCGGTGCCTTTAGGTAACTAAAGGCACCGGGGTTGCGGTGCCACCGGCTTGGGCCCGTAATCGCTGCTCGCAGCTATATTTTATTATTATTATTATTATTTTACTACCTTTTGGGCACTTTTGGGGGCCTTAACGTGCTCGAAAACTCTTGAAACTTTGCACACATCTCAGAACCCGCGGCCATCAGGGCCGGGCTGAAGCTGGTACCCGGGCGTGGCAGGGGGGCTCGACAGCGCCCCCTGGAACGGGGTTTGAACACTTGGTCCATAAATCAAACACGCTTGCATGTAATAATATGAAACTCAGTACACATATAGATCTCATCGGTTCATATATACTTCATGCTCTTACTTTTTACCCCAGCCCAACAGGAAGTCGGCTATTAAGGGTTGTTTGGAAAACACATGCAATGGAATGTGAAATACTCCTCCTAGAGAATTCAAACACACGGCACGAAACTCGGTCAGCATGAAGTCAAGACACTGAGGATGAAAAATTGCCAGGGGATTTTTGATATCTCGAACGGTTTGGCCGTGGCGAGTAAACGAAATTATGGCGAGAAACGTGAAACAGGAAGTGTGTTATAACTACTGCATACATTAACTAATCTTGATGAAACTTCAGCAGTGTGTTCGTTGTAAGAGCCCGATCACATGGATGTGACTATTGTGAGTCAAAGTTATAGCGCCACCAACTGGAAGCAGGAAGTGTGTCACTTTCAAAATGCTTTTAAATCACCCTCTTATTTTTACCCGATTTGCTTCAAACTTCATGTGCATAATGTAGACACACGCCAGATGTAGACCTGTGAAAGGATTATTGATATCTTAGATACTGTTGCCATGGCAATGCATCAAACATTAATATTCCTTTTTTTAAGCTTTTTCATGCTTTTTTATGCTTTCGGGCACTTTTGGGGTTCTTAACGTGCTCGAAAACTCTTGAAACTTTGCACACGGGACAAAACCCGCGGCCATCAGGGCCAGGCTGAAGCTGGTACCCGGGCGTGGCAGGGGGGCTCGACAGCGCCCCCTTGAACGGGTCAGACAATTTGGTCCATATATCCAACACGCTTTACCCTATTTGCTTCAAACTTGATGTGTATAATGTAGACACAAGCCAGATGTAGACCTGTGAAAGGATTGTTGATATCTTAGATGCTGTTGCCGTGACAACGCATCAAACTTTAATATTCTTTTTGGATACTTTTGAGATTCTTAGCGCACTTTTGGGGCCCTTAACGTGCTCAAAAACTCTTGAAACTTTGCACACGGGTCAGAAACCGCGGCCATCAGGGCCGGGCTGAAGCTGGTACCCGGGCGTGGCAGGGGGGCTCGACAGCGTCCCCTGGAATCGGGTCCGAAAACTTGGTCCATAAATCAAACAGGCTTTACCCGATTTGCTTCAAACTTGATGTGTATAATGTAGACACACGCCAGATTTAGACCTGTGAAAGGATTGTTGATATCTTAGATGCTGTTGCCGTGACAACGCATCAAACTTTAATATTCTTTTTGGATACTTTTGAGACTCTCAGCGCACTTTGGGGGCCCTTAACGTGCTCAAAAACTCTTGAAACTTTGCACACGGGTCAGAACCCGTGGCCATCAGGGCCGGGCTGAAGCTGGTACCCGGGCGTGGCAGGGGGGCTCGACAGTGCCCCCTGGAACGGGGTCCGAAAACTTGGTCCATAAATCAAACACGCTTGAATGTAATAATATGAAACTCGGTACACATATAGATCTCATCGATTCATATATCCTTTGTACTTTTACTTTTTACCCCAGCCCAACAGGAAGTCGGCTATTATGGTTTGTTTGGAAGCGTATGCCCCTGGAATTCGATATACTCCTCCTAGAGAATTCAACCAATCGCCACGAAACTCGGTCAGCATGAAGTCAAGACATTGAGGATGAAAAGTTGCCAGGGGATTTCTGATATCTCGAACGGTTTGGCTGTGGCGAGGAAACGAATTTATGGCGAATAAAGGAAACAGGAAGTGTGTTATAACTTCTGCATACATTAACTGATCTTGATGAAACTTCAGCAGTGTGTTCGCTGTAAGAGTCCGATCACATGGATGTGACTATTGTGAGTCAAAGTTATAGCGCCACCAACTGGCAGCAGGAAGTGTGTCACTTCCTAAAGGCTTTGAAATCACCCTCTTATTTTTACCCAATTTGCTTCAAACTTTATGTGTATAATGTAGACACACGGCAGATGTAGACCTGAGAAAGGATTATTGATATCTTAGATACTGTTGCCGTGGCAACGCATCAAACTTTATTATTCTTTGTTGATGCTTTTGAGACTCTTAACATACTTGAAATTGCATGAAACCCGACAGACACATCACATTTATTAGACAGTAGACATGTGCAGAGTTTCAGAAACGGGCATGGTGAGAGCAATTAGAGAATAATGTTTAAGTTTAAAAACAGCCAGAATGGTTGTTTAGTCAAAAAAATTTTTTTTCCAAATCATACATAGTGTTATACTGCCCTCTTGTGTTCAAAATCAGGTAAAAAGCGAAAGTAAAATAAGGACGTCTGCACAATTCATTAATAATGGTGCAGAGTAGAGTGAGCTTTTTCAATTAATTCCTATGGAAGTAGGAATGAACTAAACAACGTTCGCTCTGTTCTGCTCGTCCCTCACCGTGGGCGCGCAGAGTTATGAATGCCCGTGCAGCCGTGAGCATTTTAGTTTCATTTTAAAATTAGCGCCATTTCGGGGGACGTATTACTTTAATTTATTTAACAAAAACACAATGTTGTGTTTAATTGCGAGTGTACACAAATATAAGTAAACACTTTGACGTTTGAATGATGTCCTGTATGAAGAAAATGACGGAGTATGTTTCACTGTTCAATCGCGCTGAGCCACCCAGACCCCCACACACACACTGACACACACACACACACACACACACACACACACACACAAACACACACACACACACACACACAATAATAAAACATTCAACCTAACATATACAAATTACACTGCTATGTTGAAATAGTCAGTAGTACAATTTGTATCATTCACAGTAAGCACCGCTCCACTGTGATTTTTCCAAGCACATTTTTGCACAAGTGAAGAGGATGATTTTTTCCGTCGATATTGGAACGTGAGTGAAGTACAAAGCCTGTAATAAAGAATAGTTTAGCATCCAAATACATCGCAAATGTTGCAACATTTAGATTCTAAAGAGAGATTTACGTGAGCCTAACACCACTTACTTTTACTTTTGTTTTAAATTATTTCGTTTTGGCTTTATTATAGTTATTTTTTTATTTGTGTTCTGTTCTGAATATCATTAAATTTAAAGGATTTGTTGTGGAATATTTTGAGTGTATAATCAAATAACACTAAACCGTCACTAGGTGTCGCCAGGCGACCGTCTTAATGAGCGGGTCATTGATTCATTCGTTCAAACGATTCGTTTGAACGACTGAGTCATTCATGAATGAGACAGATGTTTATGGATTGGTCATTGAATCTTTGAGTCAACCAATTTGTTCAAAATGCTGAATCATTCAGTAATGAGAAAACACGTTGCTGTGAGATGCAATGGTTCTGCTGTGATCTTTGTTTAACTATTTTCGCTGCTGAAACAGAAGAACAGTCAATATTGCATCTAAAATGTAAGTGACTTGACACGTGTGTGTGTGTGTGTGTGTGTGTGTGTGTGCGTGTGAGTGCGTGCGTGCGTGTGTGTGTGTGTGTGTGTGTGTGTGTGCAATCAATCCCAGGTAAGAGGCATGAATAATGAGAATTGGACTTCTAGGAGTGAGGTTAATATTCCGGAGATGGTTCCCTCGGATTGTGAAAAGGAGGCGGCGCGGGAGTGGCCAGGCATTGCGCTACTTCTGTTTCAAAGTTTAAAACAATGCTAATATCATTTTTTTGAACGATTTCATTACAAATGTTTATTTTATATATTTATATAATATTATAAAATATAATAACTATGTTTTGTCCTATTAACAAAAGACAGGCAATGTACTATTAA
The DNA here is from genome assembly GCA_030578255.1 of Tiaroga cobitis. Lineage (NCBI taxonomy): Eukaryota > Metazoa > Chordata > Actinopteri > Cypriniformes > Leuciscidae > Tiaroga > Tiaroga cobitis. The sequence goes on from CM060608.1 coordinate 3,263,615, forward strand.
CAAATGTTAATAGTTTTTTAAAAGTTAAAATGATACTTTATGCATTTGTTTTGTGTCAGATGATTAACAATATAAATTAAACAAAGCTTAAAACAAACAAAATAATAAAACGAAAACAAAGCTTGAACATTTTATTTAATTGAAAAGCTTTTTTGAAATAAAATGTGTTTTTTTCCCTCTGAAATAGCAAAAGCATCGCACACTTAGCTGTACCTGCTCTAAATAAATAATAGTATTTAAATAAAAATACAAAATCGAAATAAATAAATTATATAAAACAAAATCAAATCAAAGAAAATAAATCTTATTAAAGTTATGCAGGCACACATTTAACAATAATTTTCAAGTGACAAATAAAATCAATCAAAATTCCTTACACATGGAGTTAATCCTGACGATTCCTGAGGCGCCTTTCCTCATGACACTCGCTTTTTTTTTCGAAGATATATTTTCTTTGGTTTGATTTTGTTTTTGTAATAATTTATTTTATTTAGTTCGATTTTGTATTTTTATTGAATTACTCTTTTTTATTTAGAGCAGGTACAGCTAGTGTGTGATGCTTTTGCTATTTCAGAGGAAAACAATAATTTTATTTAATTAATATTTTTTGTTTCAGTCCACCATATAATTATGTTGTGTTTGATCTATGGAAAAAAGTTAGTTGTGAAATGGTTGAATATTAACAAAAGTTAATAGTTTTTTACAAGTTAGAATAATACGATATATATATATATATAAACAAGCCGGTGGCACCGCCACCCCGGTGCCTTTACGGTTACTGTGCATGACGGGCAATATCGTAACTCCGCTTTGACCTTTGAGAAGATGTGTGCTATAGAGCTTGCATTGGTGTGGGCTCTGCAAAAGTGTGTGTGTGTGTGTGAGGCGTGATTGAACAATGTAGACATATATATATATATATATATAAAGGCACCGGGGTGGCGGTGCCACCGGCTTGTTTATATATATATATATATATATATATATATATATATGAATATAGCTGCGAGCAGCGATGAAGGGCCAAAGCCGGCGGCACCGCCACTCCGGTGCCTTTAGGTAACTAAAGGCACCGGGGTTGCGGTGCCACCGGCTTGGGCCCGTAATCGCTGCTCGCAGCTATATTTATTATTATTAGGGCCCAAGCCTTGAAAAGGCGAAGGCCCTATTGTTTTCCTTAGGATTATTATTTATTATTATTAGGGCCCAAGCCTTGAAAAGGCGAAGGCCCTATTGTTTTCCTAAGGATTATTATTTATTATTATTATTATTTTACTACCTTTTGGGCACTTTTGGGGGCCTTAACGTGCTCGAAAACTCTTGAAACTTTGCACACATCTCAGAACCCGCGGCCATCAGGGCCGGGCTGAAGCTGGTACCCGGGCGTGGCAGGGGGGCTCGACAGCGCCCCCTGGAACGGGGTTTGAACACTTGGTCCATAAATCAAACACGCTTGCATGTAATAATATGAAACTCAGTACACATATAGATCTCATCGGTTCATATATACTTCATGCTCTTACTTTTTACCCCAGCCCAACAGGAAGTCGGCTATTAAGGGTTGTTTGGAAAACACATGCAATGGAATGTGAAATACTCCTCCTAGAGAATTCAAACACACGGCACGAAACTCGGTCAGCATGAAGTCAAGACACTGAGGATGAAAAATTGCCAGGGGATTTTTGATATCTCGAACGGTTTGGCCGTGGCGAGTAAACGAAATTATGGCGAGAAACGTGAAACAGGAAGTGTGTTATAACTACTGCATACATTAACTAATCTCGATGAAACTTCAGCAGTGTGTTCGTTGTAAGAGCCCGATCACATGGATGTGACTATTGTGAGTCAAAGTTATAGCGCCACCAACTGGAAGCAGGAAGTGTGTCACTTTCAAAATGCTTTTAAATCACCCTCTTATTTTTACCCGATTTGCTTCAAACTTCATGTGCATAATGTAGACACACGCCAGATGTAGACCTGTGAAAGGATTATTGATATCTTAGATACTGTTGCCATGGCAATGCATCAAACATTAATATTCCTTTTTTTAAGCTTTTTCATGCTTTTTTATGCTTTCGGGCACTTTTGGGGTTCTTAACGTGCTCAAAAACTCTTGAAACTTTGCACACGGGACAAAACCCGCGGCCATCAGGGCCAGGCTGAAGCTGGTACCCGGGCGTGGCAGGGGGGCTCGACAGCGCCCCCTTGAACGGGTCAGACAATTTGGTCCATATATCCAACACGCTTTACCCTATTTGCTTCAAACTTGATGTGTATAATGTAGACACAAGCCAGATGTAGACCTGTGAAAGGATTGTTGATATCTTAGATGCTGTTGCCGTGACAACGCATCAAACTTTAATATTCTTTTTGGATACTTTTGAGATTCTTAGCGCACTTTTGGGGCCCTTAACATGCTCAAAAACTCTTGAAACTTTGCACACGGGTCAGAAACCGCGGCCATCAGGGCCGGGCTGAAGCTGGTACCCGGGCGTGGCAGGGGGGCTCGACAGCGCCCCCTGGAATGGGGTCCGAAAACTTGGTCCATAAATCAAACAGGCTTTACCCGATTTGCTTCAAACTTGATGTGTATAATGTAGACACACGCCAGATTTAGACCTGTGAAAGGATTGTTGATATCTTAGATGCTGTTGCCGTGACAACGCATCAAACTTTAATATTCTTTTTGGATACTTTTGAGACTCTCAGCGCACTTTGGGGGCCCTTAACGTGCTCAAAAACTCTTGAAACTTTGCACACGGGTCAGAACCCGTGGCCATCAGGGCCGGGCTGAAGCTGGTACCCGGGCGTGGCAGGGGGGCTCGACAGTGCCCCCTGGAACGGGGTCCGAAAACTTGGTCCATAAATCAAACACGCTTGAATGTAATAATATGAAACTCGGTACACATATAGATCTCATCGATTCATATATCCTTTGTACTTTTACTTTTTACCCCAGCCCAACAGGAAGTCGGCTATTATGGTTTGTTTGGAAGCGTATGCCCCTGGAATTCGATATACTCCTCCTAGAGAATTCAACCAATCGCCACGAAACTCGGTCAGCATGAAGTCAAGACATTGAGCATGAAAAATTGCCAGGGGATTTTTGATATCTCGAACGGTTTGGCCGTGGCGAGGAAACGAATTTATGGCGAGAAACGTGAAACAGGAAGTGTGTTATAACTTCAGCATACAGTAACTGATCTTGATGAAACTTTAGCAGTGTGTTCGCTGTAAGAGGCCGATCACATGGATGTGACTATTGTGAGTCAAAGTTATAGCGCCACCAACTGGCAGCAGGAAGTGTGTAACTTTCAAAATGCTTTTAAATCACCCTCTTATTTTTACCCGATTTGCTTCAAACTTTATGTGTATAATGTAGACACACGCCAGATGTAGACCTGTGAAAGGATTATTGATATCTTAGATACTGTTGCCGTGACAACGCATCAAACTTTAATATTCTTTTTGGATGCTTTTGAGACTCTTAGCATGCCTGAAATTGCTTAAAATTGCATGAAACTTGACAGACAGATCACATTTATTAGCCAGTAGACATGTGCAAAGTTTCAGAAACGGGCGTGGTGCAGGGGCTCAGTAGCGCCACCTTTTGTGACAAAAGTGTGTGTGTGGGGGGGGTTAGTTTCATCTACAGTTACAAAACTTTTTCAACTTGATGAAAATACTTTAAAGATGCTAAATTGTGAACGGATATTGAATATCTCAAACGGTTTTGCTATGGCGAGGGATTATGTCAAAAAAAGAATCAGGAAATGTCTCATATCTTTCTAAAATGTAATTATACACCATTTATTTTTCTATAAAATTATACTAATATTAGAACTAAACCCATTGTCTTCCTTTTTTTCAATTTAAGATTTATGTTTAAGTTTAAAAACAGCCAGAATGGTTGTTTAGCCAAAAAAATAAAAAAAATTAAAATCATTCATAGTGCTTTACTGCCCTCTTGTGTTCAAAATCAGGTAGGCCAATTGATGCTACTATGGGAATATTTTCCCACCGTGACTCCGCTGGGGGCTTTAAAATCGCTAACTTGAAAGCGAAAGTAACGGACGTCTCCACAAGACGTGCAGCTGTGAGCATTTTCGTTTCATTTTAAAAGAAGCCCCATTTCGGGGGCGGATTTCTTGAATGTATTTTACAAAATCACAATGTTGTGTTTGATTGCGAGTATCCAAAAATTAGTAAACACTTTGCAGTTTGAATGATCTTCTTGAATAAAATGACGGAGTAGCCAATGTTTCCACTGTTCGATCGCGGACGTCCACACGGACATTGATAATGGTGGCGCGTGCAGAGCGCGTGCTTGAATTGTGAGTTCAATAGTCTATTATTTTTCACGGAAAACACAACAACAAAAGAGTATAATGATAGATTCGCTTAAATAGGCGCTTTTACATAAAATAGCCTATTCCGTCATAATCTTTTCAGTCAGCTCTTCACTCTCGTGATTAATGAAATTTGACTCCTGTTGCTGATATTTGCTGCAACTTTCGTTCAGCTCACAATTTAGTAAGCAAACACGCTTCAAATGTGTTTATTTTATTTTTGTGTATATATATGTGTGTATATATATATATATATATATATATTATATATATATATATATATATATAGCTTATGTTTCAAATATGAGTTAATTAACAATCGTTGGAAAGAATGATACTTTTAAACATATCACTAAACCGTCATTAGGTGTCGCCAGGCGACCGTCTTAATGAGCGAGTCATTGATTCATTCGTTCAAACGATTCGTTCGAACGGCTGAGTCATTCATGAATGAGACAGATTATGGATTGGTCGTTGAATCTTTGAGTCAACCGATTTGTTCAAAATGCTGAATCATTCAGTAATGAGAACGCGTTGCTGTGAGATGCTCGATGGTTCTGCTGTGATCTTTGTCGAACTATTTTCGCTGCTGAAACAGAAAAAAAGTCAATATTGCATCTAAAATGTAAGTGATTTGACGTGTGTGTGTGTGTGTGTGTGTGTGATTGTGTCTGTTACAGTGATTGTTTAACCCTTGTTAAAGTTTAGGCTTTGTATTTTTGGATATATATCTTTTTATATATAAAAAAATTGCATACAACCCATATATTTTAAATGTATTGTTTGCTTTAAATTACATTGAGATTTGTATGTTTGGTAATTGAACCTGAATGAATTTTAAATGAATGTGCGATATTTCAGATCATATTTTTGTTTTCCTTAAAATTTGAACTAACACTAACTTTACTCTCATCTGAATGATAGATTATTTATTTATGTCTAAAATAAAAGCACATTTGATTTTTCTTTTTTAATCAATGTAGAATGTGTAACTGAAAAAATAAACAGATTAGGGCTCTGTTCGAGAACAAGAAATGAAAACCAATGCAATATGATGAATGTCCAAAAGATTTTTTTGCTTTTAAACTATGTGTGTCTGTGTGTGTGTGTGTGTGTGTGTGTGTGTGTAAGAGATTTTGGTTGGGTGACAGTTGTAGTTTACAGTTTGACAAAAGCACAATGTTGTGTTTTATTGCGATTGTACACAAATATAAGTAAACACTTTGTAGTTTGAATAATGTCCTGTATGAACAAAAGGACGGAGTATGTTTTTATGTCTACATTGTTCAATCACGCCTCACACACACACACACACACACAAAAACTATTTTTCTAATCAGATCAGGCAAATATTCTGTCTTGGCACACTTCATATAACTTTCAAACTTGTGTACTTATTTCATGTTTCCATTAAGTCCATGAGACCGTAGGGTGTCTCATTTTTCATTTTAGGTTTCAGAAGGTTGCTCACGCATACTTTGTGGTTGATATGTGCCCTCAATGCACACTTTTGCAGAGCCCACACTGATGCAAGCTCTACAGCACACATCTTCTCAAAGGTCAAAGCGGGGTTACGTTATTGCCCGTCACGCACAGTAACCCTAAAGGCACCGGGGTGGCGGTGCCACCGGCTTGTTTATATATATATATATATAAACAAGCCGGTGGCACCGCCACCCCGGTGTGCAAAAGTGTGCATATAAATATAGCTGCGAGCAGCGATGAAGGGCCAAAGCCGGCGGCACCGCCACTCCGGTGCCTTTAGGTAATTAAAGGCACCGGGGTTGCGGTGCCACCGGCTTGGGCCCGTAATCGCTGCTCGCAGCTATATTTATTTATTATTATTATTATTATTATTATTTTACTACCTTTTGGGCACTTTTGGGGGCCTTAACGTGCTCGAAAACTCTTGAAACTTTGCACACATCTCAGAACCCGCGGCCATCAGGGCCGGGCTGAAGCTGGTACCCGGGCGTGGCAGGGGGGCTCGACAGCGCCCCCTGGAACGGGGTTTGAACACTTGGTCCATAAATCAAACACGCTTGCATGTAATAATATGAAACTCAGTACACATATAGATCTCATCGGTTCATATATACTTCATGCTCTTACTTTTTACCCCAGCCCAACAGGAAGTCGGCTATTAAGGGTTGTTTGGAAAACACATGCAATGGAATGTGAAATACTCCTCCTAGAGAATTCAAACACACGGCACGAAACTCGGTCAGCATGAAGTCAAGACATTGAGGATGAAAAATTGCCAGGGGATTTTTGATATCTCGAACGGTTTGGCCGTGGCGAGTAAACGAAATTATGGCGAGAAACGTGAAACAGGAAGTGTGTTATAACTACTGCATACATTAACTAATCTCGATGAAACTTCAGCAGTGTGTTCGTTGTAAGAGCCCGATCACATGGATGTGACTATTGTGAGTCAAAGTTATAGCGCCACCAACTGGAAGCAGGAAGTGTGTCACTTTCAAAATGCTTTTAAATCACCCTCTTATTTTTACCCGATTTGCTTCAAACTTCATGTGCATAATGTAGACACACGCCAGATGTAGACCTGTGAAAGGATTATTGATATCTTAGATACTGTTGCCATGGCAATGCATCAAACATTAATATTCCTTTTTTTAAGCTTTTTCATGCTTTTTTATGCTTTCGGGCACTTTTGGGGTTCTTAACGTGCTCAAAAACTCTTGAAACTTTGCACACGGGACAAAACCCGCGGCCATCAGGGCCAGGCTGAAGCTGGTACCCGGGCGTGGCAGGGGGGCTCGACAGCGCCCCCTTGAACGGGTCAGACAATTTGGTCCATATATCCAACACACTTTACCCTATTTGCTTCAAACTTGATGTGTATAATGTAGACACAAGCCAGATGTAGACCTGTGAAAGGATTGTTGATATCTTAGATGCTGTTGCCGTGACAACGCATCAAACTTTAATATTCTTTTTGGATACTTTTGAGATTCTTAGCGCACTTTTGGGGCCCTTAACATGCTCAAAAACTCTTGAAACTTTGCACACGGGTCAGAAACCGCGGCCATCAGGGCCGGGCTGAAGCTGGTACCCGGGCGTGGCAGGGGGGCTCGACAGCGCCCCCTGGAATGGGGTCCGAAAACTTGGTCCATAAATCAAACAGGCTTTACCCGATTTGCTTCAAACTTGATGTGTATAATGTAGACACACGCCAGATTTAGACCTGTGAAAGGATTGTTGATATCTTAGATGCTGTTGCCGTGACAACGCATCAAACTTTAATATTCTTTTTGGATACTTTTGAGACTCTCAGCGCACTTTGGGGGCCCTTAACGTGCTCAAAAACTCTTGAAACTTTGCACACGGGTCAGAACCCGTGGCCATCAGGGCCGGGCTGAAGCTGGTACCCGGGCGTGGCAGGGGGGCTCGACAGTGCCCCCTGGAACGGGGTCCGAAAACTTGGTCCATAAATCAAACACGCTTGAATGTAATAATATGAAACTCGGTACACATATAGATCTCATCGATTCATATATCCTTTGTACTTTTACTTTTTACCCCAGCCCAACAGGAAGTCGGCTATTATGGTTTGTTTGGAAGCGTATGCCCCTGGAATTCGATATACTCCTCCTAGAGAATTCAACCAATCGCAACGAAACTCGGTCAGCATGAAGTCAAGACATTGAGGATGAAAAGTTGCCAGGGGATTTCTGATATCTCGAACGGTTTGGCCGTGACGAGGAAACGAATTTATGGCGAATAATGGAAACAGGAAGTGTGTTATAACTTCTGCATACATTAACTGATCTTGATGAAACTTCAACAGTGTGTTCGCTGTGAGAGGCCGATCACATGGATGTGACTATTGTGAGTCAAAGTTATAGCGCCACCAACTGGCAGCATGAAGTGTGTCACTTTCAAAATACTTTGAAATCACCCTCTTATTTTTACCCGATTTGCTTCAAACTTGATGTGTATAATGTAAATACACGGCAGATGTAGACCTGTGAAAGGATTATTGATATCTTAGATACTGTTGCCATGGCAACGCATCAAACTTTAATATTCTTTTTGGATGCTTTTGAGACTCTTAGCATGCCTGAAATTGCTTAAAATTGCATGAAACTTGACAGACAGATCACATTTATTAGCCAGTAGACATGTGCAAAGTTTCAGAAACGGGCGTGGTGCAGGGGCTCAGTAGCGCCACCTTTTGTGGCAAAAGTGTGTGTGGGGGGGGGGTTAGTTTCATCTACAGTTACAAAACTTTTTCAACTTGATGAAAATACATTAAAGATGCTAAATTGTGAACGGATATTGAATATCTCAAACGGTTTTGCTATGGCGAGGGATTATGTCAAAAAAAGAATCAGGAAATGTCTCATATCTTTCTAAAATGTAATTATACACCATTTATTTTTCTATAAAATTATACTAATATTAGAAGTAAACCCATTGTATTCCTTTTTTTCAATTTAAGATTTATGTTTAAGTTTAAAAACAGCCAGAATGGTTGTTTAGCCAAAAAAATAAAAAAAAATAAAAATCATTCATAGTGCTTTACTGCCCTCTTGTGTTCAAAATCAGGTAGGCCAATTGATGCTACTATGGGAATATTTTCCCACCGTGACTCCGCTGGGGGCTTTAAAATCGCTAACTTGAAAGCGAAAGTAACGGACGTCTCCACAAGACGTGCAGCTGTGAGCATTTTTGTTTCATTTTAAAAGAAGCCCCATTTCGGGGGCGGATTTCTTGAATGTATTTTACAAAATCACAATGTTGTGTTTGATTGCGAGTATCCAAAAATAAGTAAACACTTTGCAGTTTGAATGATCTTCTTGAATAAAATGACGGAGTAGCCAATGTTTCCACTGTTCGATCGCGGACGTCCACACGGACATTGATAATGGTGGCGCGTGCAGAGCGCGTGCTTGAATTGTGAGTTCAATAGTCTATTATTTTTCACGGAAAACACAACAACAAAAGAGTATAATGATAGATTCGCTTAAATAGGCGCTTTTACATAAAATGCCTATTCCGTCATCATCTTTTCAGTCAGCTCTTCACTCTCGTGATTAATGAAATTTGACTCCTGTTGCTGATATTTGCTGCAACTTTCGTTCAGCTCACAATTTAGTAAGCAAACACGCTTCAAATGTGTTTATTTTATTTTTGTGTATATATGTGTATATATATATATATATATATATATATATATATATATATATATATATATATATATATATATATATAGCTTATGTTTCAAATATGAGTTAATTAACAATCGTTGGAAAGAATGATACTTTTAAACATATCACTAAACCGTCATTAGGTGTCGCCAGGCGACCGTCTTAATGAGCGAGTCATTGATTCATTCGTTCAAACGATTCGTTCGAACGGCTGAGTCATTCATGAATGAGACAGATTATGGATTGGTCGTTGAATCTTTGAGTCAACCGATTTGTTCAAAATGCTGAATCATTCAGTAATGAGAACGCGTTGCTGTGAGATGCTCGATGGTTCTGCTGTGATCTTTGTTGAACTATTTTCGCTGCTGAAACAGAAAAAAAGTCAATATTGCATCTAAAATGTAAGTGATTTGACGTGTGTGTGTGTGTGTGTGTGTGTGTGTGTGATTGTGTCTGTTACAGTGATTGTTTAACCCTTGTTAAAGTTTAGGCTTTGTATTTTTGGATATATATCTTTTTATATATAAAAAAATTGCATACAACCCATATATTTTAAATGTATTGTTTGCTTTAAATTACATTGAGATTTGTATGTTTGGTAATTGAACCTGAATGAATTTTAAATGAATGTGCGATATTTCAGATCATATTTTTGTTTTCCTTAAAATTTTAACTAACACTAACTTTACTCTCATCTGAATGATAGATTATTTATTTATGTCTAAAATAAAAGCACATTTGATTTTTCTTTTTTAATCAATGTAGAATGTGTAACTGAAAAAATAAACAGATTAGGGCTCTGTTCGAGAACAAGAAATGAAAACCAATGCAATATGATGAATGTCCAAAAGATTTTTTTGCTTTTAAACTATGTGTGTGTGTGTGTGTGTGTGTGTAAGAGATTTTGGTTGGGTGACAGTTGTAGTTTACAGTTTGACAAAAGCACAATGTTGTGTTTTATTGCGATTGTACACAAATATAAGTAAACACTTTGTAGTTTGAATAATGTCCTGTATGAACAAAAGGACGGAGTATGTTTTTATGTCTACATTGTTCAATCACGCCTCACACACACACACACACACAAAAACTATTTTTCTAATCAGATCAGGCAAATATTCTGTCTTGGCACACTTCATATAACTTTCAAACTTGTGTACTTATTTCATGTGTCCATTAAGTCCATGAGACCGTAGGGTGTCTCATTTTTCATTTTAGGTTTCAGAAGGTTGCTCACGCATACTTTGTGGTTGATATGTGCCCTCAATGCACACTTTTGCAGAGCCCACACTGATGCAAGCTCTACAGCACACATCTTCTCAAAGGTCAAAGCGGGGTTACGTTATTGCCCGTCACGCACAGTAACCCTAAAGGCACCGGGGTGGCGGTGCCACCGGCTTGTTTATATATATATATATATATATATATATATATATATATATATATATATATATATAAATATAGCTGCGAGCAGCGATGAAGGGCCAAAGCCGGCGGCACCGCCACTCCGGTGCCTTTAGGTAATTAAAGGCACCGGGGTTGCGGTGCCACCGGCTTGGGCCCGTAATCGCTGCTCGCAGCTATATTTATTATTATTTTACTACCTTTTGGGCACTTTTGGGGGCCTTAACGTGCTCGAAAACTCTTGAAACTTTGCACACATCTCAGAACCCGCGGCCATCAGGGCCGGGCTGAAGCTGGTACCCGGGCGTGGCAGGGGGGCTCGACAGCGCCCCCTGGAACGGGGTTTGAACACTTGGTCCATAAATCAAACACGCTTGCATGTAATAATATGAAACTCAGTACACATATAGATCTCATCGGTTCATATATACTTCATGCTCTTACTTTTTACCCCAGCCCAACAGGAAGTCGGCTATTAAGGGTTGTTTGGAAAACACATGCAATGGAATGTGAAATACTCCTCCTAGAGAATTCAAACACACGGCACGAAACTCGGTCAGCATGAAGTCAAGACACTGAGGATGAAAAATTGCCAGGGGATTTTTGATATCTCGAACGGTTTGGCCGTGGCGAGTAAACGAAATTATGGCGAGAAACGTGAAACAGGAAGTGTGTTATAACTACTGCATACATTAACTAATCTCGATGAAACTTCAGCAGTGTGTTCGTTGTAAGAGCCCGATCACATGGATGTGACTATTGTGAGTCAAAGTTATAGCGCCACCAACTGGAAGCAGGAAGTGTGTCACTTTCAAAATGCTTTTAAATCACCCTCTTATTTTTACCCGATTTGCTTCAAACTTCATGTGCATAATGTAGACACACGCCAGATGTAGACCTGTGAAAGGATTATTGATATCTTAGATACTGTTGCCATGGCAATGCATCAAACATTAATATTCCTTTTTTTAAGCTTTTTCATGCTTTTTTATGCTTTCGGGCACTTTTGGGGTTCTTAACGTGCTCGAAAACTCTTGAAACTTTGCACACGGGACAAAACCCGCGGCCATCAGGGCCAGGCTGAAGCTGGTACCCGGGCGTGGCAGGGGGGCTTGACAGCGCCCCCTTGAACGGGTCAGACAATTTGGTCCATATATCCAACACGCTTTACCCTATTTGCTTCAAACTTGATGTGTATAATGTAGACACAAGCCAGATGTAGACCTGTGAAAGGATTGTTGATATCTTAGATGCTGTTGCCGTGACAACGCATCAAACTTTAATATTCTTTTTGGATACTTTTGAGATTCTTAGCGCACTTTTGGGGCCCTTAACGTGCTCAAAAACTCTTGAAACTTTGCACACGGGTCAGAAACCGCGGCCATCAGGGCCGGGCTGAAGCTGGTACCCGGGCGTGGCAGGGGGGCTCGACAGCGCCCCCTGGAATGGGGTCCGAAAACTTGGTCCATAAATCAAACAGGCTTTACCCGATTTGCTTCAAACTTGATGTGTATAATGTAGACACACGCCAGATTTAGACCTGTGAAAGGATTGTTGATATCTTAGATGCTGTTGCCGTGACAACGCATCAAACTTTAATATTCTTTTTGGATACTTTTGAGACTCTCAGCGCACTTTGGGGGCCCTTAACGTGCTCAAAAACTCTTGAAACTTTGCACACGGGTCAGAACCCGTGGCCATCAGGGCCGGGCTGAAGCTGGTACCCGGGCGTGGCAGGGGGGCTCGACAGTGCCCCCTGGAACGGGGTCCGAAAACTTGGTCCATAAATCAAACACGCTTGAATGTAATAATATGAAACTCGGTAGACATATAGATCTCATCGGTTTATATATCCTTTGTACTTTTACTTTTTACCCCAGCCCAACAGGAAGTCGGCTATTATGGTTTGTTTGGAAGCGTATGCCCCTGGAATTCGATATACTCCTCCTAGAGAATTCAACCAATCGCCACGAAACTCGGTCAGCATGAAGTCAAGATATTGAGGATGAAAAGTTGCCAGGGGATTTTTGATATCTCGAACGGTTTGGCTGTGGCGAGGAAACGAATTTATGGCGAATAAAGGAAACAGGAAGTGTGTTATAACTTCTGCATACATTAACTGATCTTGATGAAACTTCAGCAGTGTGTTCGCTGTAAGAGTCCGATCACATGGATGTGACTATTGTGAGTCAAAGTTATAGCGCCACCAACTGGCAGCAGGAAGTGTGTCACTTCCTAAAGGCTTTGAAATCACCCTCTTATTTTTACCCAATTTGCTTCAAACTTTATGTGTATAATGTAGACACACGGCAGATGTAGACCTGAGAAAGGATTATTGATATCTTAGATACTGTTGCCGTGGCAACGCATCAAACTTTATTATTCTTTGTTGATGCTTTTGAGACTCTTAACATACTTGAAATTGCATGAAACCCGACAGACACATCACATTTATTAGACAGTAGACATGTGCAGAGTTTCAGAAACGGGCATGGTGAGAGCAATTAGAGAATAATGTTTAAGTTTAAAAACAGCCAGAATGGTTGTTTAGTCAAAAAAAAATTTTTTCCAAATCATACATAGTGTTATACTGCCCGCTTGTGTTCAAAATCAGGTAAAAAGCGAAAGTAAAATAAGGACGTCTGCACAATTCATTAATAATGGTGCAGAGTAGAGTGAGCTTTTTCAATTAATTCCTATGGAAGTAGGAATGAACTAAACAACGTTCGCTCTGTTCTGCTCGTCCCTCACCGTGGGCGCGCAGAGTTATGAATGCCCGTGCAGCCGTGAGCATTTTAGTTTCATTTTAAAATTAGCGCCATTTCGGGGGACGTATTACTTTAATTTATTTAACAAAAACACAATGTTGTGTTTAATTGCGAGTGTACAAAAATATAAGTAAACACTTTGACGTTTGAATGATGTCCTGTATGAAGAAAATGACGGAGTATGTTTCACTGTTCAATCGCGCTGAGCCACCCAGACCCCCACACACACACTGACACACACACACACACACACACACACACACACACACACACACACAAACACACACACACACACACACACAATAATAAAACATTCAACCTAACATATACAAATTACACTGCTATGTTGAAATAGTCAGTAGTACAATTTGTATCATTCACAGTAAGCACCGCTCCACTGTGATTTTTCCAAGCACATTTTTGCACAAGTGAAGAGGATGATTTTTTCCGTCGATATTGGAACGTGAGTGAAGTACAAAGCCTGTAATAAAGAATAGTTTAGCATCCAAATACATCGCAAATGTTGCAACATTTAGATTCTAAAGAGAGATTTACGTGAGCCTAACACCACTTACTTTTACTTTTGTTTTAAATTATTTCGTTTTGGCTTTATTATAGTTATTTTTTTATTTGTGTTCTGTTCTGAATATCATTAAATTTAAAGGATTTGTTGTGGAATATTTTGAGTGTATAATCAAATAACACTAAACCGTCACTAGGTGTCGCCAGGCGACCGTCTTAATGAGCGGGTCATTGATTCATTCGTTCAAACGATTCGTTTGAACGACTGAGTCATTCATGAATGAGACAGATGTTTATGGATTGGTCATTGAATCTTTGAGTCAACCAATTTGTTCAAAATGCTGAATCATTCAGTAATGAGAAAACACGTTGCTGTGAGATGCAATGGTTCTGCTGTGATCTTTGTTTAACTATTTTCGCTGCTGAAACAGAAGAACAGTCAATATTGCATCTAAAATGTAAGTGACTTGACACGTGTGTGTGTGTGTGTGTGTGTGTGTGTGCGTGTGAGTGCGTGCGTGCGTGTGTGTGTGTGTGTGTGTGTGTGTGTGCAATCAATCCCAGGTAAGAGGCATGAATAATGAGAATTGGACTTCTAGGAGTGAGGTTAATATTCCGGAGATGGTTCCCTCGGATTGTGAAAAGGAGGCGGCGCGGGAGTGGCCAGGCATTGCGCTACTTCTGTTTCAAAGTTTAAAACAATGCTAATATCATTTTTTTGAACGATTTCATTACAAATGTTTATTTTATATATTTATAAAATATTATAAAATATAATAACTATGTTTTGTCCTATTAACAAAAGACAGGCAATGTACTATTAACAAATGTTAATAGTTTTTTAAAAGTTAAAATGATACTTTATGCATTTGTTTTGTGTCAGATGATTAACAATATAAATTAAACAAAGCTTAAAACAAACAAAATAATAAAACGAAAACAAAGCTTGAACATTTTATTTAATTGAAAAGCCTTTTTGAAATAAAATGTGTTTTTTTCCCTCTGAAATAGCAAAAGCATCGCACACTTAGCTGTACCTGCTCTAAATAAATAATAGTATTTAAATAAAAATACAAAATCGAAATAAATAAATTATATAAAACAAAATCAAATCAAAGAAAATAAATCTTATTAAAGTTATGCAGGCACACATTTAACAATAATTTTCAAGTGACAAATAAAATCAATCAAAATTCCTTACACATGGAGTTAATCCTGACGATTCCTGAGGCGCCTTTCCTCATGACACTCGCTTTTTTTTTCGAAGATATATTTTCTTTGGTTTGATTTTGTTTTTGTAATAATTTATTTTATTTAGTTCGATTTTGTATTTTTATTGAATTACTCTTTTTTATTTAGAGCAGGTACAGCTAGTGTGTGATGCTTTTGCTATTTCAGAGGAAAACAATAATTTTATTTAATTAATAATTTTTGTTTCAGTCCACCATATAATTATGTTGTGTTTGATCTATGGAAAAAAGTTAGTTGTGAAATGGTTGAATATTAACAAAAGTTAATAGTTTTTTACAAGTTAGAATAATACGATATATATATATATATAAACAAGCCGGTGGCACCGCCACCCCCGGTGCCTTTACGGTTACTGTGCATGACGGGCAATATCGTAACTCCGCTTTGACCTTTGAGAAGATGTGTGCTATAGAGCTTGCATTGGTGTGGGCTCTGCAAAAGTGTGTGTGTGTGTGTGAGGCGTGATTGAACAATGTAGACATATATATATATATATATATATATAAAGGCACCGGGGTGGCGGTGCCACCGGCTTGTTATATATATATATATATATATATATATATATATATATATATATATATATATATATATATGAATATAGCTGCGAGCAGCGATGAAGGGCCAAAGCCGGCGGCACCGCCACTCCGGTGCCTTTAGGTAACTAAAGGCACCGGGGTTGCGGTGCCACCGGCTTGGGCCCGTAATCGCTGCTCGCAGCTATATTTATTATTATTATTATTATTTTACTACCTTTTGGGCACTTTTGGGGGCCTTAACGTGCTCGAAAACTCTTGAAACTTTGCACACATCTCAGAACCCGCGGCCATCAGGGCCGGGCTGAAGCTGGTACCCGGGCGTGGCAGGGGGGCTCGACAGCGCCCCCTGGAACGGGGTTTGAACACTTGGTCCATAAATCAAACACGCTTGCATGTAATAATATGAAACTCAGTACACATATAGATCTCATCGGTTCATATATACTTCATGCTCTTACTTTTTACCCCAGCCCAACAGGAAGTCGGCTATTAAGGGTTGTTTGGAAAACACATGCAATGGAATGTGAAATACTCCTCCTAGAGAATTCAAACACACGGCACGAAACTCGGTCAGCATGAAGTCAAGACACTGAGGATGAAAAATTGCCAGGGGATTTTTGATATCTCGAACGGTTTGGCCGTGGCGAGTAAACGAAATTATGGCGAGAAACGTGAAACAGGAAGTGTGTTACAACTACTGCATACATTAACTAATCTTGATGAAACTTCAGCAGTGTGTTCGTTGTAAGAGCCCGATCACATGGATGTGACTATTGTGAGTCAAAGTTATAGCGCCACCAACTGGAAGCAGGAAGTGTGTCACTTTCAAAATGCTTTTAAATCACCCTCTTATTTTTACCCGATTTGCTTCAAACTTCATGTGCATAATGTAGACACACGCCAGATGTAGACCTGTGAAAGGATTATTGATATCTTAGATACTGTTGCCATGGCAATGCATCAAACATTAATATTCCTTTTTTTAAGCTTTTTCATGCTTTTTTATGCTTTCGGGCACTTTTGGGGTTCTTAACGTGCTCGAAAACTCTTGAAACTTTGCACACGGGACAAAACCCGCGGCCATCAGAGCCAGGCTGAAGCTGGTACCCGGGCGTGGCAGGGGGGCTCGACAGCGCCCCCTTGAACGGGTCAGACAATTTGGTCCATATATCCAACACGCTTTACCCTATTTGCTTCAAACTTGATGTGTATAATGTAGACACAAGCCAGATGTAGACCTGTGAAAGGATTGTTGATATCTTAGATGCTGTTGCCGTGACAACGCATCAAACTTTAATATTCTTTTTGGATACTTTTGAGATTCTTAGCGCACTTTTGGGGCCCTTAACGTGCTCAAAAACTCTTGAAACTTTGCACACGGGTCAGAAACCGCGGCCATCAGGGCCGGGCTGAAGCTGGTACCCGGGCGTGGCAGGGGGGCTCGACAGCGCCCCCTGGAATGGGGTCCGAAAACTTGGTCCATAAATCAAACAGGCTTTACCCGATTTGCTTCAAACTTGATGTGTATAATGTAGACACACGCCAGATTTAGACCTGTGAAAGGATTGTTGATATCTTAGATGCTGTTGCCGTGACAACGCATCAAACTTTAATATTCTTTTTGGATACTTTTGAGACTCTCAGCGCACTTTGGGGGCCCTTAACGTGCTCAAAAACTCTTGAAACTTTGCACACGGGTCAGAACCCGTGGCCATCAGGGCCGGGCTGAAGCTGGTACCCGGGCGTGGCAGGGGTGCTCGACAGTGCCCCCTGGAACGGGGTCCGAAAACTTGGTCCATAAATCAAACACGCTTGAATGTAATAATATGAAACTCGGTACACATATAGATCTCATCGATTCATATATCCTTTGTACTTTTACTTTTTACCCCAGCCCAACAGGAAGTCGGCTATTATGGTTTGTTTGGAAGCGTATGCCCCTGGAATTCGATATACTCCTCCTAGAGAATTCAACCAATCGCCACGAAACTCGGTCAGCATGAAGTCAAGACATTGAGGATGAAAAATTGCCAGGGGATTTTTGATATCTCGAACGGTTTGGCCGTGGCGAGGAAACGAATTTATGGCGAGAAACGTGAAACAGGAAGTGTGTTATAACTTCAGCATACATTAGCTGATCTTAACGAAACTTCACCAGTGTGTTCGCTTTAAGAGGCCGATCACATGGATGTGACTATTGTGAGTCAAAGTTATAGCGCCACCAACTGGCAGCAGGAAGTGTGTCACTTTCAAAATGCTTTGAAATCACCCTCTTATTTTAACCCAATTTGCTTCAAACTTCATCTGTATAATGTAAATACACGGCAGATGTAGACCTGTGAAAGGATTATTGATATATTAGATACTGTTGCCGTGGCAACGCATCAAACTTTAATATTCTTTGTTGATGCTTTTGAGACTCTTAACATACTTGAAATAACATGAAACTCGACAGACACATCACATTTATTAGCCAGTAGACATGTGCAAAGTTTCAGAAACGGGCGTGGTGCAGGGGCTCAGTAGCGCCACCTTTTGACAAAAGTGGGGGTGTTAGTTCTATAGTTTTACCTACAATCATAAAACTCGGTACGCATATTGTTCAGATCAAGCCGGACAACTTTCTAATTTACTGTCATTAGCTCAGACCAAGAGGGAGTCAGATATTTTAGTTTGAATGTGGATGTTTCTGAGAATTTTCTCTCCCTCTCTTTCCGTCTCTGTGTGTGAGGGATTTGTCTATTGATTTTAATGCATTTCAAGGTTTCAGGGGATTTTGGGACTCTTAACGTGCTCAAAAACTTTTGAAATTTTGCACACAGGTCAGAACCCACGGCCATCAGGGCCGGGCTGAAGCTGGTACCCGGGCGTGGCAGGGGGGCTCAACAGCGCCCCCTTGAACGGGGTCCGACAATTTGGTCCATATATTCAACACGCTTGCATGAATTAATATGAAACTCAGTACACATATAGATCTCATCGGGCCAAACATTTTACCCCTGGTCAAGTTTTACGCCAGCCCAACAGGAAGTCGGCTATTATGGGTTGTTTGGAAAACGCTTGCTGTGGAATTTGAAGTACTACTCCTAGGCAATTCATTCAATCATCGCCAAACTAGGCGTGCATGAAGTCAAGACATTGAGGATGCTAAATTGCTGACGGATTTTTGATATCTCGAACGGTTTGGCCGTGGCGAGGAAATGAATTTTCATGACTAAAAAAGGACATATAAAGTGTGTTATAACTTAGTTAGATTTACCTACAGTTACAAAACTCAGCTTGTATATTCTTCTCCTCAAGCCAAACAACTTTCTAATTTACAGTCAATAGCTCCAACCCTCAGAAAGTCAGATATTGTGGTTTGAATGTGGATTTCATGAAATGGTATCTCTCTCTGTCACTCTTTGACAGAGAGAGGGCCCCCTCCCATTCTATGTGTGTGTGTGTGTGTGGCTGTCTGTGTGGGGAGGGAGGGGGAGGGAGGGCTGGTGTCTGTGTTTATATGTGTGTGTGTGGCTGGCTGGCTGTTACAGTGACATGATATTAAGCCTTTCATTGCTGTGTGATTTTTCCTGCATTAAAGGATAAAGAAATCTCTAAGGCCTTGTCTTTTTGCATAACAATTTTGTATTTTTTTTAAATTACAAAATATGCACAGAACCAAGATCTTTTAAATGTATAGTTTGCTTTAAATAAAATTAAGATTGTATTGGTAATTGAAGCTGAATGAATTTAAAATGAATGTGCTATATTTCAGAACAATATATTTGTTTTCCTTTAAATTGTAAAACACTAACTTTATTCTCATCTGAATTATAAATAATTTATTCCTGTATAAAATAAAAACACATTTGAATTTTTCTTTTTTAATCAATGTAGAATGTGTAATTGAAAAATAAACAGATTAGGGCTCTGAGGACAATAAATGAAAATCAATGCGATGTGGTGAATGTCCAAAAGATGGCACCCACAGACTGTTTTAAATGGGGTTGGATACATATTTTTTGCTTTTAGACAGTGTGTGCGTGTGATTTTAGTTTGGTGACAGTTGTAGGTTACAGTTTGACAAGAGTTTATAGTTTGAAAAAAGCACTTTGTTGTGTTTTATTGGACGGAGTATGTTTTTATGTGTAACAGTTCAATCGCACCCGCACCTCACACACACACACACACACACACACACACACACACACATATTGAAACCTGAGTGAAGTACAAAGCCCATAATAAAGAATAGTTTAGCATCCAAATACATCGCAAATGTTGAAACAGGCGAAGGCCCTATTGTTTTCCTTAGGATTATTAGGGCCCAAGCCTTGAAAAGGCGAAGGCCCTATTGTTTTCCTTAGGATTATTATTTATTATTATTATTAGGGCCCAAGCCTTGAAAAGGCGAAGGCCCTATTGTTTTCCTTAGGATTATTATTTATTATTATTATTAGGGCCCAAGCCTTGAAAAGGCGAAGGCCCTATTGTTTTCCTTAGGATTATTATTAGGGCCCAAGCCTTGAAAAGGCGAAGGCCCTATTGTTTTCCTTAGGATTATTAGGGCCCAAGCCTTGAAAAGGCGAAGGCCCTATTGTTTTCCTTAGGATTATTATTTATTATTATTATTATTAGGGCCCAAGCCTTGAAAAGGCGAAGGCCCTATTGTTTTCCTTAGGATTATTATTTATTAGGGCCCAAGCCTTGAAAAGGCGAAGGCCCTATTGTTTTCCTAAGGATTATTATTTATTATTAGGGCCCAAGCCTTGAAAAGGCGAAGGCCCTATTGTTTTCCTTAGGATTATTAGGGCCCAAGCCTTGAAAAGGCGAAGGCCCTATTGTTTTCCTTAGGATTATTATTTATTATTATTATTATTATTTTACTACCTTTTGGGCACTTTTGGGGGCCTTAACGTGCTCGAAAACTCTTGAAACTTTGCACACATCTCAGAACCCGCGGCCATCAGGGCCGGGCTGAAGCTGGTACCCGGGCGTGGCAGGGGGGCTCGACAGCGCCCCCTGGAACGGGGTTTGAACACTTGGTCCATAAATCAAACACGCTTGCATGTAATAATATGAAACTCAGTACACATATAGATCTCATCGGTTCATATATACTTCATGCTCTTACTTTTTACCCCAGCCCAACAGGAAGTCGGCTATTAAGGGTTGTTTGGAAAACACATGCAATGGAATGTGAAATACTCCTCCTAGAGAATTCAAACACACGGCACGAAACTCGGTCAGCATGAAGTCAAGACACTGAGGATGAAAAATTGCCAGGGGATTTTTGATATCTCGAACGGTTTGGCCGTGGCGAGTAAACGAAATTATGGCGAGAAACGTGAAACAGGAAGTGTGTTATAACTACTGCATACATTAACTAATCTTGATGAAACTTCAGCAGTGTGTTCGTTGTAAGAGCCCGATCACATGGATGTGACTATTGTGAGTCAAAGTTATAGCGCCACCAACTGGAAGCAGGAAGTGTGTCACTTTCAAAATGCTTTTAAATCACCCTCTTATTTTTACCCGATTTGCTTCAAACTTCATGTGCATAATGTAGACACACGCCAGATGTAGACCTGTGAAAGGATTATTGATATCTTAGATACTGTTGCCATGGCAATGCATCAAACATTAATATTCCTTTTTTTAAGCTTTTTCATGCTTTTTTATGCTTTCGGGCACTTTTGGGGTTCTTAACGTGCTCGAAAACTCTTGAAACTTTGCACACGGGACAAAACCCGCGGCCATCAGGGCCAGGCTGAAGCTGGTACCCGGGCGTGGCAGGGGGGCTCGACAGCGCCCCCTTGAACGGGTCAGACAATTTGGTCCATATATCCAACACGCTTTACCCTATTTGCTTCAAACTTGATGTGTATAATGTAGACACAAGCCAGATGTAGACCTGTGAAAGGATTGTTGATATCTTAGATGCTGTTGCCGTGACAACGCATCAAACTTTAATATTCTTTTTGGATACTTTTGAGATTCTTAGCGCACTTTTGGGGCCCTTAACGTGCTCAAAAACTCTTGAAACTTTGCACACGGGTCAGAAACCGCGGCCATCAGGGCCGGGCTGAAGCTGGTACCCGGGCGTGGCAGGGGGGCTCGACAGCGCCCCCTGGAATGGGGTCCGAAAACTTGGTCCATAAATCAAACAGGCTTTACCCGATTTGCTTCAAACTTGATGTGTATAATGTAGACACACGCCAGATTTAGACCTGTGAAAGGATTGTTGATATCTTAGATGCTGTTGCCGTGACAACGCATCAAACTTTAATATTCTTTTTGGATACTTTTGAGACTCTCAGCGCACTTTGGGGGCCCTTAACGTGCTCAAAAACTCTTGAAACTTTGCACACGGGTCAGAACCCGTGGCCATCAGGGCCGGGCTGAAGCTGGTACCCGGGCGTGGCAGGGGGGCTCGACAGTGCCCCCTGGAACGGGGTCCGAAAACTTGGTCCATAAATCAAACACGCTTGAATGTAATAATATGAAACTCGGTACACATATAGATCTCATCGATTCATATATCCTTTGTACTTTTACTTTTTACCCCAGCCCAACAGGAAGTCGGCTATTATGGTTTGTTTGGAAGCGTATGCCCCTGGAATTCGATATACTCCTCCTAGAGAATTCAACCAATCGCCACGAAACTCGGTCAGCATGAAGTCAAGACATTGAGGATGAAAAGTTGCCAGGGGATTTTTGATATCTCGAACGGTTTGGCTGTGGCGAGGAAACGAATTTATGGCGAATAAAGGAAACAGGAAGTGTGTTATAACTTCTGCATACATTAACTGATCTTGATGAAACTTCAGCAGTGTGTTCGCTGTAAGAGTCCGATCACATGGATGTGACTATTGTGAGTCAAAGTTATAGCGCCACCAACTGGCAGCAGGAAGTGTGTCACTTCCTAAAGGCTTTGAAATCACCCTCTTATTTTTACCCAATTTGCTTCAAACTTTATGTGTATAATGTAGACACACGGCAGATGTAGACCTGAGAAAGGATTATTGATATCTTAGATACTGTTGCCGTGGCAACGCATCAAACTTTATTATTCTTTGTTGATGCTTTTGAGACTCTTAACATACTTGAAATTGCATGAAACCCGACAGACACATCACATTTATTAGACAGTAGACATGTGCAGAGTTTCAGAAACGGGCATGGTGAGAGCAATTAGAGAATAATGTTTAAGTTTAAAAACAGCCAGAATGGTTGTTTAGTCAAAAAAATTTTTTTTCCAAATCATACATAGTGTTATACTGCCCTCTTGTGTTCAAAATCAGGTAAAAAGCGAAAGTAAAATAAGGACGTCTGCACAATTCATTAATAATGGTGCAGAGTAGAGTGAGCTTTTTCAATTAATTCCTATGGAAGTAGGAATGAACTAAACAACGTTCGCTCTGTTCTGCTCATCCCTCACCGTGGGCGCGCAGAGTTATGAATGCCCGTGCAGCCGTGAGCATTTTAGTTTCATTTTAAAATTAGCGCCATTTCGGGGGACGTATTACTTTAATTTATTTAACAAAAACACAATGTTGTGTTTAATTGCGAGTGTACACAAATATAAGTAAACACTTTGACGTTTGAATGATGTCCTGTATGAAGAAAATGACGGAGTATGTTTCACTGTTCAATCGCGCTGAGCCACCCAGACCCCCACACACACACTGACACACACACACACACACACACACACACACACACACACACACACACACACACACACACACACAAACACACACACACACACACACACAATAATAAAACATTCAACCTAACATATACAAATTACACTGCTATGTTGAAATAGTCAGTAGTACAATTTGTATCATTCACAGTAAGCACCGCTCCACTGTGATTTTTCCAAGCACATTTTTGCACAAGTGAAGAGGATGATTTTTTCCGTCGATATTGGAACGTGAGTGAAGTACAAAGCCTGTAATAAAGAATAGTTTAGCATCCAAATACATCGCAAATGTTGCAACATTTAGATTCTAAAGAGAGATTTACGTGAGCCTAACACCACTTACTTTTACTTTTGTTTTAAATTATTTCGTTTTGGCTTTATTATAGTTATTTTTTTATTTGTGTTCTGTTCTGAATATCATTAAATTTAAAGGATTTGTTGTGGAATATTTTGAGTGTATAATCAAATAACACTAAACCGTCACTAGGTGTCGCCAGGCGACCGTCTTAATGAGCGGGTCATTGATTCATTCGTTCAAACGATTCGTTTGAACGACTGAGTCATTCATGAATGAGACAGATGTTTATGGATTGGTCATTGAATCTTTGAGTCAACCAATTTGTTCAAAATGCTGAATCATTCAGTAATGAGAAAACACGTTGCTGTGAGATGCAATGGTTCTGCTGTGATCTTTGTTTAACTATTTTCGCTGCTGAAACAGAAGAACAGTCAATATTGCATCTAAAATGTAAGTGACTTGACACGTGTGTGTGTGTGTGTGTGTGTGTGTGTGTGCGTGTGAGTGCGTGCGTGCGTGTGTGTGTGTGTGTGTGTGTGTGTGTGTGTGCAATCAATCCCAGGTAAGAGGCATGAATAATGAGAATTGGACTTCTAGGAGTGAGGTTAATATTCCGGAGATGGTTCCCTCGGATTGTGAAAAGGAGGCGGCGCGGGAGTGGCCAGGCATTGCGCTACTTCTGTTTCAAAGTTTAAAACAATGCTAATATCATTTTTTTGAACGATTTCATTACAAATGTTTATTTTATATATTTATAAAATATTATAAAATATAATAACTATGTTTTGTCCTATTAACAAAAGACAGGCAATGTACTATTAACAAATGTTAATAGTTTTTTAAAAGTTAAAATGATACTTTATGCATTTGTTTTGTGTCAGATGATTAACAATATAAATTAAACAAAGCTTAAAACAAACAAAATAATAAAACGAAAACAAAGCTTGAACATTTTATTTAATTGAAAAGCCTTTTTGAAATAAAATGTGTTTTTTTCCCTCTGAAATAGCAAAAGCATCGCACACTTAGCTGTACCTGCTCTAAATAAATAATAGTATTTAAATAAAAATACAAAATCGAAATAAATAAATTATATAAAACAAAATCAAATCAAAGAAAATAAATCTTATTAAAGTTATGCAGGCACACATTTAACAATAATTTTCAAGTGACAAATAAAATCAATCAAAATTCCTTACACATGGAGTTAATCCTGACGATTCCTGAGGCGCCTTTCCTCATGACACTCGCTTTTTTTTTCGAAGATATATTTTCTTTGGTTTGATTTTGTTTTTGTAATAATTTATTTTATTTAGTTCGATTTTGTATTTTTATTGAATTACTCTTTTTTATTTAGAGCAGGTACAGCTAGTGTGTGATGCTTTTGCTATTTCAGAGGAAAACAATAATTTTATTTAATTAATAATTTTTGTTTCAGTCCACCATATAATTATGTTGTGTTTGATCTATGGAAAAAAGTTAGTTGTGAAATGGTTGAATATTAACAAAAGTTAATAGTTTTTTACAAGTTAGAATAATACGATATATATATATATATAAACAAGCCGGTGGCACCGCCACCCCGGTGCCTTTACGGTTACTGTGCATGACGGGCAATATCGTAACTCCGCTTTGACCTTTGAGAAGATGTGTGCTATAGAGCTTGCATTGGTGTGGGCTCTGCAAAAGTGTGTGTGTGTGTGTGTGAGGCGTGATTGAACAATGTAGACATATATATATATATATATATATAAAGGCACCGGGGGTGGCGGTGCCACCGGCTTGTTTATATATATATATATATATATATATATATGAATATAGCTGCGAGCAGCGATGAAGGGCCAAAGCCGGCGGCACCGCCACTCCGGTGCCTTTAGGTAACTAAAGGCACCGGGGTTGCGGTGCCACCGGCTTGGGCCCGTAATCGCTGCTCGCAGCTATATTTATTTATTATTATTATTATTATTATTATTTTACTACCTTTTGGGCACTTTTGGGGGCCTTAACGTGCTCGAAAACTCTTGAAACTTTGAAAACATTGCAGAACCCGCGGCCATCAGGGCCGGGCTGAAGCTGGTACCCGGGCGTGGCAGGGGGGCTCGACAGCGCCCCCTGGAACGGGGTTTGAACACTTGGTCCATAAATCAAACACGCTTGCATGTAATAATATGAAACTCAGTACACATATAGATCTCATCGGTTCATATATACTTCATGC
>CM060608.1:3294830-3334830 GCA_030578255.1 Tiaroga cobitis
GCTGAAGCTGGTACCCGGGCGTGGCAGGGGGGCTCGACAGCGCCCCCTGGAACGGGGTTTGAACACTTGGTCCATAAATCAAACACGCTTGCATGTAATAATATGAAACTCAGTACACATATAGATCTCATCGGTTCATATATACTTCATGCTCTTACTTTTTACCCCAGCCCAACAGGAAGTCGGCTATTAAGGGTTGTTTGGAAAACACATGCAATGGAATGTGAAATACTCCTCCTAGAGAATTCAAACACACGGCACGAAACTCGGTCAGCATGAAGTCAAGACACTGAGGATGAAAAATTGCCAGGGGATTTTTGATATCTCGAACGGTTTGGCCGTGGCGAGTAAACGAAATTATGGCGAGAAACGTGAAACAGGAAGTGTGTTATAACTACTGCATACATTAACTAATCTTGATGAAACTTCAGCAGTGTGTTCGTTGTAAGAGCCCGATCACATGGATGTGACTATTGTGAGTCAAAGTTATAGCGCCACCAACTGGAAGCAGGAAGTGTGTCACTTTCAAAATGCTTTTAAATCACCCTCTTATTTTTACCCGATTTGCTTCAAACTTCATGTGCATAATGTAGACACACGCCAGATGTAGACCTGTGAAAGGATTATTGATATCTTAGATACTGTTGCCATGGCAATGCATCAAACATTAATATTCCTTTTTTTAAGCTTTTTCATGCTTTTTTATGCTTTCGGGCACTTTTGGGGTTCTTAACGTGCTCGAAAACTCTTGAAACTTTGCACACGGGACAAAACCCGCGGCCATCAGGGCCAGGCTGAAGCTGGTACCCGGGCGTGGCAGGGGGGCTCGACAGCGCCCCCTTGAACGGGTCAGACAATTTGGTCCATATATCCAACACGCTTTACCCTATTTGCTTCAAACTTGATGTGTATAATGTAGACACAAGCCAGATGTAGACCTGTGAAAGGATTGTTGATATCTTAGATGCTGTTGCCGTGACAACGCATCAAACTTTAATATTCTTTTTGGATACTTTTGAGATTCTTAGCGCACTTTTGGGGCCCTTAACGTGCTCAAAAACTCTTGAAACTTTGCACACGGGTCAGAAACCGCGGCCATCAGGGCCGGGCTGAAGCTGGTACCCGGGCGTGGCAGGGGGGCTCGACAGCGCCCCCTGGAATGGGGTCCGAAAACTTGGTCCATAAATCAAACAGGCTTTACCCGATTTGCTTCAAACTTGATGTGTATAATGTAGACACACGCCAGATTTAGACTTGTGAAAGGATTGTTGATATCTTAGATGCTGTTGCCGTGACAACGCATCAAACTTTAATATTCTTTTTGGATACTTTTGAGACTCTCAGCGCACTTTGGGGGCCCTTAACGTGCTCAAAAACTCTTGAAACTTTGCACACGGGTCAGAACCCGTGGCCATCAGGGCCGGGCTGAAGCTGGTACCCGGGCGTGGCAGGGGGGCTCGACAGTGCCCCCTGGAACGGGGTCCGAAAACTTGGTCCATAAATCAAACACGCTTGAATGTAATAATATGAAACTCGGTACACATATAGATCTCATCGATTCATATATCCTTTGTACTTTTACTTTTTACCCCAGCCCAACAGGAAGTCGGCTATTATGGTTTGTTTGAAAGCGTATGCCCCTGGAATTCGATATACTCCTCCTAGAGAATTCAACCAATCGCAACGAAACTCGGTCAGCATGATGTCAAGACATTGAGGATGAAAAATTGCCAGGGGATTTCTGATATCTCGAACGGTTTGGCCGTGGCGAGGAAACGAATTTATGGCGAATAATGGAAACAGGAAGTGTGTTATAACTTCTGCATACATTAACTGATCTTGATGAAACTTCAACAGTGTGTTCGCTGTAAGAGGCCGATCACATGGATGTGACTATTGTGAGTCAAAGTTATAGCGCCACCAACTGGCAGCAGGAAGTGTGTCACTTTCAAAATACTTTGAAATCACCCTCTTATTTTTACCCGATTTGCTTCAAACTTGATGTGTATAATGTAAATACACGGCAGATGTAGACCTGTGAAAGGATTATTGATATCTTAGATACTGTTGCCATGGCAACGCATCAAACTTTAATATTCTTTTTGGATGCTTTTGAGACTCTTAGCATGCCTGAAATTGCTTAAAATTGCATGAAACTTGACAGACAGATCACATTTATTAGCCAGTAGACATGTGCAAAGTTTCAGAAACGGGCGTAGTGCAGGGGCTCAGTAGCGCCACCTTTTGTGACAAAAGTGTGTGTGTGTGTGTGTGGGGGGGGGGGTTAGTTTCATCTACAGTTACAAAACTTTTTCAACTTGATGAAAATACATTAAAGATGCTAAATTGTGAACGGATATTGAATATCTCAAACGTTTTTTCTATGGCGAGGGATTATGTCAAAAAAAGAATCAGGAAATGTCTCATATCTTTCTAAAATGTAATTATACACCATTTATTTTTCTATAAAATTATACTAATATTAGAACTAAACCCATTGTATTCCTTTTTTTCAATTTAAGATTTATGTTTAAGTTTAAAAACAGCCAGAATGGTTGTTTAGCCAAAAAAATAAAAAAATACAAATCATTCATAGTGCTTTACTGCCCTCTTGTGTTCAAAATCAGGTAGGCCAATTGATGCTACTATGGGAATATTTTCCCACCGTGACTCCGCTGGGGGCTTTAAAATCGCTAACTTGAAAGCGAAAGTAACGGACGTCTCCACAAGACGTGCAGCTGTAAGCATTTTCGTTTCATTTTAAAAGAAGCCCCATTTCGGGGGCGGATTTCTTGAATGTATTTTACAAAATCACAATGTTGTGTTTGATTGCGAGTATCCAAAAATAAGTAAACACTTTGCAGTTTGAATGATCTTCTTGAATAAAATGACGGAGTAGCCAATGTTTCCACTGTTCGATCGCGGACGTCCACACGGACATTGATAATGGTGGCGCGTGCAGAGCGCTCGAGGGAATTCCTATATGGAAGTAGGAATGAACTAAAAAACGTTCACTCTGTTCTGCTCGCTCATCGTCGTGGACGCGCAGCGTTATGAATGCCCGTGTGATGCAGCATAACACAGCAGAGAGAGACGCTCACTCTCGACTCGTGATTAATGAAATTCGAATGAATTTCTATGGAAGTAGAAATGAAAAAACGTTCGCTCTGTTTTGCTTGCTCGTCGCCATGGACGCGCACCATTATGAATGTCAGTGCAGCCGCATACTTTTTAGTGTCACTTTAAAATTAGCGCCATATCGGGGGCGATTGCTTCCGGTTTTCAGGGAAAACACAACAACAAAAGAGTAAATGACAGATTCGCTTAAATAGGCACTTTTACACAAAATATTCCGTCATCATTTTTTTCAGTCAGCTCTTCACTCTCGTGATTAATGAATTTTGACTCCTGTTGCTGATCTTTGCTGCAACTTTCGTTTTGCTCACAATTTAGTAAGCAAACACGTTCAAGTTATAATTGAAGTGACTAAATGATTTTATTATACACACACACATCAAATTGACGGTGGTATATTTAAATCTGCATATTGTAATGCAAGGCACCCCTAGTCTAGTCTTATTAAATGTATGCTTCATCTTTCATTTTCAATTTGTAAATTTGATCAATATATTCAATTATTTAGAATAATAAGACACTATATAGCTGTCCAGAGTGCGCCCCCCACTGAATCTCAAGATGGAAAGCACTGCGTTCGTACTTCGTACTTTTCGTGAACGTATGAGGAGATGACACCTTCGAACACGAATACAGGCTACTATAAACCAGTCCCCAGGCCGAATGTGCGCGAGCACCTGTTTTATCGTGATCATTTTGAACGCGCGTTTATCAAGTCTTATGCCACTCGGTACCAATTGAAGATACTCTGTTTACCGCTATGAAGGTATTTTGTCATATCTAATGTACTATTAATAATTCCACCAGAATGCAACCAAAGCAGTAATTGTAAATCATATTTTTTTTTTCATCCACATGCAGGCGCCCCTGCATGTGGATATTGTTTTTCTCTATATAAACATGAAACAATATAAACACGATAATCATATGCTGACTCGAGTGTGTGTACGTTCTGTACGATATCTGGCGCAACCGCTTTATTAGGCGTTTTTTTCCCGTTCGCGCTGCTTGAGCATTCTTTTATTAATGCTTTTATTTTTTATATTTTTTGTTTACACATAGGCCTAATGTTTAATGTTTTCAACTAAAAGAAATGGTGACAAAAACGTAAAAAAAAAAAAAACTTAAAAAATAACATCTTTTTCGTTAAATGTCATTTAAATAAACGAATATTTGATTTTTATGAGCCCGAATATTCGAATGCAATATTTTTGAAAAATGCCCATCCCTAATTAACATACAGACTTCCAGTGTTGGGAAGGATACTTTCAAAACATATTTCGTTGCAGAATACATGACTGGCAAAACCAGCAAAAGTAATGATTATGAATATGTAAAATATAGCAAGGAGATATTTTAATTGTTTATTAATAAATAAGTGTTTTCTTTGTCATTGTCGGCTAAGATGAAGTTGACGATGCTGACTCGCGATCTTCAGTAGCCTAGTGAACGCGCCAGAGAGAAATGCACATTTCATAAGGATTACATAAGCAGAGAGCAGTCTGTAGTCTGTTTTCTTTCGTTTTGAATTGTTCAGTTTAAAAGTAGACATGTGAGGCAAGTAGGCTACTTTATATGCTGAGTTTCGGTTCATTTATGAGACGAGCTCCAGTTCACGCGCCGGCGTGATTATCTCATTATTAATGTTTCGTGATTATCTCTATATTGTCTGCTATA
Source organism: Tiaroga cobitis (assembly GCA_030578255.1). NCBI lineage: Eukaryota > Metazoa > Chordata > Actinopteri > Cypriniformes > Leuciscidae > Tiaroga > Tiaroga cobitis. The sequence continues at coordinate 3,299,643 of CM060608.1, forward strand.
TTTACTTCTTATTGATTAAATACAGGCAATTGGTTGATGAAACATTGATTAAAATTAAGATACAATTAATACAAAACGAAATTCACTTCAAAGAAAGGTTTTGTGCTTTGTTTTGTGCTTTCTGTTTGATGTCTTTGTGAAAGTTTTAAAGCATCTTTTAGTGCCGCTTTCAGAGCGCTCACGTCCGTAACGGAGAACACGTCTGTAACATTGTTTTTCCTCATAAATGCGAACACGAAAAATAAAATAAAATGAATATTTTATGTTATGTGGAGACAGAGACAACCCTTCATCCGGTGGGTAGTATTAATTTTGGTTTGCGCAGTGTAATTCACAGAATTACTAAAACATATTTGCCACCTAAGTTAAAGATTGTTTTGTGTCACGCATGTTTATTTCGGCGTGTGTTTCATCCAAATTGCGATCGCATCGCGGGGGCCCCGGGCCGTATATTGCCCATGTATGTCCTATGACATTAAAAATGATTCTAAATTTAAATGATCTCATATATGTGGCTATTGTGATTCACGATCATAGTCCCTGTCCAAAATGGTACAGTTCATATCAATTTTCGGTCTTGTGTACTTATTTCATGTGTCCGTTAAATCCATGGGACCGTAGGGCGACAGTGAAAGCGGGGTTACGTTTTTGCACGTCGTGCACAGTAACCCTTAAGGCACCGGGGTGGCAGTGCCACCGGCTTGTTTATATATATATATATATATATATATATATATAAATATAGCTGCGAGCAGCGATGAAGGGCCAAAGCCGGCGGAACCGCCACTCCGGCACCGGGGTTGCGGTGCCACCGGCTTGGGCCCGCAATCGCTGCTCGCAGCTATATTTATTATTATTATTTTACTACCTTTTGGGCACTTTTGGGGGCCTTAACGTGCTCGAAAACTCTTGAAACTTTGCACACATCTCAGAACCCGCGGCCATCAGGGCCGGGCTGAAGCTGGTACCCGGGCGTGGCAGGGGGGCTCGACAGCGCCCCCTGGAACGGGGTTTGAACACTTGGTCCATAAATCAAACACGCTTGCATGTAATAATATGAAACTCAGTACACATATAGATCTCATCGGTTCATATATACTTCATGCTCTTACTTTTTACCCCAGCCCAACAGGAAGTCGGCTATTAAGGGTTGTTTGGAAAACACATGCAATGGAATGTGAAATACTCCTCCTAGAGAATTCAAACACACGGCACGAAACTCGGTCAGCATGAAGTCAAGACACTGAGGATGAAAAATTGCCAGGGGATTTTTGATATCTCGAACGGTTTGGCCGTGGCGAGTAAACGAAATTATGGCGAGAAACGTGAAACAGGAAGTGTGTTATAACTACTGCATACATTAACTAATCTTGATGAAACTTCAGCAGTGTGTTCGTTGTAAGAGCCCGATCACATGGATGTGACTATTGTGAGTCAAAGTTATAGCGCCACCAACTGGAAGCAGGAAGTGTGTCACTTTCAAAATGCTTTTAAATCACCCTCTTATTTTTACCCGATTTGCTTCAAACTTCATGTGCATAATGTAGACACACGCCAGATGTAGACCTGTGAAAGGATTATTGATATCTTAGATACTGTTGCCATGGCAATGCATCAAACATTAATATTCCTTTTTTTAAGCTTTTTCATGCTTTTTTATGCTTTCGGGCACTTTTGGGGTTCTTAACGTGCTCGAAAACTCTTGAAACTTTGCACACGGGACAAAACCCGCGGCCATCAGGGCCAGGCTGAAGCTGGTACCCGGGCGTGGCAGGGGGGCTCGACAGCGCCCCCTTGAACGGGTCAGACAATTTGGTCCATATATCCAACACGCTTTACCCTATTTGCTTCAAACTTGATGTGTATAATGTAGACACAAGCCAGATGTAGACCTGTGAAAGGATTGTTGATATCTTAGATGCTGTTGCCGTGACAACGCATCAAACTTTAATATTCTTTTTGGATACTTTTGAGATTCTTAGCGCACTTTTGGGGCCCTTAACGTGCTCAAAAACTCTTGAAACTTTGCACACGGGTCAGAAACCGCGGCCATCAGGGCCGGGCTGAAGCTGGTACCCGGGCGTGGCAGGGGGGCTCGACAGCGCCCCCTGGAATGGGGTCCGAAAACTTGGTCCATAAATCAAACAGGCTTTACCCGATTTGCTTCAAACTTGATGTGTATAATGTAGACACACGCCAGATTTAGACCTGTGAAAGGATTGTTGATATCTTAGATGCTGTTGCCGTGACAACGCATCAAACTTTTAATATTCTTTTTGGATACTTTTGAGACTCTCAGCGCACTTTGGGGGCCCTTAACGTGCTCAAAAACTCTTGAAACTTTGCACACGGGTCAGAACCCGTGGCCATCAGGGCCGGGCTGAAGCTGGTACCCGGGCGTGGCAGGGGGGCTCGACAGTGCCCCCTGGAACGGGGTCCGAAAACTTGGTCCATAAATCAAACACGCTTGAATGTAATAATATGAAACTCGGTACACATATAGATCTCATCGATTCATATATCCTTTGTACTTTTACTTTTTACCCCAGCCCAACAGGAAGTCGGCTATTATGGTTTGTTTGGAAGCGTATGCCCCTGGAATTCGATATACTCCTCCTAGAGAATTCAACCAATCGCCACGAAACTCGGTCAGCATGAAGTCAAGACATTGAGGATGAAAAGTTGCCAGGGGATTTTTGATATCTCGAACGGTTTGGCTGTGGCGAGGAAACGAATTTATGGCGAATAAAGGAAACAGGAAGTGTGTTATAACTTCTGCATACATTAACTGATCTTGATGAAACTTCAGCAGTGTGTTCGCTGTAAGAGTCCGATCACATGGATGTGACTATTGTGAGTCAAAGTTATAGCGCCACCAACTGGCAGCAGGAAGTGTGTCACTTCCTAAAGGCTTTGAAATCACCCTCTTATTTTTACCCAATTTGCTTCAAACTTTATGTGTATAATGTAGACACACGGCAGATGTAGACCTGAGAAAGGATTATTGATATCTTAGATACTGTTGCCGTGGCAACGCATCAAACTTTATTATTCTTTGTTGATGCTTTTGAGACTCTTAACATACTTGAAATTGCATGAAACCCGACAGACACATCACATTTATTAGACAGTAGACATGTGCAGAGTTTCAGAAACGGGCATGGTGAGAGCAATTAGAGAATAATGTTTAAGTTTAAAAACAGCCAGAATGGTTGTTTAGTCAAAAAAAATTTTTTTCCAAATCATACATAGTGTTATACTGCCCTCTTGTGTTCAAAATCAGGTAAAAAGCGAAAGTAAAATAAGGACGTCTGCACAATTCATTAATAATGGTGCAGAGTAGAGTGAGCTTTTTCAATTAATTCCTATGGAAGTAGGAATGAACTAAACAACGTTCGCTCTGTTCTGCTCGTCCCTCACCGTGGGCGCGCAGAGTTATGAATGCCCGTGCAGCCGTGAGCATTTTAGTTTCATTTTAAAATTAGCGCCATTTCGGGGGACGTATTACTTTAATTTATTTAACAAAAACACAATGTTGTGTTTAATTGCGAGTGTACACAAATATAAGTAAACACTTTGACGTTTGAATGATGTCCTGTATGAAGAAAATGACGGAGTATGTTTCACTGTTCAATCGCGCTGAGCCACCCAGACCCCCACACACACACTGACACACACACACACACACACACACACACACACACACACACAATAATAAAACATTCAACCTAACATATACAAATTACACTGCTATGTTGAAATAGTCAGTAGTACAATTTGTATCATTCACAGTAAGCACCGCTCCACTGTGATTTTTCCAAGCACATTTTTGCACAAGTGAAGAGGATGATTTTTTCCGTCGATATTGGAACGTGAGTGAAGTACAAAGCCTGTAATAAAGAATAGTTTAGCATCCAAATACATCGCAAATGTTGCAACATTTAGATTCTAAAGAGAGATTTACGTGAGCCTAACACCACTTACTTTTACTTTTGTTTTAAATTATTTCGTTTTGGCTTTATTATAGTTATTTTTTTATTTGTGTTCTGTTCTGAATATCATTAAATTTAAAGGATTTGTTGTGGAATATTTTGAGTGTATAATCAAATAACACTAAACCGTCACTAGGTGTCGCCAGGCGACCGTCTTAATGAGCGGGTCATTGATTCATTCGTTCAAACGATTCGTTTGAACGACTGAGTCATTCATGAATGAGACAGATGTTTATGGATTGGTCATTGAATCTTTGAGTCAACCAATTTGTTCAAAATGCTGAATCATTCAGTAATGAGAAAACACGTTGCTGTGAGATGCAATGGTTCTGCTGTGATCTTTGTTTAACTATTTTCGCTGCTGAAACAGAAGAACAGTCAATATTGCATCTAAAATGTAAGTGACTTGACACGTGTGTGTGTGTGTGTGTGTGTGTGTGTGCGTGTGAGTGCGTGCGTGCGTGTGTGTGTGTGTGTGTGTGTGTGTGTGTGTGCAATCAATCCCAGGTAAGAGGCATGAATAATGAGAATTGGACTTCTAGGAGTGAGGTTAATATTCCGGAGATGGTTCCCTCGGATTGTGAAAAGGAGGCGGCGCGGGAGTGGCCAGGCATTGCGCTACTTCTGTTTCAAAGTTTAAAACAATGCTAATATCATTTTTTTGAACGATTTCATTACAAATGTTTATTTTATATATTTATAAAATATTATAAAATATAATAACTATGTTTTGTCCTATTAACAAAAGACAGGCAATGTACTATTAACAAATGTTAATAGTTTTTTAAAAGTTAAAATGATACTTTATGCATTTGTTTTGTGTCAGATGATTAACAATATAAATTAAACAAAGCTTAAAACAAACAAAATAATAAAACGAAAACAAAGCTTGAACATTTTATTTAATTGAAAAGCCTTTTTGAAATAAAATGTGTTTTTTTTCCCTCTGAAATAGCAAAAGCATCGCACACTTAGCTGTACCTGCTCTAAATAAATAATAGTATTTAAATAAAAATACAAAATCGAAATAAATAAATTATATAAAACAAAATCAAATCAAAGAAAATAAATCTTATTAAAGTTATGCAGGCACACATTTAACAATAATTTTCAAGTGACAAATAAAATCAATCAAAATTCCTTACACATGGAGTTAATCCTGACGATTCCTGAGGCGCCTTTCCTCATGACACTCGCTTTTTTTTTCGAAGATATATTTTCTTTGGTTTGATTTTGTTTTTGTAATAATTTATTTTATTTAGTTCGATTTTGTATTTTTATTGAATTACTCTTTTTTATTTAGAGCAGGTACAGCTAGTGTGTGATGCTTTTGCTATTTCAGAGGAAAACAATAATTTTATTTAATTAATAATTTTTGTTTCAGTCCACCATATAATTATGTTGTGTTTGATCTATGGAAAAAAGTTAGTTGTGAAATGGTTGAATATTAACAAAAGTTAATAGTTTTTTACAAGTTAGAATAATACGATATATATATATATATAAACAAGCCGGTGGCACCGCCACCCCGGTGCCTTTACGGTTACTGTGCATGACGGGCAATATCGTAACTCCGCTTTGACCTTTGAGAAGATGTGTGCTATAGAGCTTGCATTGGTGTGGGCTCTGCAAAAGTGTGTGTGTGTGTGTGAGGCGTGATTGAACAATGTAGACATATATATATATATATATATAAAGGCACCGGGGTGGCGGTGCCACCGGCTTGTTTATATATATATATATATATATATATATATATATATATATATATATATGAATATAGCTGCGAGCAGCGAGAAGGGCCAAAGCCGGCGGCACCGCCACTCCGGTGCCTTTAGGTAACTAAAGGCACCGGGGTTGCGGTGCCACCGGCTTGGGCCCGTAATCGCTGCTCGCAGCTATATTTATTATTATTTTACTACCTTTTGGGCACTTTTGGGGGCCTTAACGTGCTCGAAAACTCTTGAAACTTTGCACACATCTCAGAACCCGCGGCCATCAGGGCCGGGCTGAAGCTGGTACCCGGGCGTGGCAGGGGGGCTCGACAGCGCCCCCTGGAACGGGGTTTGAACACTTGGTCCATAAATCAAACACGCTTGCATGTAATAATATGAAACTCAGTACACATATAGATCTCATCGGTTCATATATACTTCATGCTCTTACTTTTTACCCCAGCCCAACAGGAAGTCGGCTATTAAGGGTTGTTTGGAAAACACATGCAATGGAATGTGAAATACTCCTCCTAGAGAATTCAAACACACGGCACGAAACTCGGTCAGCATGAAGTCAAGACACTGAGGATGAAAAATTGCCAGGGGATTTTTGATATCTCGAACGGTTTGGCCGTGGCGAGTAAACGAAATTATGGCGAGAAACGTGAAACAGGAAGTGTGTTATAACTACTGCATACATTAACTAATCTTGATGAAACTTCAGCAGTGTGTTCGTTGTAAGAGCCCGATCACATGGATGTGACTATTGTGAGTCAAAGTTATAGCGCCACCAACTGGAAGCAGGAAGTGTGTCACTTTCAAAATGCTTTTAAATCACCCTCTTATTTTTACCCGATTTGCTTCAAACTTCATGTGCATAATGTAGACACACGCCAGATGTAGACCTGTGAAAGGATTATTGATATCTTAGATACTGTTGCCATGGCAATGCATCAAACATTAATATTCCTTTTTTTAAGCTTTTTCATGCTTTTTTATGCTTTCGGGCACTTTTGGGGTTCTTAACGTGCTCGAAAACTCTTGAAACTTTGCACACGGGACAAAACCCGCGGCCATCAGGGCCAGGCTGAAGCTGGTACCCGGGCGTGGCAGGGGGGCTCGACAGCGCCCCCTTGAACGGGTCAGACAATTTGGTCCATATATCCAACACGCTTTACCCTATTTGCTTCAAACTTGATGTGTATAATGTAGACACAAGCCAGATGTAGACCTGTGAAAGGATTGTTGATATCTTAGATGCTGTTGCCGTGACAACGCATCAAACTTTAATATTCTTTTTGGATACTTTTGAGATTCTTAGCGCACTTTTGGGGCCCTTAACGTGCTCAAAAACTCTTGAAACTTTGCACACGGGTCAGAAACCGCGGCCATCAGGGCCGGGCTGAAGCTGGTACCCGGGCGTGGCAGGGGGGCTCGACAGCGCCCCCTGGAATGGGGTCCGAAAACTTGGTCCATAAATCAAACAGGCTTTACCCGATTTGCTTCAAACTTGATGTGTATAATGTAGACACACGCCAGATTTAGACCTGTGAAAGGATTGTTGATATCTTAGATGCTGTTGCCGTGACAACGCATCAAACTTTAATATTCTTTTTGGATACTTTTGAGACTCTCAGCGCACTTTGGGGGCCCTTAACGTGCTCAAAAACTCTTGAAACTTTGCACACGGGTCAGAACCCGTGGCCATCAGGGCCGGGCTGAAGCTGGTACCCGGGCGTGGCAGGGGGGCTCGACAGTGCCCCCTGGAACGGGGTCCGAAAACTTGGTCCATAAATCAAACACGCTTGAATGTAATAATATGAAACTCGGTACACATATAGATCTCATCGATTCATATATCCTTTGTACTTTTACTTTTTACCCCAGCCCAACAGGAAGTCGGCTATTATGGTTTGTTTGGAAGCGTATGCCCCTGGAATTCGATATACTCCTCCTAGAGAATTCAACCAATCGCCACGAAACTCGGTCAGCATGAAGTCAAGACATTGAGGATGAAAAGTTGCCAGGGGATTTTTGATATCTCGAACGGTTTGGCTGTGGCGAGGAAACGAATTTATGGCGAATAAAGGAAACAGGAAGTGTGTTATAACTTCTGCATACATTAACTGATCTTGATGAAACTTCAGCAGTGTGTTCGCTGTAAGAGTCCGATCACATGGATGTGACTATTGTGAGTCAAAGTTATAGCGCCACCAACTGGCAGCAGGAAGTGTGTCACTTCCTAAAGGCTTTGAAATCACCCTCTTATTTTTACCCAATTTGCTTCAAACTTTATGTGTATAATGTAGACACACGGCAGATGTAGACCTGAGAAAGGATTATTGATATCTTAGATACTGTTGCCGTGGCAACGCATCAAACTTTATTATTCTTTGTTGATGCTTTTGAGACTCTTAACATACTTGAAATTGCATGAAACCCGACAGACACATCACATTTATTAGACAGTAGACATGTGCAGAGTTTCAGAAACGGGCATGGTGAGAGCAATTAGAGAATAATGTTTAAGTTTAAAAACAGCCAGAATGGTTGTTTAGTCAAAAAAATTTTTTTTCCAAATCATACATAGTGTTATACTGCCCTCTTGTGTTCAAAATCAGGTAAAAAGCGAAAGTAAAATAAGGACGTCTGCACAATTCATTAATAATGGTGCAGAGTAGAGTGAGCTTTTTCAATTAATTCCTATGGAAGTAGGAATGAACTAAACAACGTTCGCTCTGTTCTGCTCGTCCCTCACCGTGGGCGCGCAGAGTTATGAATGCCCGTGCAGCCGTGAGCATTTTAGTTTCATTTTAAAATTAGCGCCATTTCGGGGGACGTATTACTTTAATTTATTTAACAAAAACACAATGTTGTGTTTAATTGCGAGTGTACACAAATATAAGTAAACACTTTGACGTTTGAATGATGTCCTGTATGAAGAAAATGACGGAGTATGTTTCACTGTTCAATCGCGCTGAGCCACCCAGACCCCCACACACACACTGACACACACACACACACACACACACACACACACACACACACACACACACACACACACACAAACACACACACACACACACACACACAATAATAAAACATTCAACCTAACATATACAAATTACACTGCTATGTTGAAATAGTCAGTAGTACAATTTGTATCATTCACAGTAAGCACCGCTCCACTGTGATTTTTCCAAGCACATTTTTGCACAAGTGAAGAGGATGATTTTTTCCGTCGATATTGGAACGTGAGTGAAGTACAAAGCCTGTAATAAAGAATAGTTTAGCATCCAAATACATCGCAAATGTTGCAACATTTAGATTCTAAAGAGAGATTTACGTGAGCCTAATACCACTTACTTTTACTTTTGTTTTAAATTATTTCGTTTTGGCTTTATTATAGTTATTTTTTTATTTGTGTTCTGTTCTGAATATCATTAAATTTAAAGGATTTGTTGTGGAATATTTTGAGTGTATAATCAAATAACACTAAACCGTCACTAGGTGTCGCCAGGCGACCGTCTTAATGAGCGGGTCATTGATTCATTCGTTCAAACGATTCGTTTGAACGACTGAGTCATTCATGAATGAGACAGATGTTTATGGATTGGTCATTGAATCTTTGAGTCAACCAATTTGTTCAAAATGCTGAATCATTCAGTAATGAGAAAACACGTTGCTGTGAGATGCAATGGTTCTGCTGTGATCTTTGTTTAACTATTTTCGCTGCTGAAACAGAAGAACAGTCAATATTGCATCTAAAATGTAAGTGACTTGACACGTGTGTGTGTGTGTGTGTGTGTGTGTGTGTGCGTGTGAGTGCGTGCGTGCGTGTGTGTGTGTGTGTGTGTGTGTGTGTGTGCAATCAATCCCAGGTAAGAGGCATGAATAATGAGAATTGGACTTCTAGGAGTGAGGTTAATATTCCGGAGATGGTTCCCTCGGATTGTGAAAAGGAGGCGGCGCGGGAGTGGCCAGGCATTGCGCTACTTCTGTTTCAAAGTTTAAAACAATGCTAATATCATTTTTTTGAACGATTTCATTACAAATGTTTATTTTATATATTTATAAAATATTATAAAATATAATAACTATGTTTTGTCCTATTAACAAAAGACAGGCAATGTACTATTAACAAATGTTAATAGTTTTTTAAAAGTTAAAATGATACTTTATGCATTTGTTTTGTGTCAGATGATTAACAATATAAATTAAACAAAGCTTAAAACAAACAAAATAATAAAACGAAAACAAAGCTTGAACATTTTATTTAATTGAAAAGCCTTTTTGAAATAAAATGTGTTTTTTTCCCTCTGAAATAGCAAAAGCATCGCACACTTAGCTGTACCTGCTCTAAATAAATAATAGTATTTAAATAAAAATACAAAATCGAAATAAATAAATTATATAAAACAAAATCAAATCAAAGAAAATAAATCTTATTAAAGTTATGCAGGCACACATTTAACAATAATTTTCAAGTGACAAATAAAATCAATCAAAATTCCTTACACATGGAGTTAATCCTGACGATTCCTGAGGCGCCTTTCCTCATGACACTCGCTTTTTTTTTCGAAGATATATTTTCTTTGGTTTGATTTTGTTTTTGTAATAATTTATTTTATTTAGTTCGATTTTGTATTTTTATTGAATTACTCTTTTTTATTTAGAGCAGGTACAGCTAGTGTGTGATGCTTTTGCTATTTCAGAGGAAAACAATAATTTTATTTAATTAATAATTTTTGTTTCAGTCCACCATATAATTATGTTGTGTTTGATCTATGGAAAAAAGTTAGTTGTGAAATGGTTGAATATTAACAAAAGTTAATAGTTTTTTACAAGTTAGAATAATACGATATATATATATATATAAACAAGCCGGTGGCACCGCCACCCCGGTGCCTTTACGGTTACTGTGCATGACGGGCAATATCGTAACTCCGCTTTGACCTTTGAGAAGATGTGTGCTATAGAGCTTGCATTGGTGTGGGCTCTGCAAAAGTGTGTGTGTGTGTGTGAGGCGTGATTGAACAATGTAGACATATATATATATATATATATAAAGGCACCGGGGTGGCGGTGCCACCGGCTTGTTTATATATATATATATATATATATATATATATATATATATATATATGAATATAGCTGCGAGCAGCGATGAAGGGCCAAAGCCGGCGGCACCGCCACTCCGGTGCCTTTAGGTAACTAAAGGCACCGGGGTTGCGGTGCCACCGGCTTGGGCCCGTAATCGCTGCTCGCAGCTATATTCATATATATATATTTATTAGGGCCCAAGCCTTGAAAAGGCGAAGGCCCTATTGTTTTCCTTAGGATTATTATTTATTATTAGGGCCCAAGCCTTGAAAAGGCGAAGGCCCTATTGTTTTCCTTAGGATTATTATTAGGGCCCAAGCCTTGAAAAGGCGAAGGCCCTATTGTTTTCCTTAGGATTATTATTTATTAGGGCCCAAGCCTTGAAAAGGCGAAGGCCCTATTGTTTTCCTAAGGATTATTATTTATTATTATTATTATTATTATTATTATTATTATTATTATTTTACTACCTTTTGGGCACTTTTGGGGGCCTTAACGTGCTCAAAAACTCTTGAAACTTTGCACACGGGTCAGAACCCGCGGCCATCAGGGCCGGGCTGAAGCTGGTACCCGGGCGTGGCAGGGGGGCTCGACAGCGCCCCCTGGAACGGGGTTTGAACACTTGTCCATATATCAAACACGCTTGCATGTAATAATCTGAAACTCGGTACACTTATAGATCTCATCGGGCCAAACAACTTTCGTGCTCTAAGTTTTACGTCAGCCCAACAGGAAGTCGGTTATTATGGGTTGTTTGGAAACTCATTTTCTATATTTTTCTTACGACTATTCGGGCACTTTTGGGGCCCTTAACGTGCTCGAAAACTCTTGAAACTTTGCACACAGGTCAGAACCCGCGGCCATCAGGGCCGGGCTGAAGATGGTACCCGGGCGTGGCAGGGGGGCTCGACAGCGCCCCCTGGAACGGGGTCCGAAAACTTGGTCCATAAATCAAACACACTTGCATGTAATAATATGAAACTCGGTACACATATAGATCTCATCGGTTCATATATACTTCATGCTCTTACTTTTTACCCCATCCCAACAGGAAGTCGGCTATTTAGGGTTGTTTGTTAAACGCATGCAATGGAATTTAAAGTACTTCTCCTAGAGAATTCAAAGAAATGCCACGAAACTCGGTCAGCATGAAGTCAAGACATTGAGGATGAAAAATTGCCAGGGGATTTTTGATATCTCGAACGGTTTGGCCGTGGCGAGGAAACGAATTTATGGCGAGAAACGTGAAACAGGAAGTGTGTTATAACTTCAGCATACATTAGCTGATCTTAACGAAACTTCACCAGTGTGTTCGCTTTAAGAGGCCGATCACATGGATGTGACTATTGTGAGTCAAAGTTATAGCGCCACCAACTGGCAGCAGGAAGTGTGTCACTTTCAAAATGCTTTGAAATCACCCTCTTATTTTAACCCGATTTGCTTCAAACTTCATCTGTATAATGTAAATACACGGCAGATGTAGACCTGTGAAAGGATTATTGATATATTAGATACTGTTGCCGTGGCAACGCATCAAACTTTAATATTCTTTGTTGATGCTTTTGAGACTCTTAACATACTTGAAATAACATGAAACTCGACAGACACATCACATTTATTAGCCAGTAGACATGTGCAAAGTTTCAGAAACGGGCGTGGTGCAGGGGCTCAGTAGCGCCACCTTTTGACAAAAGTGGGGGTGTTAGTTCTATAGTTTTACCTACAATCATAAAACTCGGTACGCATATTGTTCAGATCAAGCCGGACAACTTTCTAATTTACTGTCATTAGCTCAGACCAAGAGGGAGTCAGATATTTTAGTTTGAATGTGGATGTTTCTGAGAATTTTCTCTCCCTCTCTTTCCGTCTCTGTGTGTGAGGGATTTGTCTATTGATTTTAATGCATTTCAAGGTTTCAGGGGATTTTGGGACTCTTAACGTGCTCAAAAACTTTTGAAATTTTGCACACAGGTCAGAACCCACGGCCATCAGGGCCGGGCTGAAGCTGGTACCCGGGCGTGGCAGGGGGGCTCAACAGCGCCCCCTTGAACGGGGTCCGACAATTTGGTCCATATATTCAACACGCTTGCATGAATTAATATGAAACTCAGTACACATATAGATCTCATCGGGCCAAACATTTTACCCCTGGTCAAGTTTTACGCCAGCCCAACAGGAAGTCGGCTATTATGGGTTGTTTGGAAAACGCTTGCTGTGGAATTTGAAGTACTACTCCTAGGCAATTCATTCAATCATCGCCAAACTAGGCGTGCATGAAGTCAAGACATTGAGGATGCTAAATTGCTGACGGATTTTTGATATCTCGAACGGTTTGGCCGTGGCGAGGAAATGAATTTTCATGACTAAAAAAGGACATATAAAGTGTGTTATAACTTAGTTAGATTTACCTACAGTTACAAAACTCAGCTTGTATATTCTTCTCCTCAAGCCAAACAACTTTCTAATTTACAGTCAATAGCTCCAACCCTCAGAAAGTCAGATATTGTGGTTTGAATGTGGATTTCATGAAATGGTATCTCTCTCTGTCACTCTTTGACAGAGAGAGGGCCCCCTCCCATTCTATGTGTGTGTGTGTGTGTGGCTGTCTGTGTGGGGAGGGAGGGGGAGGGAGGGCTGGTGTCTGTGTTTATATGTGTGTGTGTGGCTGGCTGGCTGTTACAGTGACATGATATTAAGCCTTTCATTGCTGTGTGATTTTTCCTGCATTAAAGGATAAAGAAATCTCTAAGGCCTTGTCTTTTTGCATAACAATTTTGTATTTTTTTTAAATTACAAAATATGCACAGAACGAAGATCTTTTAAATGTATAGTTTGCTTTAAATAAAATTAAGATTGTATTGGTAATTGAAGCTGAATGAATTTCAAATGAATGTGCTATATTTCAGAACAATATATTTGTTTTCCTTTAAATTGTAAAACACTAACTTTATTCTCATCTGAATTATAAATAATTTATTCCTGTATAAAATAAAAACACATTTGAATTTTTCTTTTTTAATCAATGTAGAATGTGTAATTGAAAAATAAACAGATTAGGGCTCTGAGGACAATAAATGAAAATCAATGCGATGTGGTGAATGTCCAAAAGATGGCACCCACAGACTGTTTTAAATGGGGTTGGATAAATATTTTTTGCTTTTAGACAGTGTGTGCGTGTGATTTTAGTTTGGTGACAGTTGTAGGTTACAGTTTGACAAGAGTTTATAGTTTGAAAAAAGCACTTTGTTGTGTTTTATTGGACGGAGTATGTTTTTATGTGTAACAGTTCAATCGCACCCGCACCTCACACACACACACACACACACACACACACACACACATATTGAAACCTGAGTGAAGTACAAAGCCCATAATAAAGAATAGTTTAGCATCCAAATACATCGCAAATGTTGAAACAGTTTGATTCTAATGAGAGAGTTACGTGGCCAAACACCACTTACTTTCACTTTCGCTTTCAATTATTTCGGTTAATTCTTAATTATAGTTTTTTTGAATTCTTGTTCTGTTCTGAATATCATTAAATTTAAAGAATTGCTTGTGTAATATTTTGAGTGTATCATCAAAACAGAATAATTCTCTCGGTTTAGTGATTCCCTAGTTTTTTTTATTGTTTTCATTGTTCTCAGGTAAGGCAAGTGAGATATATATATATATATATATATATATATATATATATATATATATATATATATATATATATGTATATAAAAAAAAAATACATATATATATATATATATATATTTTTTTTTTTTATATACATATATATATATATATATATATATATATATATATATATATATATATATATATATATATATGTATATAAAAAAAATATATATATATATATATATATATATGTATTTTTTATATATATATATAATTTATATATATATATATATATATATATATATATATATATATATATATAAATATAGCTGCGAGCAGCGATGAAGGGCCAAAGCCGGCGGCACCGCCACCCCGGTGCCTTTAGGTAACTAAAGGAACCAGGGTTGCGGTGCCACCGGCTTGGGCCCGTAATCGCTGCTCGCAGCTATATTTTATTATTATTATTATTATTTTACTACCTTTTGGGCACTTTTGGGGGCCTTAACGTGCTCGAAAACTCTTGAAACTTTGCACACATCTCAGAACCCGCGGCCATCAGGGCCGGGCTGAAGCTGGTACCCGGGCGTGGCAGGGGGGCTCGACAGCGCCCCCTGGAACGGGGTTTGAACACTTGGTCCATAAATCAAACACGCTTGCATGTAATAATATGAAACTCAGTACACATATAGATCTCATCGGTTCATATATACTTCATGCTCTTACTTTTTACCCCAGCCCAACAGGAAGTCGGCTATTAAGGGTTGTTTGGAAAACACATGCAATGGAATGTGAAATACTCCTCCTAGAGAATTCAAACACACGGCACGAAACTCGGTCAGCATGAAGTCAAGACACTGAGGATGAAAAATTGCCAGGGGATTTTTGATATCTCGAACGGTTTGGCCGTGGCGAGTAAACGAAATTATGGCGAGAAACGTGAAACAGGAAGTGTGTTATAACTACTGCATACATTAACTAATCTTGATGAAACTTCAGCAGTGTGTTCGTTGTAAGAGCCCGATCACATGGATGTGACTATTGTGAGTCAAAGTTATAGCGCCACCAACTGGAAGCAGGAAGTGTGTCACTTTCAAAATGCTTTTAAATCACCCTCTTATTTTTACCCGATTTGCTTCAAACTTCATGTGCATAATGTAGACACACGCCAGATGTAGACCTGTGAAAGGATTATTGATATCTTAGATACTGTTGCCATGGCAATGCATCAAACATTAATATTCCTTTTTTTAAGCTTTTTCATGCTTTTTTATGCTTTCGGGCACTTTTGGGGTTCTTAACGTGCTCGAAAACTCTTGAAACTTTGCACACGGGACAAAACCCGCGGCCATCAGGGCCAGGCTGAAGCTGATACCCGGGCGTGGCAGGGGGGCTCGACAGCGCCCCCTTGAACGGGTCAGACAATTTGGTCCATATATCCAACACGCTTTACCCTATTTGCTTCAAACTTGATGTGTATAATGTAGACACAAGCCAGATGTAGACCTGTGAAAGGATTGTTGATATCTTAGATGCTGTTGCCGTGACAACGCATCAAACTTTAATATTCTTTTTGGATACTTTTGAGATTCTTAGCGCACTTTTGGGGCCCTTAACGTGCTCAAAAACTCTTGAAACTTTGCACACGGGTCAGAAACCGCGGCCATCAGGGCCGGGCTGAAGCTGGTACCCGGGCGTGGCAGGGGGGCTCGACAGCGCCCCCTGGAATGGGGTCCGAAAACTTGGTCCATAAATCAAACAGGCTTTACCCGATTTGCTTCAAACTTGATGTGTATAATGTAGACACACGCCAGATTTAGACCTGTGAAAGGATTGTTGATATCTTAGATGCTGTTGCCGTGACAACGCATCAAACTTTAATATTCTTTTTGGATACTTTTGAGACTCTCAGCGCACTTTGGGGGCCCTTAACGTGCACGAAAACTCTTGAAACTTTGCACACGGGTCAGAACCCGCGGCCATCAGGGCCGGGCTGAAGCTGGTACCCGGGCGTGGCAGGGAGGCTCGACAGCGCCCCCTGGAACGAGGTCCGAAAACTTGGTCCATAAATCAAACACGCTTGCATGTAATAATATGAAACTCGGTACACATATAGATCTCATCGGTTTATATATCCTTTGTACTTTTACTTTTTACCCCAGCCCAACAGGAAGTCGGCTATTATGGTTTGTTTGGAAGCGTATGCCCCTGGAATTCGATATACTCCTCCTAGAGAATTCAACCAATCGCAACGAAACTCGGTCAGCATGATGTCAAGACATTGAGGATGAAAAATTGCCAGGGGATTTTTGATATCTCGAACGGTTTGGCCGTGACGAGGAAACGAATTTATGGCGAATAATGGAAACAGGAAGTGTGTTATAACTTCTGCATACATTAACTGATCTTGATGAAACTTCAACAGTGTGTTCGCTGTGAGAGGCCGATCACATGGATGTGACTATTGTGAGTCAAAGTTATAGCGCCACCAACTGGCAGCAGGAAATGTGTCACTTTCAAAATACTTTGAAATCACCCTCTTATTTTTACCCGATTTGCTTCAAACTTGATGTGTATAATGTAAATACACGGCAGATGTAGACCTGTGAAAGGATTATTGATATCTTAGATACTGTTGCCATGGCAACGCATCAAACTTTAATATTCTTTTTGGATGCTTTTGAGACTCTTAGCATGCCTGAAATTGCTTAAAATTGCATGAAACTTGACAGACAGATCACATTTATTAGCCAGTAGACATGTGCAAAGTTTCAGAAACGGGCGTGGTGCAGGGGCTCAGTAGCGCCACCTTTTGTGACAAAAGTGTGTGTGGGGGGGGGGTTAGTTTCATCTACAGTTACAAAACTTTTTCAACTTGATGAAAATACATTAAAGATGCTAAATTGTGAACGGATATTGAATATCTCAAACGGTTTTGCTATGGCGAGGGATTATGTCAAAAAAAGAATCAGGAAATGTCTCATATCTTTCTAAAATGTAATTATACACCATTTATTTTTCTATAAAATTATACTAATATTAGAAGTAAACCCATTGTATTCCTTTTTTTCAATTTAAGATTTATGTTTAAGTTTAAAAACAGCCAGAATGGTTGTTTAGCCAAAAAAATAAAAAAAATAAAAATCATTCATAGTGCTTTACTGCCCTCTTGTGTTCAAAATCAGGTAGGCCAATTGATGCTACTATGGGAATATTTTCCCACCGTGACTCCGCTGGGGGCTTTAAAATCGCTAACTTGAAAGCGAAAGTAACGGACGTCTCCACAAGACGTGCAGCTGTGAGCATTTTTGTTTCATTTTAAAAGAAGCCCCATTTCGGGGGCGGATTTCTTGAATGTATTTTACAAAATCACAATGTTGTGTTTGATTGCGAGTATCCAAAAATAAGTAAACACTTTGCAGTTTGAATGATCTTCTTGAATAAAATGACGGAGTAGCCAATGTTTCCACTGTTCGATCGCGGACGTCCACACGGACATTGATAATGGTGGCGCGTGCAGAGCGCGTGCTTGAATTGTGAGTTCAATAGTCTATTATTTTTCACGGAAAACACAACAACAAAAGAGTATAATGATAGATTCGCTTAAATAGGCGCTTTTACATAAAATAGCCTATTCCGTCATCATCTTTTCAGTCAGCTCTTCACTCTCGTGATTAATGAAATTTGACTCCTGTTGCTGATATTTGCTGCAACTTTCGTTCAGCTCACAATTTAGTAAGCAAACACGCTTCAAATGTGTTTATTTTATTTTTGTGTATATATATGTGTGTATATATATATATATATATATATATATATATATATATATATATATATATATATATATAGCTTATGTTTCAAATATGAGTTAATTAACAATCGTTGGAAAGAATGATACTTTTAAACATATCACTAAACCGTCATTAGGTGTCGCCAGGCGACCGTCTTAATGAGCGAGTCATTGATTCATTCGTTCAAACGATTCGTTCGAACGGCTGAGTCATTCATGAATGAGACAGATTATGGATTGGTCGTTGAATCTTTGAGTCAACCGATTTGTTCAAAATGCTGAATCATTCAGTAATGAGAACGCGTTGCTGTGAGATGCTCGATGGTTCTGCTGTGATCTTTGTTGAACTATTTTCGCTGCTGAAACAGAAAAAAAGTCAATATTGCATCTAAAATGTAAGTGATTTGACGTGTGTGTGTGTGTGTGATTGTGTCTGTTACAGTGATTGTTTAACCCTTGTTAAAGTTTAGGCTTTGTATTTTTGGATATATATCTTTTTATATATAAAAAAATTGCATACAACCCATATATTTTAAATGTATTGTTTGCTTTAAATTACATTGAGATTTGTATGTTTGGTAATTGAACCTGAATGAATTTTAAATGAATGTGCGATATTTCAGATCATATTTTTGTTTTCCTTAAAATTTGAACTAACACTAACTTTACTCTCATCTGAATGCTAGATTATTTATTTATGTATAAAATAAAAACACATTTGATTTTTCTTTTTTAATCAATGTAGAATGTGTAACTGAAAAAATAAACAGATTAGGGCTCTGTTCGAGAACAAGAAATGAAAACCAATGCAATATGATGAATGTCCAAAAGATTTTTTTGCTTTTAAACTATGTGTGTGTGTGTGTGTGTGTGTAAGAGATTTTGGTTGGGTGACAGTTGTAGTTTACAGTTTGACAAAAGCACAATGTTGTGTTTTATTGCGATTGTACACAAATATAAGTAAACACTTTGTAGTTTGAATAATGTCCTGTATGAACAAAAGGACGGAGTATGTTTTTATGTCTACATTGTTCAATCACGCCTCACACACACACACACACACACACAAAAACTATTTTTCTAATCAGATCAGGCAAATATTCTGTCTTGGCACACTTCATATAACTTTCAAACTTGTGTACTTATTTCATGTGTCCATTAAGTCCATGAGACCGTAGGGTGTCTCATTTTTCATTTTAGGTTTCAGAAGGTTGCTCACGCATACTTTGTGGTTGATATGTGCCCTCAATGCACACTTTTGCAGAGCCCACACTGATGCAAGCTCTACAGCACACATCTTCTCAAAGGTCAAAGCGGGGTTACGTTATTGCCCGTCACGCACAGTAACCCTAAAGGCACCGGGGTGGCGGTGCCACCGGCTTGTTTATATATATATATATATATATATATATATATATATATATATATATAAATATAGCTGCGAGCAGCGATGAAGGGCCAAAGCCGGCGGCACCGCCACTCCGGTGCCTTTAGGTAATTAAAGGCACCGGGGTTGCGGTGCCACCGGCTTGGGCCCGTAATCGCTGCTCGCAGCTATATTTATTATTATTATTATTATTATTATTATTATTATTATTATTTTACTACCTTTTGGGCACTTTTGGGGGCCTTAACGTGCTCGAAAACTCTTGAAACTTTGCACACATCTCAGAACCCGCGGCCATCAGGGCCGGGCTGAAGCTGGTACCCGGGCGTGGCAGGGGGGCTCGACAGCGCCCCCTGGAACGGGGTTTGAACACTTGGTCCATAAATCAAACACGCTTGCATGTAATAATATGAAACTCAGTACACATATAGATCTCATCGGTTCATATATACTTCATGCTCTTACTTTTTACCCCAGCCCAACAGGAAGTCGGCTATTAAGGGTTGTTTGGAAAACACATGCAATGGAATGTGAAATACTCCTCCTAGAGAATTCAAACACACGGCACGAAACTCGGTCAGCATGAAGTCAAGACACTGAGGATGAAAAATTGCCAGGGGATTTTTGATATCTCGAACGGTTTGGCCGTGGCGAGTAAACGAAATTATGGCGAGAAACGTGAAACAGGAAGTGTGTTATAACTACTGCATACATTAACTAATCTCGATGAAACTTCAGCAGTGTGTTCGTTGTAAGAGCCCGATCACATGGATGTGACTATTGTGAGTCAAAGTTATAGCGCCACCAACTGGAAGCAGGAAGTGTGTCACTTTCAAAATGCTTTTAAATCACCCTCTTATTTTTACCCGATTTGCTTCAAACTTCATGTGCATAATGTAGACACACGCCAGATGTAGACCTGTGAAAGGATTATTGATATCTTAGATACTGTTGCCATGGCAATGCATCAAACATTAATATTCCTTTTTTTAAGCTTTTTCATGCTTTTTTATGCTTTCGGGCACTTTTGGGGTTCTTAACGTGCTCAAAAACTCTTGAAACTTTGCACACGGGACAAAACCCGCGGCCATCAGGGCCAGGCTGAAGCTGGTACCCGGGCGTGGCAGGGGGGCTCGACAGCGCCCCCTTGAACGGGTCAGACAATTTGGTCCATATATCCAACACGCTTTACCCTATTTGCTTCAAACTTGATGTGTATAATGTAGACACAAGCCAGATGTAGACCTGTGAAAGGATTGTTGATATCTTAGATGCTGTTGCCGTGACAACGCATCAAACTTTAATATTCTTTTTGGATACTTTTGAGATTCTTAGCGCACTTTTGGGGCCCTTAACGTGCTCAAAAACTCTTGAAACTTTGCACACGGGTCAGAAACCGCGGCCATCAGGGCCGGGCTGAAGCTGGTACCCGGGCGTGGCAGGGGGGCTCGACAGCGCCCCCTGGAATGGGGTCCGAAAACTTGGTCCATAAATCAAACAGGCTTTACCCGATTTGCTTCAAACTTGATGTGTATAATGTAGACACACGCCAGATTTAGACCTGTGAAAGGATTGTTGATATCTTAGATGCTGTTGCCGTGACAACGCATCAAACTTTAATATTCTTTTTGGATACTTTTGAGACTCTCAGCGCACTTTGGGGGCCCTTAACGTGCTCAAAAACTCTTGAAACTTTGCACACGGGTCAGAACCCGTGGCCATCAGGGCCGGGCTGAAGCTGGTACCCGGGCGTGGCAGGGGGGCTCGACAGTGCCCCCTGGAACGGGGTCCGAAAACTTGGTCCATAAATCAAACACGCTTGAATGTAATAATATGAAACTCGGTACACATATAGATCTCATCGATTCATATATCCTTTGTACTTTTACTTTTTACCCCAGCCCAACAGGAAGTCGGCTATTATGGTTTGTTTGGAAGCGTATGCCCCTGGAATTCGATATACTCCTCCTAGAGAATTCAACCAATCGCCACGAAACTCGGTCAGCATGAAGTCAAGACATTGAGGATGAAAAGTTGCCAGGGGATTTTTGATATCTCGAACGGTTTGGCTGTGGCGAGGAAACGAATTTATGGCGAATAAAGGAAACAGGAAGTGTGTTATAACTTCTGCATACATTAACTGATCTTGATGAATCTTCAGCAGTGTGTTCGCTGTAAGAGTCCGATCACATGGATGTGACTATTGTGAGTCAAAGTTATAGCGCCACCAACTGGCAGCAGGAAGTGTGTCACTTCCTAAAGGCTTTGAAATCACCCTCTTATTTTTACCCAATTTGCTTCAAACTTTATGTGTATAATGTAGACACACGGCAGATGTAGACCTGAGAAAGGATTATTGATATCTTAGATACTGTTGCCGTGGCAACGCATCAAACTTTATTATTCTTTGTTGATGCTTTTGAGACTCTTAACATACTTGAAATTGCATGAAACCCGACAGACACATCACATTTATTAGACAGTAGACATGTGCAGAGTTTCAGAAACGGGCATGGTGAGAGCAATTAGAGAATAATGTTTAAGTTTAAAAACAGCCAGAATGGTTGTTTAGTCAAAAAAAATTTTTTTCCAAATCATACATAGTGTTATACTGCCCTCTTGTGTTCAAAATCAGGTAAAAAGCGAAAGTAAAATAAGGACGTCTGCACAATTCATTAATAATGGTGCAGAGTAGAGTGAGCTTTTTCAATTAATTCCTATGGAAGTAGGAATGAACTAAACAACGTTCGCTCTGTTCTGCTCGTCCCTCACCGTGGGCGCGCAGAGTTATGAATGCCCGTGCAGCCGTGAGCATTTTAGTTTCATTTTAAAATTAGCGCCATTTCGGGGGACGTATTACTTTAATTTATTTAACAAAAACACAATGTTGTGTTTAATTGCGAGTGTACACAAATATAAGTAAACACTTTGACGTTTGAATGATGTCCTGTATGAAGAAAATGACGGAGTATGTTTCACTGTTCAATCGCGCTGAGCCACCCAGACCCCCACACACACACTGACACACACACACACACACACACACACACACACACACACACACACACACACACACACACACACACACACACACACACACACACACACACACACAAACACACACACACACACACACACAATAATAAAACATTCAACCTAACATATACAAATTACACTGCTATGTTGAAATAGTCAGTAGTACAATTTGTATCATTCACAGTAAGCACCGCTCCACTGTGATTTTTCCAAGCACATTTTTGCACAAGTGAAGAGGATGATTTTTTCCATCGATATTGGAACGTGAGTGAAGTACAAAGCCTGTAATAAAGAATAGTTTAGCATCCAAATACATCGCAAATGTTGCAACATTTAGATTCTAAAGAGAGATTTACGTGAGCCTAACACCACTTACTTTTACTTTTGTTTTAAATTATTTCGTTTTGGCTTTATTATAGTTATTTTTTTATTTGTGTTCTGTTCTGAATATCATTAAATTTAAAGGATTTGTTGTGGAATATTTTGAGTGTATAATCAAATAACACTAAACCGTCACTAGGTGTCGCCAGGCGACCGTCTTAATGAGCGGGTCATTGATTCATTCGTTCAAACGATTCGTTTGAACGACTGAGTCATTCATGAATGAGACAGATGTTTATGGATTGGTCATTGAATCTTTGAGTCAACCAATTTGTTCAAAATGCTGAATCATTCAGTAATGAGAAAACACGTTGCTGTGAGATGCAATGGTTCTGCTGTGATCTTTGTTTAACTATTTTCGCTGCTGAAACAGAAGAACAGTCAATATTGCATCTAAAATGTAAGTGACTTGACACGTGTGTGTGTGTGTGTGTGTGTGTGTGCGTGTGAGTGCGTGCGTGCGTGTGTGTGTGTGTGTGTGTGTGTGTGTGTGTGCAATCAATCCCAGGTAAGAGGCATGAATAATGAGAATTGGACTTCTAGGAGTGAGGTTAATATTCCGGAGATGGTTCCCTCGGATTGTGAAAAGGAGGCGGCGCGGGAGTGGCCAGGCATTGCGCTACTTCTGTTTCAAAGTTTAAAACAATGCTAATATCATTTTTTTGAACGATTTCATTACAAATGTTTATTTTATATATTTATAAAATATTATAAAATATAATAACTATGTTTTGTCCTATTAACAAAAGACAGGCAATGTACTATTAACAAATGTTAATAGTTTTTTAAAAGTTAAAATGATACTTTATGCATTTGTTTTGTGTCAGATGATTAACAATATAAATTAAACAAAGCTTAAAACAAACAAAATAATAAAACGAAAACAAAGCTTGAACATTTTATTTAATTGAAAAGCCTTTTTGAAATAAAATGTGTTTTTTTCCCTCTGAAATAGCAAAAGCATCGCACACTTAGCTGTACCTGCTCTAAATAAATAATAGTATTTAAATAAAAATACAAAATCGAAATAAATAAATTATATAAAACAAAATCAAATCAAAGAAAATAAATCTTATTAAAGTTATGCAGGCACACATTTAACAATAATTTTCAAGTGACAAATAAAATCAATCAAAATTCCTTACACATGGAGTTAATCCTGACGATTCCTGAGGCGCCTTTCCTCATGACACTCGCTTTTTTTTTCGAAGATATATTTTCTTTGGTTTGATTTTGTTTTTGTAATAATTTATTTTATTTAGTTCGATTTTGTATTTTTATTGAATTACTCTTTTTTATTTA
This sequence comes from Tiaroga cobitis, assembly GCA_030578255.1. NCBI lineage: Eukaryota > Metazoa > Chordata > Actinopteri > Cypriniformes > Leuciscidae > Tiaroga > Tiaroga cobitis. Next base: position 3,323,973 of record CM060608.1, read on the forward strand.
GAGCAGGTACAGCTAGTGTGTGATGCTTTTGCTATTTCAGAGGAAAACAATAATTTTATTTAATTAATAATTTTTGTTTCAGTCCACCATATAATTATGTTGTGTTTGATCTATGGAAAAAAGTTAGTTGTGAAATGGTTGAATATTAACAAAAGTTAATAGTTTTTTACAAGTTAGAATAATACGATATATATATATATATATAAACAAGCCGGTGGCACCGCCACCCCGGTGCCTTTACGGTTACTGTGCATGACGGGCAATATCGTAACTCCGCTTTGACCTTTGAGAAGATGTGTGCTATAGAGCTTGCATTGGTGTGGGCTCTGCAAAAGTGTGTGTGTGTGTGTGAGGCGTGATTGAACAATGTAGACATATATATATATATATATATAAAGGCACCGGGGTGGCGGTGCCACCGGCTTGTTTATATATATATATATATATATATATATATATATATATATATATGAATATAGCTGCGAGCAGCGATGAAGGGCCAAAGCCGGCGGCACCGCCACTCCGGTGCCTTTAGGTAACTAAAGGCACCGGGGTTGCGGTGCCACCGGCTTGGGCCCGTAATCGCTGCTCGCAGCTATATTTTATTATTATTATTATTATTTTACTACCTTTTGGGCACTTTTGGGGGCCTTAACGTGCTCGAAAACTCTTGAAACTTTGCACACATCTCAGAACCCGCGGCCATCAGGGCCGGGCTGAAGCTGGTACCCGGGCGTGGCAGGGGGGCTCGACAGCGCCCCCTGGAACGGGGTTTGAACACTTGGTCCATAAATCAAACACGCTTGCATGTAATAATATGAAACTCAGTACACATATAGATCTCATCGGTTCATATATACTTCATGCTCTTACTTTTTACCCCAGCCCAACAGGAAGTCGGCTATTAAGGGTTGTTTGGAAAACACATGCAATGGAATGTGAAATACTCCTCCTAGAGAATTCAAACACACGGCACGAAACTCGGTCAGCATGAAGTCAAGACACTGAGGATGAAAAATTGCCAGGGGATTTTTGATATCTCGAACGGTTTGGCCGTGGCGAGTAAACGAAATTATGGCGAGAAACGTGAAACAGGAAGTGTGTTATAACTACTGCATACATTAACTAATCTTGATGAAACTTCAGCAGTGTGTTCGTTGTAAGAGCCCGATCACATGGATGTGACTATTGTGAGTCAAAGTTATAGCGCCACCAACTGGAAGCAGGAAGTGTGTCACTTTCAAAATGCTTTTAAATCACCCTCTTATTTTTACCCGATTTGCTTCAAACTTCATGTGCATAATGTAGACACACGCCAGATGTAGACCTGTGAAAGGATTATTGATATCTTAGATACTGTTGCCATGGCAATGCATCAAACATTAATATTCCTTTTTTTAAGCTTTTTCATGCTTTTTTATGCTTTCGGGCACTTTTGGGGTTCTTAACGTGCTCGAAAACTCTTGAAACTTTGCACACGGGACAAAACCCGCGGCCATCAGGGCCAGGCTGAAGCTGGTACCCGGGCGTGGCAGGGGGGCTCGACAGCGCCCCCTTGAACGGGTCAGACAATTTGGTCCATATATCCAACACGCTTTACCCTATTTGCTTCAAACTTGATGTGTATAATGTAGACACAAGCCAGATGTAGACCTGTGAAAGGATTGTTGATATCTTAGATGCTGTTGCCGTGACAACGCATCAAACTTTAATATTCTTTTTGGATACTTTTGAGATTCTTAGCGCACTTTTGGGGCCCTTAACGTGCTCAAAAACTCTTGAAACTTTGCACACGGGTCAGAAACCGCGGCCATCAGGGCCGGGCTGAAGCTGGTACCCGGGCGTGGCAGGGGGGCTCGACAGCGTCCCCTGGAATCGGGTCCGAAAACTTGGTCCATAAATCAAACAGGCTTTACCCGATTTGCTTCAAACTTGATGTGTATAATGTAGACACACGCCAGATTTAGACCTGTGAAAGGATTGTTGATATCTTAGATGCTGTTGCCGTGACAACGCATCAAACTTTAATATTCTTTTTGGATACTTTTGAGACTCTCAGCGCACTTTGGGGGCCCTTAACGTGCTCAAAAACTCTTGAAACTTTGCACACGGGTCAGAACCCGTGGCCATCAGGGCCGGGCTGAAGCTGGTACCCGGGCGTGGCAGGGGGGCTCGACAGTGCCCCCTGGAACGGGGTCCGAAAACTTGGTCCATAAATCAAACACGCTTGAATGTAATAATATGAAACTCGGTACACATATAGATCTCATCGATTCATATATCCTTTGTACTTTTACTTTTTACCCCAGCCCAACAGGAAGTCGGCTATTATGGTTTGTTTGGAAGCGTATGCCCCTGGAATTCGATATACTCCTCCTAGAGAATTCAACCAATCGCCACGAAACTCGGTCAGCATGAAGTCAAGACATTGAGGATGAAAAGTTGCCAGGGGATTTCTGATATCTCGAACGGTTTGGCTGTGGCGAGGAAACGAATTTATGGCGAATAAAGGAAACAGGAAGTGTGTTATAACTTCTGCATACATTAACTGATCTTGATGAAACTTCAGCAGTGTGTTCGCTGTAAGAGTCCGATCACATGGATGTGACTATTGTGAGTCAAAGTTATAGCGCCACCAACTGGCAGCAGGAAGTGTGTCACTTCCTAAAGGCTTTGAAATCACCCTCTTATTTTTACCCAATTTGCTTCAAACTTTATGTGTATAATGTAGACACACGGCAGATGTAGACCTGAGAAAGGATTATTGATATCTTAGATACTGTTGCCGTGGCAACGCATCAAACTTTATTATTCTTTGTTGATGCTTTTGAGACTCTTAACATACTTGAAATTGCATGAAACCCGACAGACACATCACATTTATTAGACAGTAGACATGTGCAGAGTTTCAGAAACGGGCATGGTGAGAGCAATTAGAGAATAATGTTTAAGTTTAAAAACAGCCAGAATGGTTGTTTAGTCAAAAAAATTTTTTTTCCAAATCATACATAGTGTTATACTGCCCTCTTGTGTTCAAAATCAGGTAAAAAGCGAAAGTAAAATAAGGACGTCTGCACAATTCATTAATAATGGTGCAGAGTAGAGTGAGCTTTTTCAATTAATTCCTATGGAAGTAGGAATGAACTAAACAACGTTCGCTCTGTTCTGCTCGTCCCTCACCGTGGGCGCGCAGAGTTATGAATGCCCGTGCAGCCGTGAGCATTTTAGTTTCATTTTAAAATTAGCGCCATTTCGGGGGACGTATTACTTTAATTTATTTAACAAAAACACAATGTTGTGTTTAATTGCGAGTGTACACAAATATAAGTAAACACTTTGACGTTTGAATGATGTCCTGTATGAAGAAAATGACGGAGTATGTTTCACTGTTCAATCGCGCTGAGCCACCCAGACCCCCACACACACACTGACACACACACACACACACACACACACACACACAAACACACACACACACACACACACAATAATAAAACATTCAACCTAACATATACAAATTACACTGCTATGTTGAAATAGTCAGTAGTACAATTTGTATCATTCACAGTAAGCACCGCTCCACTGTGATTTTTCCAAGCACATTTTTGCACAAGTGAAGAGGATGATTTTTTCCGTCGATATTGGAACGTGAGTGAAGTACAAAGCCTGTAATAAAGAATAGTTTAGCATCCAAATACATCGCAAATGTTGCAACATTTAGATTCTAAAGAGAGATTTACGTGAGCCTAACACCACTTACTTTTACTTTTGTTTTAAATTATTTCGTTTTGGCTTTATTATAGTTATTTTTTTATTTGTGTTCTGTTCTGAATATCATTAAATTTAAAGGATTTGTTGTGGAATATTTTGAGTGTATAATCAAATAACACTAAACCGTCACTAGGTGTCGCCAGGCGACCGTCTTAATGAGCGGGTCATTGATTCATTCGTTCAAACGATTCGTTTGAACGACTGAGTCATTCATGAATGAGACAGATGTTTATGGATTGGTCATTGAATCTTTGAGTCAACCAATTTGTTCAAAATGCTGAATCATTCAGTAATGAGAAAACACGTTGCTGTGAGATGCAATGGTTCTGCTGTGATCTTTGTTTAACTATTTTCGCTGCTGAAACAGAAGAACAGTCAATATTGCATCTAAAATGTAAGTGACTTGACACGTGTGTGTGTGTGTGTGTGTGTGTGTGTGTGCGTGTGAGTGCGTGCGTGCGTGTGTGTGTGTGTGTGTGTGTGTGTGTGCAATCAATCCCAGGTAAGAGGCATGAATAATGAGAATTGGACTTCTAGGAGTGAGGTTAATATTCCGGAGATGGTTCCCTCGGATTGTGAAAAGGAGGCGGCGCGGGAGTGGCCAGGCATTGCGCTACTTCTGTTTCAAAGTTTAAAACAATGCTAATATCATTTTTTTGAACGATTTCATTACAAATGTTTATTTTATATATTTATATAATATTATAAAATATAATAACTATGTTTTGTCCTATTAACAAAAGACAGGCAATGTACTATTAACAAATGTTAATAGTTTTTTAAAAGTTAAAATGATACTTTATGCATTTGTTTTGTGTCAGATGATTAACAATATAAATTAAACAAAGCTTAAAACAAACAAAATAATAAAACGAAAACAAAGCTTGAACATTTTATTTAATTGAAAAGCTTTTTTGAAATAAAATGTGTTTTTTTCCCTCTGAAATAGCAAAAGCATCGCACACTTAGCTGTACCTGCTCTAAATAAATAATAGTATTTAAATAAAAATACAAAATCGAAATAAATAAATTATATAAAACAAAATCAAATCAAAGAAAATAAATCTTATTAAAGTTATGCAGGCACACATTTAACAATAATTTTCAAGTGACAAATAAAATCAATCAAAATTCCTTACACATGGAGTTAATCCTGACGATTCCTGAGGCGCCTTTCCTCATGACACTCGCTTTTTTTTTCGAAGATATATTTTCTTTGGTTTGATTTTGTTTTTGTAATAATTTATTTTATTTAGTTCGATTTTGTATTTTTATTGAATTACTCTTTTTTATTTAGAGCAGGTACAGCTAGTGTGTGATGCTTTTGCTATTTCAGAGGAAAACAATAATTTTATTTAATTAATATTTTTTGTTTCAGTCCACCATATAATTATGTTGTGTTTGATCTATGGAAAAAAGTTAGTTGTGAAATGGTTGAATATTAACAAAAGTTAATAGTTTTTTACAAGTTAGAATAATACGATATATATATATATATAAACAAGCCGGTGGCACCGCCACCCCGGTGCCTTTACGGTTACTGTGCATGACGGGCAATATCGTAACTCCGCTTTGACCTTTGAGAAGATGTGTGCTATAGAGCTTGCATTGGTGTGGGCTCTGCAAAAGTGTGTGTGTGTGTGTGAGGCGTGATTGAACAATGTAGACATATATATATATATATATATAAAGGCACCGGGGTGGCGGTGCCACCGGCTTGTTTATATATATATATATATATATATATATATATATATATATATATGAATATAGCTGCGAGCAGCGATGAAGGGCCAAAGCCGGCGGCACCGCCACTCCGGTGCCTTTAGGTAACTAAAGGCACCGGGGTTGCGGTGCCACCGGCTTGGGCCCGTAATCGCTGCTCGCAGCTATATTTTATTATTATTAGGGCCCAAGCCTTGAAAAGGCGAAGGCCCTATTGTTTTCCTTAGGATTATTATTTATTATTATTATTATTATTATTATTATTATTATTATTATTATTTTACTACCTTTTGGGCACTTTTGGGGGCCTTAACGTGCTCGAAAACTCTTGCAACTTTGCACACATCTCAGAACCCGCGGCCATCAGGGCCGGGCTGAAGCTGGTACCCGGGCGTGGCAGGAGGGCTCGACAGCGCCCCCTGGAACGGGGTTTGAACACTTGGTCCATAAATCAAACACGCTTGCATGTAATAATATGAAACTCAGTACACATATAGATCTCATCGGTTCATATATACTTCATGCTCTTACTTTTTACCCCAGCCCAACAGGAAGTCGGCTATTAAGGGTTGTTTGGAAAACACATGCAATGGAATGTGAAATACTCCTCCTAGAGAATTCAAACACACGGCACGAAACTCGGTCAGCATGAAGTCAAGACACTGAGGATGAAAAATTGCCAGGGGATTTTTGATACCTCGAACGGTTTGGCCGTGGCGAGTAAACGAAATTATGGCGAGAAACGTGAAACAGGAAGTGTGTTATAACTACTGCATACATTAACTAATCTCGATGAAACTTCAGCAGTGTGTTCGTTGTAAGAGCCCGATCACATGGATGTGACTATTGTGAGTCAAAGTTATAGCGCCACCAACTGGAAGCAGGAAGTGTGTCACTTTCAAAATGCTTTTAAATCACCCTCTTATTTTTACCCGATTTGCTTCAAACTTCATGTGCATAATGTAGACACACGCCAGATGTAGACCTGTGAAAGGATTATTGATATCTTAGATACTGTTGCCATGGCAATGCATCAAACATTAATATTCCTTTTTTTAAGCTTTTTCATGCTTTTTTATGCTTTCGGGCACTTTTGGGGTTCTTAACGTGCTCAAAAACTCTTGAAACTTTGCACACGGGACAAAACCCGCGGCCATCAGGGCCAGGCTGAAGCTGGTACCCGGGCGTGGCAGGGGGGCTCGACAGCGCCCCCTTGAACGGGTCAGACAATTTGGTCCATATATCCAACACGCTTTACCCTATTTGCTTCAAACTTGATGTGTATAATGTAGACACAAGCCAGATGTAGACCTGTGAAAGGATTGTTGATATCTTAGATGCTGTTGCCGTGACAACGCATCAAACTTTAATATTCTTTTTGGATACTTTTGAGATTCTTAGCGCACTTTTGGGGCCCTTAACGTGCTCAAAAACTCTTGAAACTTTGCACACGGGTCAGAAACCGCGGCCATCAGGGCCGGGCTGAAGCTGGTACCCGGGCGTGGCAGGGGGGCTCGACAGCGCCCCCTGGAATGGGGTCCGAAAACTTGGTCCATAAATCAAACAGGCTTTACCCGATTTGCTTCAAACTTGATGTGTATAATGTAGACACACGCCAGATTTAGACCTGTGAAAGGATTGTTGATATCTTAGATGCTGTTGCCGTGACAACGCATCAAACTTTAATATTCTTTTTGGATACTTTTGAGACTCTCAGCGCACTTTGGGGGCCCTTAACGTGCTCAAAAACTCTTGAAACTTTGCACACGGGTCAGAACCCGTGGCCATCAGGGCCGGGCTGAAGCTGGTACCCGGGCGTGGCAGGGGGGCTCGACAGTGCCCCCTGGAACGGGGTCCGAAAACTTGGTCCATAAATCAAACACGCTTGAATGTAATAATATGAAACTCGGTACACATATAGATCTCATCGATTCATATATCCTTTGTACTTTTACTTTTTACCCCAGCCCAACAGGAAGTCGGCTATTATGGTTTGTTTGGAAGCGTATGCCCCTGGAATTCGATATACTCCTCCTAGAGAATTCAACCAATCGCCACGAAACTCGGTCAGCATGAAGTCAAGACATTGAGGATGAAAAGTTGCCAGGGGATTTTTGATATCTCGAACGGTTTGGCTGTGGCGAGGAAACGAATTTATGGCGAATAAAGGAAACAGGAAGTGTGTTATAACTTCTGCATACATTAACTGATCTTGATGAAACTTCAGCAGTGTGTTCGCTGTAAGAGTCCGATCACATGGATGTGACTATTGTGAGTCAAAGTTATAGCGCCACCAACTGGCAGCAGGAAGTGTGTCACTTCCTAAAGGCTTTGAAATCACCCTCTTATTTTTACCCAATTTGCTTCAAACTTTATGTGTATAATGTAGACACACGGCAGATGTAGACCTGAGAAAGGATTATTGATATCTTAGATACTGTTGCCGTGGCAACGCATCAAACTTTATTATTCTTTGTTGATGCTTTTGAGACTCTTAACATACTTGAAATTGCATGAAACCCGACAGACACATCACATTTATTAGACAGTAGACATGTGCAGAGTTTCAGAAACGGGCATGGTGAGAGCAATTAGAGAATAATGTTTAAGTTTAAAAACAGCCAGAATGGTTGTTTAGTCAAAAATTTTTTTTTTCCAAATCATACATAGTGTTATACTGCCCTCTTGTGTTCAAAATCAGGTAAAAAGCGAAAGTAAAATAAGGACGTCTGCACAATTCATTAATAATGGTGCAGAGTAGAGTGAGCTTTTTCAATTAATTCCTATGGAAGTAGGAATGAACTAAACAACGTTCGCTCTGTTCTGCTCGTCCCTCACCGTGGGCGCGCAGAGTTATGAATGCCCGTGCAGCCGTGAGCATTTTAGTTTCATTTTAAAATTAGCGCCATTTCGGGGGACGTATTACTTTAATTTATTTAACAAAAACACAATGTTGTGTTTAATTGCGAGTGTACACAAATATAAGTAAACACTTTGACGTTTGAATGATGTCCTGTATGAAGAAAATGACGGAGTATGTTTCACTGTTCAATCGCGCTGAGCCACCCAGACCCCCACACACACACTGACACACACACACACACACACACACACACACACACACACACACACACACACACACACACACACACACACACACACACACACAATAATAAAACATTCAACCTAACATATACAAATTACACTGCTATGTTGAAATAGTCAGTAGTACAATTTGTATCATTCACAGTAAGCACCGCTCCACTGTGATTTTTCCAAGCACATTTTTGCACAAGTGAAGAGGATGATTTTTTCCGTCGATATTGGAACGTGAGTGAAGTACAAAGCCTGTAATAAAGAATAGTTTAGCATCCAAATACATCGCAAATGTTGCAACATTTAGATTCTAAAGAGAGATTTACGTGAGCCTAACACCACTTACTTTTACTTTTGTTTTAAATTATTTCGTTTTGGCTTTATTATAGTTATTTTTTTATTTGTGTTCTGTTCTGAATATCATTAAATTTAAAGGATTTGTTGTGGAATATTTTGAGTGTATAATCAAATAACACTAAACCGTCACTAGGTGTCGCCAGGCGACCGTCTTAATGAGCGGGTCATTGATTCATTCGTTCAAACGATTCGTTTGAACGACTGAGTCATTCATGAATGAGACAGATGTTTATGGATTGGTCATTGAATCTTTGAGTCAACCAATTTGTTCAAAATGCTGAATCATTCAGTAATGAGAAAACACGTTGCTGTGAGATGCAATGGTTCTGCTGTGATCTTTGTTTAACTATTTTCGCTGCTGAAACAGAAGAACAGTCAATATTGCATCTAAAATGTAAGTGACTTGACACGTGTGTGTGTGTGTGTGTGTGTGTGTGCGTGTGAGTGCGTGCGTGCGTGTGTGTGTGTGTGTGTGTGTGTGTGTGTGTGCAATCAATCCCAGGTAAGAGGCATGAATAATGAGAATTGGACTTCTAGGAGTGAGGTTAATATTCCGGAGATGGTTCCCTCGGATTGTGAAAAGGAGGCGGCGCGGGAGTGGCCAGGCATTGCGCTACTTCTGTTTCAAAGTTTAAAACAATGCTAATATCATTTTTTTGAACGATTTCATTACAAATGTTTATTTTATATATTTATAAAATATTATAAAATATAATAACTATGTTTTGTCCTATTAACAAAAGACAGGCAATGTACTATTAACAAATGTTAATAGTTTTTTAAAAGTTAAAATGATACTTTATGCATTTGTTTTGTGTCAGATGATTAACAATATAAATTAAACAAAGCTTAAAACAAACAAAATAATAAAACGAAAACAAAGCTTGAACATTTTATTTAATTGAAAAGCCTTTTTGAAATAAAATGTGTTTTTTTCCCTCTGAAATAGCAAAAGCATCGCACACTTAGCTGTACCTGCTCTAAATAAATAATAGTATTTAAATAAAAATACAAAATCGAAATAAATAAATTATATAAAACAAAATCAAATCAAAGAAAATAAATATTATTAAAGTTATGCAGGCACACATTTAACAATAATTTTCAAGTGACAAATAAAATCAATCAAAATTCCTTACACATGGAGTTAATCCTGACGATTCCTGAGGCGCCTTTCCTCATGACACTCGCTTTTTTTTTTCGAAGATATATTTTCTTTGGTTTGATTTTGTTTTTGTAATAATTTATTTTATTTAGTTCGATTTTGTATTTTTATTGAATTACTCTTTTTTATTTAGAGCAGGTACAGCTAGTGTGTGATGCTTTTGCTATTTCAGAGGAAAACAATAATTTTATTTAATTAATAATTTTTGTTTCAGTCCACCATATAATTATGTTGTGTTTGATCTATGGAAAAAAGTTAGTTGTGAAATGGTTGAATATTAACAAAAGTTAATAGTTTTTTACAAGTTAGAATAATACGATATATATATATATATAAACAAGCCGGTGGCACCGCCACCCCGGTGCCTTTACGGTTACTGTGCATGACGGGCAATATCGTAACTCCGCTTTGACCTTTGAGAAGATGTGTGCTATAGAGCTTGCATTGGTGTGGGCTCTGCAAAAGTGTGTGTGTGTGTGTGAGGCGTGATTGAACAATGTAGACATATATATATATATATATATAAAGGCACCGGGGTGGCGGTGCCACCGGCTTGTTTATATATATATATATATATATATATATATATATATATATATGAATATAGCTGCGAGCAGCGATGAAGGGCCAAAGCCGGCGGCACCGCCACTCCGGTGCCTTTAGGTAACTAAAGGCACCGGGGTTGCGGTGCCACCGGCTTGGGCCCGTAATCGCTGCTCGCAGCTATATTTATTATTATTTTAC